>JZKD02S1834787.1:788653-833562 GCA_000966675.3 Picea glauca | reverse complement strand
ATATATATATATATATATATATTAACATGGTATCAGAGTTAGGGATCTGAATTTCAGTGGGAAGCTTTGGCACTTGGGACAACAAGTGATTTGATGGAGAATTTGCTTGAAGAAGGGAGAAGAGGTTCTTTGTCAAGTGAACAAAGATGAATTCCAACATCAGGTTTGAAGATCCCTTGAAGGGGATATTCAACTAACTACAATGAAAGGTTAGAATTACCAGTGTTCTCAAGGAGAATAAATTGTGGTCATTTTTGAACACCATTGTGTATGTACCTGCATCAGATACCATATCTATTGATGTTCATGAGGTGAAGGAAGCCAACACTCAGAGAAACATCTTGGATGGGGTCAAAGACCACCTTATTCCACACTTGGTTGAGAATAAGACAACTAAAGAGATGTGGGATGCACAAATTTTGTATGAGGAAAAGAATGAGAACCAAAAAATGGCTCTCCGGGACAAGCTCCATAGTTCTACAATGGCCAAAGGAGAGAGTGTGACCAGCTACCTCACCCGGGTTGCACAGGTGAAGGAAGAATTGGAAGTTGTTGGAGAAGTTATTCCTAACTTAGAGTTGGTGTGGATATCCCTAAAAGGATTCACCAAGGAGTGGGAGGATTTCATGAAGCGTGTGGTGGGGAGAGAGAAGCTTCCTGATTGGAGAATATTGTGGGATGAATTTATGTAGGAGGAGATCTAGGAGACGTCTCAGGAAAAGGTAGTGGATGGTGCAGACGAAAATAAATTTTCTCTTGTGGTAAACAGAAATGAGAAGAAGAAGGACATTATCAAGGTGAGATGCTTGGCATGTCACAAGACTAGACACTACGCTAGTCAGTATCCAAACAAGACGAAGAAGAAGCCAGAACCAGAGGTGTCAACATCAACAAAGATTGCAGAGTTTACTGAGAGATATGAGAGGGAGTTATCTCTCATGAATGGTCCCATGGGAAGTGGGTTCCTAGAATTCGATGAAATTGATTTTTGGTCTATGGACAGTGGGGCTTCTCGACACATGGCAAGGTTGAGGTCATTTTTCCTCAATCTTATAGAGATAGACTCAGTCTGCAATGTGAATTGTGGATCTGGCCCACAACTTGCAGTAAAGGGGGTTGGAAGGGTTAGATTACAACAAGATTCAGGAGGTTTTTTGGAGGTTGTTGAGGTAATGTATATTTCATAGTTGACTATTAACTTGATCTCAGTGTCAGCTTTGGATAAGAGTGGATTTGGAGTTTTCTCCTACATTGGACATGTGTTTTAATATGTTGTGGGAGAAACTGCTGACACATTGGTGATTCTTAGTATCAGGTATGAGGGCATGTACAGGTTGTTGGGACAACCTGTGTTGGGTCCAGTCGATTTCTAGATTCATATTCTATGTTAGAGAGTGGGCAGGTTGCACGAGAGAGAGAGTTGATACTAGGGACTCATTCCTCTTTCGGGGCTCTCAGAGGACTCAACACATATGGATGTTGAGGAGAGTGTGGAGTCTCCTAGGAGCATGTCTTTAGTTCGTGGAACAATAGAGGTAGTAGCAGAGGCTTCCGATGCAGTGGGAGTAGTTTCTTCCTATTCAGAGGGAGAAGAGACTTCTAGTAGAAGGGGAGAAACTATGGCAGCTGATGAGTTGGAAATGGATCCTGGTTGTGATACCAAAAGTAACTACCTCAATAAGAGGGAGTGTTATAATTTGGTATATCATAGGTACTTATGCATTGGCGTCACTCAGCATGTGGAAGTGACCGAGCACACTTTCTTCCTAGTGACTTTATAATGAATTTTTATAAAGTAACTTTACAAAGTGATTTTATAAAGTTGGGTCTTTTAATTTTTAAATGTAAAAGTGACGTTATGATTTTATGGGTCACTTTAGTGACTTAAGTGACCTCATCGAATGATCAATTTGTGATCATTGATCTCATGAGGGAAATATCTGATCTTGACCGTCAACCTCATTGGAAGACCAAGGATTAGGGCACTTACATTTTGAAATTTATTAAACGAAGCTCATGAGGGAGAGAGAGGGAGAAATTTTTGAGAAGGTTTTGAGGGAAGGTGAAGGGGCATGCATCCCAAAAAGGTTTCTTTATCTTGGAGGGAAATATTTTCAGCAGTGGAGGTTGGCACACATCCCTAGGAGAGGCATTGGCATGCACTTCAGGTTGCTTCGGTATTAAAGAGTATTGTACAACAAGGAAGCCATACGGTATAGATTTGTGGAGGTCGTACAGTACGGATTTTTGGAGGCCATACAATAAGTTTTATTGGTATTGTACCTACAACCAAGGACATAAATGGAGAATAAGCTTATGCACAAATTTGTAGGTTCTTTTATACTGTAGATAAATCCATATAGAAAGGTACATTTTTTTACCACTTCTGGGAACAAAAATCGAGGAATTATTTTTGTTGTTTGTGACTATACAGTCCATACCTTTTGTACAGGAAATTAGGTTATGATTTCAAGATTGTGTTATACATGAAATTATGTGAATTATTTTCTCAGATAGTGTGAAAGTATAGATTATAAATGTTGAAAGTGTATTGTTGTACTCAGAATTTCCCTAAATTTTAGTAAAGAATCATTCTCCTTAAATTCTCTCCTATTTTCCTGTGTTAATCTTCATGGGATTTTGCCCATATTTTTGGTGCCAAATGTGTGATTTTTTTCACTGTTAATGAGTATTTTGTTGTTGTTATATTTCATATTTCTTATTTATTTGTGTTTCATCTCAGAGTCCAATATTTGCATGTTGTTATATTGCTATATTGGTGTACTACTATAGGGGCTGAAATCTGGTATTGACCAAGTATGAGACTGATTAGGTATATTGATAAGGATTTTGCTTACATCATAACATCATAATAACTAAGATACTACATTTGGAAGGAGACACTACATAATTCTGTGTATAATACTACATGCATGTCTGGAAAGGAGACACTGCATAAGTACCTAGAAAGAAACAAAAGGATGATAATGAAGAGACACAACATAAGTATTTATATATTCTTAAACATATTTGAATTATATATATATATATATATATATATATATATATATTACAAACTTTCCAAAATGTACATTCAATTAGAAAATGTGATATTGTGTCCAAGTACAAAATGGAAACTTGTGTCTAAAGTATGATATCCACATGGTGGAAATAAAAAATAAAGGTATTCATTATCCCCTACCACCCTTGTCACTACTAGAGGTATCTCCAAAATGTATCTTCTAACTCTTTGTGCAAGAGGAACTTGTTGAGCCCTCAACACCCACCCAATGTTTTGAACAAAAATTGGGGTCCCTTATTTTTTCCTTTATATTCTGAAAATAATTTATTTTGGACTTATAATGGCCTTAGTTTTTCATTTCCTTGGATCCTTATTATTATACTATATGGTTAATTTAGATGATCCTTCATGTTTTACTTACTTGTTTTTTACTTGTTTCCTATCCTTGCTTGATATTCATTCTGTAATTGAGTTTCAATTTCCTCCCTTTGAATTGAGTTTCCTTTGTCCAAATATTTTTATATTGGACTTGATCCTCAAAATGGGCCATCCTTTAACCCCTTCTAAATATTTGAATTTCCCTCTTCTACTTGAACTATTTCTTTTAAACTTTTACCCTTCGTTTGAATGACTGTACTTTCTTTCAAAATTTGAACTTGTTGATATTTTTATTGCTTGATTTGGCAATCAACCCCAATGGCCAAATTAGATCCTCTCTCCACTTCTTTACTACCTGATTTCCAAAGTAGGTTCAACTAACCAACAATCAAATTCAATTTTTCTTTGAAGTTTGACTTAAAGATTCTCCTCTTCTTTCACTTTTATGTTTCTTTGTTCGAAGTTCAAATTATTTTTTATTTTCCATTTCAGTATTCATTTTCCCCACCCATCCTATTTAGAAATTAGGCACAATACTCGAATCGTGACCCTTTCATTCATTACTAAAAATTTTCACCCAATTTCCAAAACAGGCCCGATTTCAAAATTGTGCCCTTTCCTTACCTTCCTCATCGAACCCTTCCTTGATTTTGTGATCGATCACGATTTCAAAATCGGTCCCTCCTATCACCTATTAATATTCCTATAGAATTTCCCTTTGGTTCAAACTTTTAAAATCCTTAAAAGCATCCGTTTAAATTTTAAACCCTCCTCTTGATTTGGTGATTCTCTTGATTCTCAAATCAGGCCTCCACTCCACCAAGCTATCTTTTGACTTATCCTAATTTGTTGATCAACCTAATTTCCAAATTGGGAACTCCTTTAAAAATCATCAGTTTGAAATTTGATCCCTCTTACAAACCCTTAGAGCACTCCTACCACCCATCTCATGGTTCAAGCATTTTTTCCTAACTCTTGAACTTAGAAAAGGGCCAAAAGATCTTTATAAGCCAAATTTTCATCTAAAAATACCAAAAGGGATTATTTAAATGGAATAATTAGTTTATTTTGTCCAACCTCATGCACCTTGTTCTAGGTTTACTAGCCTGTCGGTACCTTTACACATGGATCATCCATATATAAAACAAGAATCTTCATTCAAGAAAGGAGTTCAAGTAGTAATGAAGGGAGTTCAAGCAAACCAGGAAAGAGACTCCATAGTCACAAGAAAACTAGAGATGAAAAAAGGAATTGAAACCCCCAAGGTTGCATAGACGAATAAGAAATTCAAGCTAATAACAACAATTGAACCCTCTAGGTGGCACAAAAGGATAAATCAATGGTGAAACTGAACATCCAAGAAAAAAATTCAAACAATCGATAAAGGAATTCAAATTGGAAAAATGAATCTAACCCTCAAGTGGAGGAAATGGATAGCTAAATAACTAAATTGAAGGGAAAAGAAAGAGAACCAAGTATCCAAGTGGAAGAATCAAAAGAATTGATTTTTCTCTCCCTCTTTTGTATAAATAAGAGAAACACAATAGGGAAAAATAATTTTACTTGAGATTGTAAACTAGTTTCAATATTAACTTAGAAGCCAACTAGCCACTATTTGAATATTCATTTTGGTGTATGTGTGGTGTGGGACTAATTCCTTGCTTACTATACTAGAACTGTGAAATTATTTACAATTATTGTAGAATATTCTCAAGCAATAGATATGATTTCTTGCTATTATGTTTCAATCAATTGCTATTTGTAAATATGAAATGGTTTATTTTCATTAAAATAAGGATAACTTGAGTTTAGGACTGGTTAAATTTTAACTATTTTAATGATTATTTCTACAATAAACTATTTTTTTGTTCTAATGATTGTGATGGTTACTTATTTAATGTTCATTTAATGTTCTCAAATTCTAGTTAGGTGTTTAGATTAGGACTTCATTTTGTTATTAGTTCTAGGACTAAATTTTAGGACTTAGTTACATGATTCTAAATCCCATCCATCCATTTGGTAGCTAAGCCAACATACCAAAGAATGCTTCTATACCAAATAGATAAAATTCTAATTGGGCCTTAGCACTCGGAAAAATCCCTTAGTTTGGCATAGGGAATTTGTCTGTGTCGACATTTTGGCACTAGGAGGGTCTAACTACCCTTGCATGGTTCATCATGGTAGTAGTTACCAACAAAGTATTCACTTTTACAAAAAGAAAAATCAATGTGTGTTATCAAGATCCGTAGTTTAAAATTGATGGTATAGAAATAACTCATCTAGAAGATAAATCAGAATTGCCATTTATTTTTCTATTGTATGAAGTCTAATCCATAAGACCCATCACCAGAGCATATGCTCAAAAAATTGGGAAAAAAATTATTTGTAACAATGTTACGAGGAAAACCACTCTATGGAATGGGGTAAACCACAACAGATGGAAATGACTGCAGAAATAAACTCTAATCTCATGTATTATATATAAACAAATATGCTAACAAGACAAGATAAGGATCCTACCTCGTCGATACGTTCAATGAAGTCCACCGTTGAGCACTTTACTCAAATCAATATACATGCAACTTGTCCTCAACAACCAAGATACACAAGCATATGGTGATAATATATAAATTTAGCACATTCAATAGAATAATCCATCAATATTCATAACAAATATACCCATGGAATAACAATTCAAATATTTGAAAGACATTAATTGGACAAGAAAAGAGTATTTCTATTAAAATGTAATCAACAAAAGTGTATGAATGACATACTTTCATGCCGGCACGTTCAGAACCGAGAAACTAATTCCCTTCTAGCCAGGCCTCCACCAAAGAAAATCTCATATAAGAGAGACAATGAGGTTCTCCATCAAATAGGGAAGATCTTTGTAATGTCCCCATTTTGGGACATTATAACTTTATAGAGTGTTATGCCTACTAGAGTAGCCAGATAGGGGTGATAGAGAGTTCGAGAGATATTGAGGGGTTTTATTGGGCCCGAATTGCATCGTTCATCATCAAGATCCATTCTGCATAGCTTGGTTTTGGTTTTGTTACATTCCGACGATTTTTCATAATTTTGAGTTATTATGGGTCATATCTTAATTAATTTCACTAAGAAGGCCATAATGGGCATATTACTTGGAGAAACATCTTAGTGTAATAACTCATCAGAATTCAGAAGAAGAGCACTACAGGATAAGATGATGAGAAGTGACTTTCAGTGGCCGGAGAAACCATAAGTATGGATAAATCACTTTTTAGAGGTAAAATGATTAATTAATTAATTAATTAAGTGATTTAATCAAGGAATAATAAAATAAAGTAAAAGTCACTTGGAGGGAAAAGGTCAACAACGAATTAGGGTTTCAGTGGTGAATTAGGGTTTTGGAAATCTATAAGAGAAGAGTCAGTGACCTAATTCATCATTATGCAGATTATGACTTGTCATTGAGGAGAGAGGGACATCTCAAGAGAGATAGTTTAGTGGATTCCAGGAGGAAGACACTAGTTGACTAATTTCAGTGTTGAGAGATACACCCTAGTCACCGGGAAGATCATACAGGTCTTCCATCATTCTTCAGCAGCAGTTAAGCAGGGTCCAATAGCAAGGGCACACTTATCCAGGGTGAGGGTGCAACTCGTGAGGAGGTTTTGGGAATCGATTTGTCCCATCCAGGGAGAGTTCAAAGATTCCCCTCCAACCTAGTTGAGAGGAAGGCAAGGCGTATCTTTTTCCTGGTTCCTCATCATATTCCGACGATGGAATGATGAGGGGCACATTTTCTAGACTTGGAAGTGCAACACTTTTGGCGGACACATTCAGGGTTCCCAAGCGAGCATCAAATTAGATTCAAGGAAACCCTTCGGACCCATTTCTCAGTAGACCAAGGCGATCATTTTGAGATACATCTCAGCCGATTCCGATGGTGGAATCACTAGGATGCATGTTTCTAGTGAGAGAGGGGTGTATTCCCCTAGGGGGATCCATCCAGGGTCCAGACCCACCAACAGAGGGGCTGGTCAGTTACCAGGCCTGTGATCTAGAGAAGGGCGCACCATTTTGGAAATTTTCCAGGCCATTCCAAGAGGTATAGCCGCTAGGGTGAACTTTCCAGACTTCTAGCAGTTACCGTACGAGCTTCCATAGATCCATCTCATCCATTGATCCTGCAGTGCTCATCTATTATCAGGTATTATCATTTATTTTTCTTATTGTATTCCGGCTAAGATCCTTTTTTCTTTTGATCTAGGCGATTGATTCATTTTATTTAGCTGCATTCAACCTTTGTACTCCACAGAGATATCATAATATAAACTTTGAAGTCCTTTTTCGCATTTTTTATTTGTATGATCATTTATATGTTGTAAACGATTAATCCTACACACACATTAGAAATGTTTCCTAGACTAGCAAAGTCATGAACATTACAGTGGTATCAGATATGGTTTTCTTGCCAACCTAGGGGGAAAATCAGATAAGGATCTAGATACATCATTACCAATGAGTGGATTGACATGAGCACAGATGGAGACTACACCCATTATATGTAGAGATTGTTGCTACAGTTGTAAAGTTCCTTGGAAGTCAAATCACAGATGTAGGGGTAAAGGGAAGGTGCACATTGTTGAGGTGCACTATGACAGCGAGGATGAGGAGATGCATGTGAATGCAACCATAGATGCCTATTTGGAGTAGTCCAATAAGGCTAGTGACTCTTGCACATCTAAGGGATAGTTGTATGGATAGGATGATAGAGCATATCCTTCATCTTCCCCATCAAGTAATGTTGAGGATTCAACACTTCAACATAGTGGTGACACTTATGAGGATTCATATGTGTTGGCATTTAGATATGATGAGATTAGGAGGTTGGATGACCTACCGGTGGGTGTAGACATGGCTTCCAGGAATTCATGTATGGAGAATGATGATATTCCTATGATGAGTGAGCCACATTTTTCATCTTCTTAGTCACCTATGCTAGCCACGACACATGAGGATATCAGTGGAATTCTTGCTATGGTAGAGGATCCTTGTGTGGCGATTGTACATAAGGAACATATGGATCTGCAGACCCAGGAGGAGAGGTATGGCTTGGAGATAGTTGAACTTACACATACTTATCAGTATGAGGAGAGTGAATCACCACTCTTGGATATTCCATTGATGGAATAGGTTGTGGAGACCGACCGCTTGTTGGGACACTTACTCCCAGGATCGATCTACAGTGATGAGGATGCACTCCTTATTGGTCAGAATGACCATAGAATGTGTTTGGACACATTTGTATGGGATCCAAGCACAGATGATATTAGCAGGGTGAGTGCACAAGAGGATAAAGTTGCCCATACAAGATATGGTGCGATTCAGATAGGGGTCATAGTTGGTGATGGTGTGCAATGGCATACAAGAGGACTTAGTAGCACAGGGGACAGTGGGCAGTTCAATGAATTATATTTTTAGGAGTGTGTTTTTGGGGATTCCATTGTTGACACTAGCAGTGAGAGGCATGAGGTATCACCTCAACGAGATTGTGACCAGGAGTCACGACACTTGGCAGGACAGTTGAGAGTAAATGAGGAAATGATCATGGCAGCCACTAGATGCATCGATGATACACATGCATTGGTGGTAGGTTATTGTCGGAGGGCCTCAATGGCATAGGATAGTTCAGATGGGGGACTTTTCATTGATGACTTCCATACACTCAGGGAGAGAGTGATTGTGATGAGGGACAACTACCAACAATTGTTGAGGGATAGGGATTACCTATTGGAGGTTGGCGAGATGTATCACAGGGCACTGAGGGAGAAGGAGGTTGAGGTGGACCGACTCACTCATGAGTTGGTGAGCACACATATATTCTCGGAAGGCACACAGACAACCCTTCAAGAATCAGAGTCTAAATCAGAGGAGATCCTTGAGGAAATTAGACAGATATCCACTACATCTATTTCAGCAGAGAGTCAAATATATCCCTTAGCCACATTGCGAGAGGATGTCCGTGGTTTAGTAGTGGAGCACCAGTTGAGGGAGGAGCATGAGGAGTACCAAGGATCATTGATGAGTATGGAGAGATATGATCTAGAGATACATGAGGATGTCCATAGGTCATAGGGACCACCCTTCACGAGGGGTGTTGAGACAGTTGAGCACACACGTACACATGGGGATTCCAGAACCAGGGGAAGTTATGAGGACACTTCCATTTTTGTTTCGGGATTGATTGATGTTCATGTAGAGGATGACCCTGTAGTACACCTAGGATCCAGGATATTGCAGGTGTATACATGAGATCACATGAGTGTGCAGGGGCACATAGTGATGAGTGGTAGTTCACAGAGACATATAGAGTTGTACAATAGAATTCAGGGGGATGCATTGGATTGCAAGGAGGAGATGCACTTAGTAGAGCATGGAGATTCCTCTCCCTTGCAACAATATACAGATTTGGGAGATCACCTTCACCATAGCATCAGTTGCATGAGTGATGATGGATGGAGAATGATTGACCCGCAATTGGTGGAGGTACCTACCATTGTACTTGATGGTTGGTGTTCAGTGATGAGTATAGGTGATTATTTACCATGGGTTCCGATGGAGGAGATTTTGGTTAAGTCCTTTGGATTGAACAAAGCATATGATACTTTCCAGTCCTACAGTTGGTTGCATATATTTATGATATCCTTTCCAAATAATTTCATCATTGACAACAAAAGAGGGGGAGCTAGATAGTGGCAGGGGACATGGAGAGTTGGTAGGCTGAGACCACTTGACAGGAGTGTCTTGATTGCATTCATCAGGATAGGGGTGGATCATCAGGGGTAGACAGTGAAGGCCATGGGCATGATGGGGAGCATCCTAGGCCATGGGACAGAGGATATATCAGAGGTTTCTACATATTCAGACTCTCATTGGGATGAGGGTGGAGTGATTTCAATAGTTACCAGTAGGGAACACCAGCAGTTAGTGGGGATTGGAAGTGACGAACTTCCAAATTTGACATGGGATACAGGAGTCCATTTGGTCAATAGTTTGTTTCATCTTATGAGGATCCAGTAGTGGAGGGTACATTATGTATACTTTGATCAGACAATCATGATCAGAGTAGAGCAACATCGACATGATGGTCCCTGTCAGAGACTAGCATGGGACCCTGGGATTACAAGACCGATCATTTCATTGAATGATGGAGAAGAGTAGGCATTTGCAGGGGGGAGTCACTTTGATTTTCTATTGAGTTTTAGTATTGGGGAGAGCATGCCACTGACTAGTGATTCATTGAGGCCTTGCAGTACCTCACTATGAAAACAACATGTTCAGTCGGTGGGGGTTGTGTTGAGTTTGGTATGGTTTGGTAGGATAGACCCTTTTCGGGTTGAGGCCATGTGTTATTTGTAGGAGACTCATGGTGTTGATATGTTATAGAACTATACTCCACAGGGCATTGTAGTTGACATTATGATATGGGATCCAAGGATTGTAGTTCTTGGTAGTTCAGCGTTTGATGGAGTTGAGTTTCGAGTAGAGTGGTTACTCAGGGAGTTGACTGAGATTCCTCGGCCATTGATCATTCTACTCATTAGGAGCATGTGGGTGTCATGCGTGGTGAGCACTTGGAGATACCACATCTTGAGGGGAGTCTACCTTGTGTCACATAGGTGGATATGGGACCCCAATATCATATGTAGTTGGATTCAGTTATTGCTTGAGAACAAGCAATATTCCGACAGGGAGGACTGTAATGTCCCCATTTTGGGACATTATAACTTTACAGAGTGTTATGCCTACTAGAGTAGCCAGATAGGGGTGACAGAGAGTTTGGGAGATATTGTGGGGTTTTATTGGGCCCGACTTGCATCATTCATCATAAGGATCCATTCTGCATAGCTTGGTTCTGGTTTCGTTGCATTCTGATGATTCCTGTAATTTTGAGTTATTATGGGTCATATCTTAATTAATTTCACTAGGAAGGTCATAATGGGCATATTACTTGGAGAAACCTCTTAGTGTAATAGCTCATCAGAATCAAGAAAAAGAACACTATAGGATAAGATGATGAGAAGTGACTTTCATTGGTCAGAGAAGCCATAAGGATGGATAAATCACTTTTTAGAGGTAAAATGATTAATTAATTAATTAATTAATTAAGTGATTTAATCAAGGAATAATAAAATAAAGTAAAAGTCACTTGGATGGAAAAGGTCAACAATGAATTAGGGTTTTATTGGTGAATTAGGGTTTTGGAAATCTATAAGAGAAGAGTCAATGACCTAATTCTTCATTATGAAGATTATGACTTTTCATTGAGGAGAGAGGCGCATCTCAGGAGAGATAGTTTAGTGGATTCCAGGAGGAAGAGACTAGGTGGCTGATTTCGGTGTTGAGAGATACACCCTAGTCACCGAGAAGATCACATAGGTCTTCCATCATTCTTCAGCAGCAGTTACGTAGGGTCCAACAACAAGGGTGCACTTATCCAGGGTGAGGGTGCAACTCCTGAAAAGGTTTAGGGAATCGATTTGTCCCATCCAGGGAGAGCTCAGATATTCCCCTCCAACCCAGTTGAAAGAAAGGTAAGGTGCATATTTCTCCTGGTTCCTCCTCAGATTCCTACGGAGGAATCATCTAGGGCACATTTTCCAGACTTGGCAGTGAGACACTTTTGGCGGACACATTCGGGGTTCCCGAGCGAGCATCGGATCAGATTCAAGGAAACCCTTCCAACCCATTTCCCAGTAGACCAAGATGATCATTTTGAGATACATCTCGGTCAATTCTGATGGTGGAATCACTAGGACACATTTTTCCAGTGAGAGAGGGACACATTCCCCCAGGGGGATCCATCTGGGGTCCAAACCCACCAACAGAGGGGCCAATCAGTTACCGGGCCTATGAGCTAGAGTAGGGCTCACCATTTGGGATAGTTTCTAGGCCATTACGAGAGGTATAGACTCCAGGGTAAACTTTCCAGACTTCTAGTAGTTACCATACGAGCTTCCATAGTTCCAACTCATCCATTGATCCCGCAATGCTCATCTATTATCGGGTATTATCATTTAGTTTTCTTATTTTATTCTGGCTAAGATCCTTTTGTCTTTTGATCTAGCCGAGTGATTCATTTTATTTAGCCGCATTCAGCCTTTGTACTCCGCAGAGATATCATAATATAAACTTTGTAGTCCTTTGTTGCATTTGTTATTTGTATGATCATTTATATGTTGTAAACAATTAATCCTACACACACATTAGCAGTGTTTCCTAGACTATCCAAGTCAATAAAATTACAATCTTAGGGGATGAACAATGTGTTCAGACTTAAAAGGACAAAGGGATGCAGACTCAATATGAAGTGAATAATTTCTCCAGAGTAAATTTTCTCTCAAAGTTGAATTATTCTCCCCTTTTCCACACCTTGGATATGGCCCATTTATAGCCTTCAAATGGAACTGAAGGGCCGAGTTAGAATTTTTATAGTATATGGAAGGTCAAGAAACATGGATCTTGTGATGTGACATGGAAACCTGGCACCATTTTTTAATTTTAAGCACAAAACCTGATATACACGGGCTGTAATGGTGCAATCTGCATATACACATGTTGTATAGTTGTTAGGGTAGGGCACATATATGTGGAAAAATACTATTTTTATATCTAGGAACTGTAAAAAGGGACTTCAAGTCTACATAGGGAAATGGAGAAAGGTCTTCTGAGAAAGTTTGCATAGGGTGAGGAAAATATTTCTATAATAGATGCCCCCTAATGTGTGAGGTCAAAGGAGTATCTGTGATGCCATAAATATGTTATAATACCCATAAGTGGAGTAATGGAGACCCAAATGGATGATCTAGTTTCTCATAAGAATATTACAACCCATAATGACTTTGCACACATGGATGCCAATTTGAATTACGTTGTAGATCCATGTGGAAATATACCAAACAACTATCCATGGCCATGAATAGGCATTACAAGAGTAGATACATGATATAGGTTGTCATAGTCACGGAAAAGGCCCAGTGAAAACCAATCTCAAAATCAATATGAAAATGTTTGTATACAATGAAGTACAATATGATCTCCCATGATCACTGAAGTCATATAGGTATTGGTCCAATGAAAGATAGCCACAACCCAAGAAAGCTGGGACTATGAATTGATGTCTTCAAGTCTTCTACACGATATACCAAGGGTGCAAGTCTACCATTTGATTTTGTTTGATTTGTGGTCATTAAGGTATACTGTTAACAAACGCAAAACATCCTATCGATAATGAAATTAGGTATAAACACACCGAGTACATTCTTACAAGTGAAAATAAAGGTGTTGAGGTCGAACACTTGAAGAATCCATTAATCATGAGACATTGATGTATTCCAAACTTTCAATGGTGAGAGAACCTTCCACTAATGACTGCAAGCCTCTAGGTACTCATAGGACTCTAGGTCTCATTTCCAGAATACATAGGCTGAAGTCGATGGAAGGAGACCCGCTGAAAGGAGAGCATTAAGGAATCTTTGATCATTCAGAATGAGGTGTAAAGTAGGAGCTTGATGATTTTTTGGAACTCAAGAAAAGAACATTTTCATGAACCAATGACCATGTGCATCTTTTGCATGCACCAAATGCAAGTAGTGCATGAAAAATACCCTCTGAATAGCATCCAATGACGAAAAATTCCGACAAAGGAAAGGAAACAACCAATAAGGATAATGGAATCCAAGAAACTGCATGAATCCCAATGTGAAAATATATTTCTTTTCATCGAACATGAGGGAAACCCCCCAGTCAGTGACCAATGAGGAAATGTCGACCGTTGGGTTCAAGGTTACCTACCCATAGTGAAAGTAGGACCAAGGTGCACGATAGGACTATAGCTTCATGTAACTGTGAGACACACTGAGGGTATGACCGACATTCAAAATCAAGAGTTTTGATAAATGGCCCACATAGGCTAATAGACATCCTTTGAACATGAGTATGATACATATGGATAAACCTGGCAACATAGACTCAATGATGAAACTTTGTTATGCATGAGGCACCAATAAAACTCTCCATAGGGACTAGAAGAGTAAGTTACTAGTCGAGGGATTAAACTCTTAGAAACAAGCTCAACTTCTTAAGGCCATGCTAAACCCAATTTTTTTTATGACAAGTGGACTCAAAAGTTTGTGCTTTGTTCAAAGGTGACACAATTGTTTCTGACATAAGATAATATTCTTTTCTCGCCCGCATTTTTTTGTTTTTTCATAGTTAAATGAGTGTTATGATACAAAGGAGGAAACGAATGTCGTTGGTAAGAAACTAGTTCCAATTAGTGGAACATACCTATGCTCAATACAAGGGGGTGCATGTAGGATATGGACACTTGAGGGAATATTTCCTCCTAGGTTATAGGGTGTCAAGATGAAAAGGATATAAACAAGTCTCTTCTTGGCTGATGATGCAAACTGCTGAGGTGATAGGATTATAATGCTAAAGTGAGAACTGACAATAGGCTCAATACTGAAAGCAAGAGAATGAGATGCAATTACAACTTAACGCCAAAGAATGTCCTTTTTCGTAAATTTAGTTTTCTTGGTTTTGAAAAAGGGGTAAAATTTCACAAAATATATGTCCTTTCAAATCCAATTTATGAGTGTGAAAGAGACAAGTTCACTCAGCAATATTTTCTCTTTTTGAGAGAGTCAGAAAAAAGATTAAACCAGACTTGGTGGGAGTCCCACTAGGTATAGGTCAACATGCTTATGACTAATAAATGAGGTTCAAACACAAATTCATATATTATCTATAAGGGACTCCTGGTCCTACAGAAAAAATCTTTGCATGGGCATCGAATGGCACAAAGGTTATAACTAGGGCACCCATCTTTGGTAAGTTTCTAACATTCAATAACGACACTTCTAGTTGAAAAAATAAGGTTATGTGTCGCTACTAAATGGGTTCGTACCTAACGCATACGAATTGAAGTTATAGGATAATGCAAATGTGGAAAACAGAGTGATGACCTATCCTATATGTGTCAATATTTCATGGAAACCTGCACAGGAGACCTAGCTAAAGCATACACAAACAATTTTTATCAATAAAAGGAAGAGAGATAAAATATGAAGAATGATAATCAATGTATATTATGACCTGTTCAATGAGTGAGTGATATTCACTCATATAGGCAATGGCATCCTATAATTAGGAATTATGCATAATAGTGATGGTATAAGATTAGAAAGTCTAAAATAGAACTAGTCAGTTAACTCCCACTGAACTAGCGTTACTCCCACTAAACTAGTGTGCCAAAAATAGAAATTTCTCCAACACCCCCCTGAACATCACTATGGAGTAAAAGATGAGTCCCAACTACTAGGCCATATTAGGTACTCATGTACAATGCAACTAATGAACACTGAATAAAAATGAGGAAAGAGGGAAAACCACGTGGGAACAAAAGCCCCCCTCAAAAGACAATGCATCAAAAGAAGAAAAGGCAGGTGCTAGGAAACTATGTTCTTCATTGCAAGACAATCCCACAAAGTCTAAAACTTCTTCTCAGTGAAGTTCTTGGTGAATATATCGACATTTTTTTCAAAGGAAGGACAGAACTGCAAATCAATGATCCTGTCATGTACTAAATCTCTGATGAAATGCATGTGGACCAAAATGTGTTTGGTTCGGTGTCACTGTATTAGATCTCTGCAAAATTTCAGTGTACTCTGATTTTCACACCATATGATAGTTGGATAGTGAAACTAGATACTAATCTCGGTAAGGAAGTGTTGAATCCAAAGTGTTTGAATGACATAGTTAACTACTCCTTTGTGCTTGGCCTCTGCAGAAGATAAAGCAATGGTTGATTTCTTTTTACTTGACTAGCAAATTGGTCCTAATGCCAAAATGAGAGTGTACCTGGACTTGGACTTGCGATCGATTGTATCACCAACCCAATCTGAATCTGTGAAGCCTATGAGATATAATGCACAACCAACTGCATAGTGAATCCCATAACTCATGGTTCCCTAAACATATCTGAGGATTCCCTTGGAAGCCTTCCAGTGCATATCACGGGGTTCCTACATGTATCTAGAAACTTCTCCTACCACATATGATATATCTAGACAGGTGTGGGTGAGATACAAAAGACTCCCCACCAACTCTCGATACAGAGTGTTGTCCACTAATGGTTTATCCCTTCCATACTCAAGTTTGATCCCAGATAAGAAGGGTGTAGGTGAAGAATTACAGTATATCATGTGGAATCTATCCAAAAGATCCCTAACATACTTAGCCTGAGAAGGTTTGATTTCGAAAGGATCATGACTGATCTCAAGATCAAGAAAAAAGTGTAGTGGACCCATGTCTGTCATAAATAACCTGTCATGAAAATATCTTTGACCAAAGAAATGGCCGAAGTAGAGCTACCAGTGATCAAAAGATCATCAACATAGATTACTAAAATCATCACAAAGTCAGTAGTCCTCAACATGTACACATTGGAATCAGATTTACATCTAACAAAGTCATGTGAAATCAAGTAAGAATTCGTCTTTTCATACCATGCTCTAGGTTCTTGCTTCAGGCCATAGAGAGACTTCTTCAATCTACATACTAAAGATGAGTTATGAATGAACCCCTGCGGTTGCTCCATGTAGATCTCCTCTGAAAGGCCACCATGAAGAAAAAAATTCTTCACATCCATTTGGTGAACTTCCCATCCTTTGGCTACTTCAATGGCTAGAGCCAAGCGAATGGAGTCCATATTTGCTATAGGAGAAAATGTCTCATCATAATCTATCCCATGAATCTGCTGAAATCCTTTTGCAACTAATTTGGCCTTGTACCTACTCACCCGACCATTTGTTTCTCTCTTAGTCTTGTGGACCCATTTTCATATGACAAGTTTCATCCCTGGTGGAAGTAGAACCAAATCCCAAGTCTAATTCTCTAGGAGAGAGGCATACTACTCCTGCATGGCTTCTTCCCATAATGGATTTCCAATAACATCACTGTAGGTATGTGGATTAGAATATTGAACCATATATCAATGCATGGGCATCGCTGGTTAAGAAGCTAAAAGTACATGAGAAGGATACACAGGTTGAGATAGAGTCCTCCTTGAATCCAATGGATTGCTTGCAAGGTTTCCTACTTCCTAAAGTGTGGATTGTTCCCACTTGGGAATTTGTTGAAGCTTTAACATTGGCTCCTCATTTGGATGTACTACTTGTTCATCTGCATGTACAAAATCCTTTGAATCTGTGTCTGAATATGTACCATCTGAGTGTGTGGAATCATCATCTCTGACGTCTGTAAATGATGGAAGCACAAGATTCTTTGCATGTTTCATTGGAGGTGCATGCAAATGACTCTCCTCAAACTAAAAACTGCGCTCAATGATGAGTCGGTATATAGAGGGATCAGTCAATATGTATCCCTTCACATCATCAGAATATCCCACAAAGATGTAAGGTGTGCTATGTGGATCTAAGGATTTCCTCTTTTCATAAGGAATATGGGCCCATGCTCTATATCCAAAGATGCAAAAGTGTGTGACATCTAGTTTTTCACTTGTCCAAGCCTCAAAAGGTGTCTTATCCTCAATAGATATGTGAGGTTCTATGTTCTGTGTGTAAGCAACATAGTTAAGTGCCTCAATCGAAACCTTGGAAGGAAGTGATATTGCATGCAACTGGTCATCTCCTTGAGAGACTTGTTCTTCCTTTCAACAACTCCATTCTTCTATGGAGTGTATGGAACTGTGTGTTGCAACTGGATACCAACTTATGTACAAATATTCTAAACATATTTGTTGATATAATCCCCCCCATTTTCTGTAAGGAGGATCTTGATTTTCTTCCCAGTTTGTGTCTCTACTATAGCTTTGAAGTTTTTGAGATGCTCAAAAACTTCAGACTTTTTTTTGAGAAAATAAACCCAAGTATAGTGTGAGTAATCATCAATAAATGCAAGAACATACCTTTATTTGTTGATGGATAGATGTGAAAATGGACCCATGAGATCACTGTGAGCAAGATCCAAGGAAGAGGAGGCTCTCCTTTATTTCCCCTTTTCAAAATTTTCTTCAGGACTCTTTCCAAGAATGCATCCTTCGCAAACCCCTTCAGAAAAGTGAATGTGTGGCAATCCTTTGACTATTCCTTGCTTGGAAAGTCACTGCATGTAACTAAATTTTAAATGACCAAATCTCTCATGCCATACTCTACTACTATCATTAGCATGTGTAATTAGAAAAGAGGATTCATAGTCAATAATATTAGTGAACTTATACAACCATGATTTGTGATCTACCTCACAAACTGAAATAATAGAATTGCCATGCATGTCAAGTACAATAATTGAATCTGATGTAAATTCAACCCTTTTACCTGTTTGAGTGATTTGATAAACTGAGAGAAGATTTATAGAAAGCTTTGGAACATGTAAAACATTCTAAAAACTTCCATTAGGGAGTTCCACTCTTCCCTCTCCTCCAACTACTATTGGAGCATCATCCCCCATCAGAATAGGAGGTTCAGAGCATGAACTCAAAGAAGTAAGGATTTATTCTTTAGATTCCATATGATGGGATGCGCCAGATTATATAATCCATGAATCAGATGAGGAATTAATAGAAACCATATCATGATCATTAACTTTATTAGGCGCATGGTCTTCTTCCTTCTTCTTCTTGGCTCCTTCAAAAATGAAGTCTCCAAGGTTATTCTTTTGAAGTACATGTGTCATAAGATCGATCTACTTCTTCATGCATGTGGATTCTTCATGATTCGGTTTATTGAAATATGTGCACTACTTTCCCTTCTTCTTCTTCCCTTTGGAATTTGAATAATCTTTGGAACCTAAAGAATCCTTGAAGGGTTTGGAATAACCCTCCTTCTTTGACTCTGGATGTAATAGCTCCTTTAGTTTCTTCTTCGATTTCTAATTGGATGACCCTTTTCCATCATGCATGGTGAGTGCATGTGATTTGGGATATTTAATAAGGTCCATACGTATTAGTTTTGTCTTCTCTTGCATGAGATAATCAATGAACTGAGCCATCATAGGCATTTTTCAATTTGCTCCCAAAAGACATCTTCCAGAGTGGAAATTGGATACATATACAATGTATTCTGGTCTTAGATTCGCCAAGATTGTTAGAATAATTTGTTTCTATTATGTATACTTGTTAATACCACATTCACCCAAGATCAATAGAAAATACTTAAATTTAGTAAAGAAATCATGTATATTATCAAAACTTTTAGGGTCTAAGGTATTCAACTCTACCTCAAGCATATGACCTCGCTTCTCATCCTTCTTTCCAAAGAGTCCTTCCAAGGTGGTCCAAATATCATTTGGAGTCTTGCATGAAAATAGATGAAACCATAAATCAGTGGAGATTAACTCAAGAAGTAGTCACATGACCTCATCCTTACGGTTCACCCATCTAGTCTTCTCAAGCACTGATGTAGTTTTTGTTTCTGTCGTCATTGTCAAATTATAGAGTCCTTTTATTTTGAGTTGGAATGCGGCCTTAGGCTTCCACTCAAAATAGTTTTGCGGTGGAAGTATTATAACCAAAATTGATTGAAGAAGTTGTATCGCCTCCATCCCTCCTATTGAATCTGAAAAGATCCTGAAAAACCAGATTGTGGATTCTGAGATATGACAAACGATTCTATGGCAGCTATAGATATGATAAAACAACTATATCTCCTAAACTATGATGTGGGTTTTGGATATTTTTGATGAGAATGAGCATCCCTATGTTATACGTCTCTGGTCAAAATTTCAGCCCGATCCAAATCGCGGATTTTGAGATATGGCTATTTTACTGTAGAAAACCAATTTTCTGAAGGGCAGCTGAATCGTCACACCCTAAAGAAGGATACAGTGTGACGATGGTAAACCGTCACACCCTAGAGAAGGTTAAAGTGAAAATATTATGAAAAATTGAATCGTCGTACCCCAGGTGAAGAGTACAGTGTGATGACGTCGCACCCTTCGATAGGAATAGGATGCAACGATTCCAACCGTCACACTCTTCGATAGGGATAGGTTGCGGCGATGGCAGAAAATAGGTTTCCTCAATCCTCTTTCTCTCTTCTCTGGCTTGTTTGGGTTTCTCCAAGCATATCGGCTCTGATACCATGTTAGTGTTTCATGGAAACCTGCACAGGAGACCTAGCTAAAGAATACACAAACAAATCTTATCAAGAAAAGGAAGAGAGATACAATATGAAGAATGAGAATAAGTATATATTATGATATGTCCAATGAGTGAGTGACATTCATTGATATAGGAAATGACATCCTATAATCAGGAATGCATGCATAATAGTGATGGTATAAAATTAGAAATTCTAAAATAGAACTAGTCAGTTAACTCCAACTGAACTAGTCTACCAAAAATAGAAATTTCTCCAACAATATGTTGGACAACAAAAATAATTGCCAACGTTACGAACGTGCGACCTGGCACTACAAACCACAAGAATCCCTAGATAAAACCACCAAAACTAAATCCATCCACTGCTTTATTATTCCATTACGCGAAACTATTAGCAAAAACTATGCAAAGTGGGTAAAGTTTTTATATAAATAGTGAAAGTAACCAATTTTATTATACCATTTGTATTTTTTACCCAAATAGTGCATTTTGGACAAAATTTCCCCCATATTTGAATTGTTGATTGTGGGATATACGAGTGATGGAATTAACAACCATCTGGACCAAGTAATTCATCTTGCCCTTCTCTTCATTTCTAGTGGATTAGTATTTGCAATTAGGTTCCCCTTTTCTAGTATTTCAAAGCATAAATTAGAAACAAGGGTGTATGCAGGTTGTATATCATAGGGTCATGTATATGCATCCCTATACATGAATTTTATCAAAACATACCACATATATGCAACCCTATATGCGACTATGTAAGATGCATCTCGTATACAAGTCTGTGGATTGGATTTTTAAATTGTTAATGACTCAAAAATTGATTTTAAACTTGCAGGATAGTGTTAGAGTGGAGAGAAAAAGAGCATGGAGAGGTTGATGTTGTAGTGGAGATGTGGACTATACAAGTTTTTGGCTTTCAAAGGCATGAGGTCTCAAGTGAGACTGCTCCATATGTTGGTGAACTACTAGGATCCAGATACAGAGACCTTCAACCTCGATGGGAAATCATTGAGGATTGAAGTTGAGGAAATATACTTTTTGACCATATTTTCATGTCGGGGTGAGGTGGTGAAGCTTAAATCCCAGGGAGTTAGGAGTGGAATAAACATAGAGGATTACATATCCAGTCATTGCATTTCAGGGACCGAGAAGGTAGGGAACAAATGATGCAAACCCCCCACCCTCACCTGGGGTCCACTGAACTCCTGGTCTAAGGATTTTCGAATTACTGGAGTTGGATCAGCCCAAAAGGTCCTCCCTCAACCTTCTAATTTGGTTTCCATAGTCCTTTTCTACTATTTCAAGCCAAAAATGACTTCATGGTAGACTCCTACTGATCGGGCGCTACCCTCATGTGACCCTGGGCTCAAAGCCAGGAGCTTATATGATATTCTCCACCCAATTTGGGACTTTGAGGACTTCAACTCACAAACCCCACGATCCTCCGAAAATAAATCTTCCATGGAGTGATAATCCCTGATGGGATTGATGGCTACATACCTTCATTAAAATCGACGATCCAGAATGGTGACAGGTGGATGGCCCAGATTAGTTTTGGGGTTTGGGGCTCCGAGAAGTTTCCTTGTGCCAAACTTTACAACCCTCTAAACACCAAACTGGAGGGATATATCTCCACCCCCCATGTGTCCCCAAGAAAATAAATGTTTGACGACTCTTCGATCTTCGGGCCTTTAGGCGCCTTGGCACTCTTTGCTCCTTGTTAGGTGATTTATATGTACTTAAAAATACACTAAACTACTGTCAATTAAATTGTCAACCCGGGGTAAGTAAACTTAGAGTTGTATAAAAATATATGCCAAAGGTATAAGGTTGGTAGGAGTATAGTCTAACTACGGAAATAATCTATATAGGGCTAATCTACTCAAGCAAACCTATCTAATGAACAAACCCTACTAGGCAAAATGAAAACTAGGTAACCTAAGCACTTTTGGGCCAAGGACTGATGGATAGTTCCTAAGAAAGCAAGTAAAAACTCTATGTAAGGCAAACAATAAGCAAAAGCAAACTACTAAGCATAATAAGAAAATGAAAAAAGAAAACTTATTTAACCTTCCAACCTACATTCAATGAGCAACTATCCTATGAAAGAAAATAAATAAGCAAGTAAGCAAAAACACATATCTAACCTATTAAAGAAAATAGTCAAGCAATCAAAAGCACCTAACTAACCTACTATAGAAAAATACAAGTAAGCAAAGGAAGCTATCTATCCTACTAAAGAAAAGGGACAAGTAAGCAAAGAATTCTCATTGAACAACTAGCTAGCCTAAGAGGCAATTGAACTAAATGCCTAATGAAAAAATATTTCTCTTGTGTGAAAGTAAATTTAAATGCTTAATGCAATGCATGAAAGGAAATCTATTCTATTGAAAGCAAGAAAGACTACCAACTAAACTTATGAAAACAAGAAACTATATCTTCTAATCTACAAAAGCAAGAAACTATCTTTAATCTACGAAACACTCAAATGCAATGTTGGTGGTTGTGTGAATGCCTTCAGTGGTGACAGATGATATCTCGATGACACTTAACCACAAAGGAAAGTTCTAATGGTATAAGATAAATACTAATTTCAATGGAAAATGAAAGGATGATATCTCGATGACACTTAACCACAAAGGACAGTTCTAATGGTATAAGATAAATACTAATTTCAATGGCAAATGAAAGGTGTGAAGTAAACAGTCCAATGAAAACTTATCAATGATAAAAGTAATGTTAAATACCTTGCATATTCATGTATAAACCATTAACATCATAATGATATCATCATTATCTAACTAAGGAATTTAATTTCATTTTAATCTATGAAAGGAAATTGCGTGAAATAAAACTATACTATGTCTATTTTAATCATTCAAGCTATGACAAGAAAATGAATTAAAAATAGAAATTAAACTATTCTTATTAAAAAGTAAATTGACAATTAACCAACAACTAAACAAGTGAATTCTATCTGAAACTAAGACAAGCAAACTATGATTAAGAACTAGAATTAAATCTATCCATCCATCAAAGATCCCTGTCAAATGAAACCCAAATAGAACTCTGTGTTATTCTAAAAACAACTCTGTTTCAAACTTGATTGTAAGATCATAAATAAAAGTGCAATCTGATATCTAGATGCATATGGGGTTAGTGTAGAGAATTGCAAGTCTATCCCTAGCCTACAAAACTAATTCATGCTAACATAACTCATTACACTAACCTATAAAAGAACAATAAAATAATTAAATCACAGCTAGCTAATTAAAACATAAAACATGCATGTACAGGAAATAAAAGACAATTTAAATTATGAAATGTATAAACAACACACTAATCATCACCAGACTACTGGTGGGTCCCCCAGCAAGTCGTGGCTACCCTCTACAAGCACACCATGAACTTCAACAGGCCGAATTCACCATGAAAGTAAAAAACGCAGTTCCGGCACTATTCTGGCAATGTGAAAAATGAAAAACAGAGTCTAATGAGTTTATCTCCAATATGATTGCTATTCTACTTGCTTAACAATCTAATTATCATGTTGGTAGTATTTATAGGTTTAAACCCCAGGTGGTCGAGCACAGGAGGGTCGAACAACCTCTAAATTCGGAAATTTACAATAAATGCGTCCATAACTAACAAAATGGAGGAAACCAATAATCACCCTCTTTGGAAAACTGGAATCGAGTTGTCTTGAGCTTAGTAGCTGGAGGGGGCAATGACAAACAAAACCCATGTGCCCAATTTGTCCACCACTTGCCGCCAATACCATAACCGCCAACTCGCCTTGCGTTTTTGTGCAATACTGGGTGCTAAAATGAGTGCCGGATCAAGTACCGGAACGAGTGTCGGATCAAGAGTCGGATCAAGTGTCAGACCAAGATACATGGTGCGTTTTTCCCTATAATAGCAGAAAAACATGAGTTAACTCTTGGAAACCATAAAATATGATAAATTAAACTTGATTGAATCACAAAACACGAATTATACGTACCTCATGCCAATTATACCATTTTATCATAAAATTCTTCAAAAATATCTTTTGAAAGATGAAAAATGCATATGCACATATGGAAAAAAGTGTATAATAACGTCATGAAAATGATCATATCTCGGGCACAACATTACCCCCACACTTACGATTTTGTAGGTCCCACTACAAACAAAATGAATTCATCCCTCAAAAATAGGCTTACTGAAGAGGATTAGCTTTAGAAGCCTCTCCTTCTTGTTGTGTAGGCATAGCCTTGTGCCTCTTGTGTTGCTTTAACTGTGCTCTGAGGCTGCAGTTAGATTAGGTCATCCCATCGACCAACCATTGAAGGGATTTAAATTTTGCCTGAAGGACTCGATTGTCATGATGAAGGTGTGCATCTATTGTCTTCCTCTCTTACAACTGTTTTAGAAGCTGATGGTTTTCCCCTTGTAGCTCCTCTATAGTTGGGGAAAAATCAATGATCTCCGAGGAAGGCTTAGGTCGTTTGAGAGATGTGGACAATTTATCAATTTTAGGATCAAGAGTGGGCATGGGTGAAGTAGGTGTGATGGGAGATTGGAAATGTCAGGTAGGTTCTGATTTTGTTTTCCTTAGTGGCTCTAATACATCCGCAAAGACTTCTCTAGGTTGCTTATGAGGTCTCTCAAGGTTGGAGGATATTGTATAGGACCCAAAGCAGGTGGAGGCTTTGCATAAGGCTTGGTTCTTATGTTTCGGGTACTCTTCCAAAAGGGTCCCTTACCAAATCGATTGGATCCCCTCTTGTTTGTGGGAATGATGGGAAAGTCTTTCTGCATTACTTCTTGGGGCTTCTTAGGTGTAGGATCAAGAGAAAATGAAGGCATTGGGGGTTCATCAATGGGATTCTTTTGGTCTTGTTCCCTGATGAAGAAGTAGGAATATCAACAAGTTTTTGGCATTGTTTTGGTAAAGAGGGAGTTTGTGCAAGGGAGTTTGGAGTTTTGGGAGAGTGAGGCTTGGATTGAGAGATTGTTTTTAGGCTAAGTGGCTTTTTTTCGGTCTTAACTGTCAAATGAGGATTTACAAATTGGTAGATAAAGGCATCCCAACTTTGCCCCTGCTTCTCTAGTTCGGTAAGAACGAGTAGTTTGATCAAACCATGGTGGAAGAGATTATTGTGGGGGTTGGTCACATTTTTCCTCACTTGAGAGGACATCTTCTCCAAGCTTTTGAGAAAATAAAAGGGAAAGTTCAAGGGTTTATTGAATAGAAAATGAGCCAACAATCTAAAATGACAAGCCTTGAAGGTGGATTATCTACCTTCACATGTAATTAACCTTGTGATAACGATGAGGGGATTGACCAATTCTGGCTTTATCCACTCCTTAGCATACCCTTTTGCTCCTAAAATGCTCTTGAATTCGGGCTTAAAAACCCTGTTGTAACTTGAGCGCGACAATTGATGATTCTTGAACCACCTATCTCCCATTCTTGGAAGTTTTGTTGCAGCAGCAATTGGCTCTTATGTGACTGCAAAGTTGAGAGACCCTACATGTGCTATCTTTTCATCAAAACCAACTGCAAATTGCATAGAAAGATTGTCATCATGGCCTTGCAAACTTGACAGAAATGGCCCCCATCTAGCATGCAAGAACACTTCCCTGCACTGTGCTAATTCTGGAATGGAAAACAAGTCTGCATAAGAGGAGGGTTCATATCTCTTGGGCATTGTGACAGAGTTTGAATTCACCAAGAAAGAGTGAAATCGAGCCATGTAGAGACACAAATTGGGCACGGTCTGATTGTGATTGGAATAGAGGGTGAATTTTACCAAGCAAGGGTGCGAATAGGCCAAGAAATGGCACAGGTTTAACACAGTCTGAGTGCGATTAGAACAGAGGGCAAATTCGGCAGAGGTTGGGCTCGATTCCTTATCGCAGGGCAGAGCAAATGGCAAGGGAAAATGAAACAATAGAGTGCCCAACCCGATTTTGGATGCTCTTATGGTGGAGTATGTTGCCCACATGTGCGCGCAAGATGCCATGTGTGGGAGATTCGAATTTGATGGAAAGCTTGGGAGCAATGGAGTAGTTCGTACTTAGATCAATGTCCAAGTATTTTGACTTGGACATTTGATCATAACCATATGAAGCATTTGTTAATCAATTCCTGCAACCAATGTAATTAAATATAATTGAATTCTAGTTACCTAGAATCTAGGACAGTTACTGGTATGCAATTCAATGGCACTTCAAATGACATTTCATCCAGCACCTCATACGGTACTTCATACAGTACCTCATCCGGTACTTTATCCGGTACCCCTGTATTAAGTGAATTTTCACCTCTTATAATGGATAGCCTGCAATTTTGAAGTGTCTTTGACAACCATAGTGGTTAATGAGCAGAGGCAGAGTGCTCCATGCTTACTCATTCTTCTTGTATATGACATATAGTGTCAAAACCTATAATGAACGGGTTATAGAAAATGTCAAAACCTATAATGAATGGGTTGTAATGAATGATAAACCAATAAAGAGTGGCCCATTAAGCATGAGTTTAGTAATGTATAGCACACAGGAGTGAAGCATTTTAAAAATAACATGACTATCAATGTAATAACCTGTATTATAGTAATAATACAAAAATTCTTGCAAAGACTCATTTCTCCAGGCAATAATCATTTTTCATCTCATGAACCCCTCCCCCACACTTAAGTATTGTGACACCTCACAATCAAAAGTATACGAAACTAGTTAGTATCCCCCAATAGCCGAAGATTTACAATATGTCAAGTGTAAAGATGAAATTTCACAGATTGGTCCGACGAGACAGTTAGGAGATGGCCCCACTTATAGGATAAGAGAACCTATATATAGATAAGAAGACGTAGGCAAGAGAGTTTCAAGATAGTCTTAGAGTCATTTCCCAATGGCAAGTTGATGAGATTCATTAACCTTAGCTTAAACACACATACTCCATGTCATCTTTGTTTGTAAGTAACATCATACACCATGACAAGTTTAGATTTATTATTTATTTGTGTTAGATCATCATCCTCGCTAAGTAGAATGCCCCACTGCCAGAAATCTTGTTCAGTACTCCGACGGGTTTACCTAGTCTTACCACAGGCCGATACCCGCTACCAACAGACCTGTTCAGTATCCCAATGGGTTAGCCTCTTAAACCATCAGAGACTGGCCCTCCATCCTTTAAGATTTTAGTATAAGATTGCTTATGAAAGAAGATGGGGGAACAACTCTGAAACAACTTGTCTTTCTTTTTCTTTTTTTCTAATTGGGATGGTATTTATGTTAGACGATGAATTTCTGTTATATTGCTTAGTGATTGTCCTAATGTAAGGGGTACTTAAGTGGATGTGGCCTATCTAAAGATATGATATAATCAAGTTATTTAGTGTGTAGTGGATGGTACCATCGAGAAAGAACGAAAAGGTATCTCTAGGCTCAACTCACTTTCTTCTTTTGTAATTATTATGATGTTTCCATGACTAACTACTAATGAGACCTCCCTATTACTCTTTGATAAAGACACTTGACTTACTTACTCAGGTTTCTTGGAAAAACTGTACAAGAGACCTCTAGGCTTGATAGTTATGGTATCACTTCCTTATACAGTGGTGAAGAGTTTCAAGAACAACTGCTTTAGAATGGATTAAAAATGATAATTTTGAAAAAACATGGCTAATTACAGTAAGTCATTATTCTTTTGATGCTTTAGCAAACACAAAATCCAAGTATAGAAATGTTTTGATGAAATATCCTTGAAACAGTGTACTCCCAGTGAAATAATTACTTACAGAAATATCTAGAATTGCCTTATTAACAAAATACAAAAAATATTTACATATATACATTAGGAAACTCAGAAAAGTTTTCAAGAACAAGGGGGGACTTCCCCATCTGCTAAGGCCAATGCCTTGTCAGCTGTCATGACCTGTAGAAAATCTTCTCTGGAAATGGGCTTATGATAAAACTTAAGTCGATGTCCATTTACCACAAAGGAGACTTGTCCATCGTTAATTATTTTAATTTTTACAACTCCATTGTCATATACAGTATCTACCTCATAAGGGCACAACCAATGGGTGATAAGTTTTCCTTTGAAGGTTTTGAACCAGGAATCAAACAACAGGGCCCAATCACCAGGCTGGAAGAGTTTCTTTTTAATAAACTTGTCATGCCACTTGCTCCTCTGGTTTTGGACCAATATTGTCCATTGGATGGCATCTTGCCTGATTTCATCCAACTCATTCAACTGTAGGGCTCGTTGCCTCTGAGCCTCATCCAGTTTCAATCCTAATTCTGCGACAATATGGAAGGTCCTTACTTGGAATTCTATTGGTAAAAGTACTTGTTTTCGATACACTAGCTCATAAGGGGTATGTCCAATGGTATTTCTCTAGGTAGTTAGGTATGCCCACAAAGCCTCTGGGAGCCTATCAGTGCAATCTCGATGATGTAACTGAACAGTCTTGGTCAAGATGGCTTCCAGAACTTTGTTTGTGGATTCTACCTGAACATTGTCTTGCGGGTGGTATGGAGAAGATATACAATGTTTAATCCCATATTTCTCTATTATCTCTTTCATCAGCTTGGAAGTGAATTGAGTGCCTTGGTCAGTAACAATTTCACGAGGGACACCGAAGCGGGTAAATATGTCTTCATAGATGAATTCGACAACATACTTCTTTGTGGCCCTAAATAGAGATTTTTCCTCTACCCATTTGGTGACATAGTCTATACAAACTAAGATATAGTTCTTCCTATGGGACATGGGTGAAATTGGTCCTACAAAGTCGAGGGCCCATTTTTCAAAGGGTTCTATCATAACTTGGGTTTGTAAAGGCATTTTGTCAGCTGAAGTAGGTCTACCTATCCTCTGGAAACTATCACAAATTCTCACATACTTGGAAGCATCTTTGAAAATGCTAGGACAATAGTAACCTGAATGTAATACCTTATATGATATGTGTTTGTCAGAGAAATGGCCACCACATGGTCCATCATGACAACTTCATAGTATTTCAGGTACCTCGTCCTCTTGGACACATCTACGAATAATCAAATCAGGACTTGTGCGAAAAATATCATGACCAACCCAAGAGTAATTAGCACTTTGTGTAATAATTTTTCACTTTTCATGAGGTGACAAGTGAGACGGAAATATCCTAGTAGCCAAATAGTTTTCCATATTTGAAAACCATGGGGTATTGATAGAAAGGGAAAAGAGGTTCTCATCTGGGAAACTATCATCTACAGGGATATCATCATCCTCATTGTTTATTCAAGAAAGAAATTCAACTACTACATTATCCTTTACAGGTCGGTCAAGCACAATGATGTTAAATTCTTACAATAACAAGAGCCACCTAGTCACTCGGCCATTAGTTATAGGTTTATTCATGAGGAATCTAATGGCAGAATGGTCGGTGTGTACACATACTTCATAACTTGTAATGTAATGATGAAATTTGTTAATAGCATGAACAACTTCCAAGAATTCTTTCTCAGTGATTGTGTAGTTCAACTCAGCAGGTGACAAGTTCTTGCTTACAAAATAAATGGCATAGGACTGTTGGTTTTTTTTCTTCCCTAATACCCCTCCTATTTTTGTGTCGGAGGCATCAGTGGATATATGAAATGGGAGAATCCAATTGGGCCCTCTAAGAACTGGTGCCACAAATAGCTTAGCTTTCAGGGTTTCGAAGGTAGTTTGACATTGCTCAGTCCCAACAAAATCATCATCTTTTATCAATAATCCAAACATAGGTGCAACAATCTTTGTAAAATTTTCAATAAACCACTGGTAATATTCGACATTTCCAAGAAGGATTCTCACCTCTTTCTGAGTCTTGGGGGGTGGAAGTCTAATAATGACCTCAATCTTTGCAGGATCGACTTTTATTCCTTCAGATGAAACGTGATGTCCTAGAACCAGTCCTTCAGTTAGCAACATTTTTCATTTTTCATGACTTAGGAATAGGTTCATTTCCTGGCATCTGATGAGGAATTTTTCTAAGTTATCTAAGGCTTCCTGGTAAGTGTTTCCATAAACTGTGAATTCATCCATGCATACCTCCACACAATCATGAATAAGATCAACAAATATCCCTAATACTGCTCATTGAAATGTGGCAGGAGTATTACACAATCCAAATGGTAAGACCCTATAGGTATAGGTTCCCCAAGGAAAGGTAAAGGTAGTCTTTCCCTAGTCCTCGGGTGCTATAAGAATCTGATTGTACCCGTTGTACCCATCTAGAAAGGAGAAATACTTCTTTTTGGGCAAGGTATCTAGAACTTGGTCAATGAAAGGAAGAGGAAAGCAGTCTTTCAGAGTGCTCTTGTTGAGTTCCTGGAAATCAACACAAATTCTCCATTTCTAGGTCACGTTCTTTGGAACCACTACAAGTGGGGATACCCACTTACTATCGGAGATGGGATAGATAAATATGACATTTAACAACTTTTGGATTTCCTCCTTGACTATATCTTTGAGTGTTGGGTTCATCCTTCTCTGGGGTTGCCTAATAGGTGTCACTTCCCCCTGGGTGTGTATATGATGGATGCATGTGTTAGGGTGTATACCCCTCATGTCAGTATATTCCCAGGAAAATGCTCCTGATTTTTTTTTAAGGATATCTACTAATTGTTTCTGTTGGTCTGCATTTAGCCTGGAGTTTATATGTAAAAATTTCCCTGGACTAATCTCATAGGGCATAGTATAAGACATGGCAGACTCATCTATCTCAAAAATAAAAGATGTCAAAGAAAAAATGGATGGGTCTAATTGTTCTTGAAATTCTTCCCCAAACATGTACACAAATTGGGGAAAAGACTGTGGAAAATACACACATGTAATAGCAGAAATGAAGTGGTTTAGCACATTTTCTGGGGTATTCTCCTGAAGTGCCCTTGCATGGTCACTAGGAAATACGGGTTCTTCCCAGTCTTGTTTCTTGTATGGAAATTCAAGCCACCATATATTTTCCATAATAGGTTGAGCTGGAGGGTAAATGGTGAGCTTCTGGATAGAGAAACCATTTGAGATGATCATTTCTCCTTCTCTACAGCCAATAAATGCATTGGTTGTGGCTAGCCAAGGTCTTCCCAAAATAATAGGATGGCCTTTGGCAGGATCCTTTGAATGAATGACAAGGAAATCTACTGGGTATTCCCATGAGGCTAAAGTAACCATGACATCATCTAAAATCCCCTCAGGTGTAACCCTAGTCTTATCTGCTAATTCCAAAATGGTTGGGGTAGGCCGAAGAAGAGGTTGTAACTATAATTGTTCCAAGGTAGTAGAGGTCATAACATTGATGGTTGCTCCTAGGTCTATGAGAGTGTTTCCAATGGTGACCTCATTAATGGTTATAGTCACTACAAGGTTTCCTGGATTCCCATATTTTGCTTGCTTTGGTTGCTCTGATATGTACTCAGAGAGTCCTCCTACCAAGTGTACTATAGGAGGGTCCTTTTACTTCCTACCTAGCTTCTTGATACACAATTCTTTGACTACCTTACTATAGATTGGAATGTCTTTAATGGCTTGAAGCAAGGGAATCTTGACACAAATATTTTTCAACTCATTCAAAAAGTCAAATTCCGGTCGGGTGGTAGGTTTCTCGATTACCAATTGGTCTAGATAAGGAGGGACCTTTGTAATTTGTGAAGGTTCATTTTGGGGAAGCTTGGGTTCTTGATTCTTTAGAATAATAACATCTTCCCACCTAGTGTCATCCATGAATTTTTGGGTGGTTTCTTCTTATTCTTCTTCCTGGATGACTATTGAAGGTCTCTGCCTATCTAGAACTTTTCTCGATCTTAGTTGAATTTCCTGTAATGGAACGGGAGTAATGAAATATGTTGGGAAGGCCTACATCTCAACATTGTTAAGAGGTTGAGGGGGCTTATTATTAAGATTTGTCACTGGCTGTGCTGCTAATAGTGTCGGTTTTGGGGAGCTTGCATTTTGAAATTGTAGTGGTTGTTGTTGTGGGATAGGAGGTAAAGGTGGTGGAACAAAACCTGGTAGAAGCTGTGAACTGTTCGATGAGAACTGAGGATAAGGATGGTTGGACATAGGGATAGGTGGAGCTTGAGGGTTTCCTTGGTTGTGTCCTCCCCTCCATCATTGAATCCAAGGATGTTGGTATTGAATAGACCAGTTTTTCCAACTTGGTGAGCTCCACTGTTGTTGTTGATAATAGGGTGGAACTTGAGACTGTAGATTCGGGTATGTGGGTTGATTCCTAGGCTGCCATGGCCTCCTAGGTGGATAAGAAGACTCCCCATGATCTCCACTCCTATATATGGCTAATAAACCGGGAAATGATGGACATTTCTTAGTTGAATGGTCTTCTGTATAGAAGCCACAAACTGAAATGTTATCTAATGGGAATTCGCTTGAGGAATGCTTCCTCCTACTTCTTGGGTAATATATGCTCATTGCTGCATTTTCCTCCTCCTGTTTCTTTTTAAGTTTAAGGGTATCCAACTAGGAACCTATTGTGCTTAGGATTTCTATCTTGAATTTTTTTAGAAGGTTCCCTATCTCTGCTCTCATAATACCACCTGAACTAACTGGTTTTAAGCTTCTATTGTAAGGGTCCCGAACATTCTTTCTTGATTTGGCTCTACTCCTTGAGTAATTTTTACACATTTCACATATTTCAGAAAATGGTTTATGAGAGATGTCACCTGATGCCATTAGGTTAAGCATCTCTAAATATTCTTCTGAAATTCCCTTAATGAAAAGATCCCTAACTGCATCCTCTGGGAGATCATGGTATTTTGAATTCTAGGAGATATAACCAAATCTTTCCATATAGTCTTCAAGGGTATCGTCTTCTAACTCTTGGACTTTAAACATGTCATTACGAGACTCTTTAGTCTTGCAATAGTCTTCGTACTTCTTGAGAAATATGTCTTTCATGGATTCCCAAGACCTAATACTGGATTCTCCCAACCCCATGAACCATCTTAATGCAGAGTCTATGAGGGTGGCAGGAAAGAGTTTTAATTTCTGGGCATCTTGCACATAGTTGTAGCTCCTGCACAAGATGTCAAATTCAAATAGGAAGGTGTCTGGATCTTCACTGTTCTTACCATAAAAGGTAGGCAGTGCTGAGAGAGGAATATTCTTCATGTTGACATTTGGAGTGGTGTCTAAAATTGAAAATCCGAAGGTACTTTCGGTTTGGTTTCCAGTTTCTTCTTCCTCCCCATGTCTTACATTGTTATGGTCCTCTTGATCACCCATATTTTCTTGGTTTCCAAAAAGAGATTACCTAAGTGGTTTTATCTTTTAAGGGAACAAAGTTTCTCTTTGATAAAAAGGTCTTCCTAGTGATTGGATGTCTGGGACTCTACTCGAGCAGGTTGAGATTATCAGTGCCAAAGTTTATGTGTCAATTTGAGAGATAATTACATTGGCTGAGCTACCAAACAAAATATTCACTTGTTCAGGGTCTATGATATCCTTAAAATTAGAGTCCCCTAGTGGTGGTGTAAAAGAAAAGGTTGTATTGTTTGGTTTTGTGGAAGGCTCGAGTGGTATTGCCTCCTGGCCTAATATGATTGATGCTTCAATTTATTATTCTATAGTGCTCCCTGTGTTAGTCCCTTCAGGGACTATTTTATCTCTTTGGGTTGAGCTAGCTCTTGTTTTTCGGTATTGGTCTGTGGATTTTATAAGAGGAACGTTCCTTCCCCCAAAGAGATCGAAAGGAACCTTGGTTGAAAGCTCTGATTTTGATTTAATGTATCTACCTTGTGGGTCTCTAGGCCTATTCATGAAAGAAAGAAAAAACAAAAAGAAACAGCTACCATTTGATTCCTAGGTCTATTCATGAAAGCAAACAAAAAGAAAAACTACTATTGGGTTTGGGGGAACCTTCTATAGCAGATGCAAAAGTTCTTACCTTTCGTCTTAAAGTTCCCCCGCCACCAAACAAATGATAAGGTCTAAGGATGATCTAATTCCTAATTACTTCTTACCTTAAGACAACTCCTCGACAACGACGCCAAAATGTTAGGTGATTTATATGTACTAAAAAAGGCACTAAACTACTCTCAATTAAATTGTCAACCCCGGGTAAGTAAACTTAGAGTTGTAGAAAAATATATGCCAAAGGTAAAAGGTTCGTAGGAGTATAGTCTAACTACGGAAAACAACTATCTAGGGCTAATCTACTCAAGCAAACCTATCTAATGAACAAACCCTACTAGGAAAAATGAAAACTAGGTTACCTAAGCACTTTTGGGCCAAGGATTGATGGATAGTTCCTAAGAAAGCAAGTAAAAACTCTATGTAATGCAAACAATAAGAAAAAGCAAACTACTAAGCATAATAAGAAAATGACAAAAGAAAACTTCTTTAACTTGCCAACCTACTTTCAATGAGAAACTATCCTATGAAAGAATATAAATAAGCAAGTAAGAAAAAACACCTATCTAACCTATTAAAGCAAATAGAAAAGCAAGCAAAAGCACCTAACTAAACTACTAAAGAAAAATACAAGTAAGCAAAGGAAACTATCTATCCTACTAAAGCAAAGGGACAAGTAAGCAAAGACTTCTCATTGAACAACTACCTAGCCTAAGAGGCAAGTGAACTAAATGCCTAATGTAAAACTATTTCTCTTGTGTGAAATGAAATTTAAGTGCTCAATGTAATGCATGAAAGGAAATCTATTCTATTGAAAGTAAGAAACACTACCAACTAAACTTATGAAAACAAGAAACTATCTCTTCTAATCTATGAAAGCAAGAAACTATCTTTAATCTACGAAACACTCAAATGTAATGTTGGGGGTTGTGTGAATTCCTTCGGTGGTGACATATGATATCTCGATGACACTTAACCACAAAGGACAATTCTAATGGTATAAGCTCAATACTAATTTCAATGGCAAAATGAAAGGTGTGAAGTAAACAGTCCAATGCAAACCTAGCCATGATAAAAGTAATGTTAAATACCCTGCATATTCATGTATAAACCATTAACATCATAATGATATCATCATTATCTAACTAAGGAATTTAATTTCATTTTAATCTATGAAAGGAAATTGCGTGAAATAAAACTATACTATGTCTATTTTAATCATTCAAGCTATGACAAGAAAATGAATTAAAAACATAAATTAAACTATGCTTGTTAAAAAGTAAATTGACAATTAACCAACAACTAAACAAATGAATTCTTTCCAAAACTAAGACAAATGAACTATGATTAAGAACTAGAATTAAATCTATCCATCCATCAAAGATCCCTGTCAAATGAAACCCAAATAGAACTTTGTGTTATTCTAAAAGAAACTTTGTTTTAAACTTGATTGTAAGATCATAAATAAAAGTGCAATCTGATATCTAGATGCATATGGGGTTAGTGTAGGGACTTTCAAGTCTACCCCTAGCCTACAAAACTAATTCATGCTAACATAACTCATCACACTAACTTGCAAAAGAACAATAAAAAAATTAAATCACATCTAGCTAATTAAAACATAAAACATGCATGTACAGGAAATAAGAGACAATTTAAATTATGAAATATATAAACAACACACTAATCATCACCAAATTGTTGGTGGCCCCCCCAACAAGTCGTGGCTACCCTCTACAATCACACCACGAACTTCAACATGCCGAATTCACCATGAAAGTCAAAAATGTAGTTCTGGCACTATTCTGGCAATGTGAAAAATGAAAAACAAAGTATAATGAGTTTATCTCCAATCTGATGGCTATTCTACTTGCTTAACAGTCTAATGATCATCTTGGTAGTATTTATAGGTTTACAACCCAAGTGGTGGACCACAGGAGGGTCAAAGCACCTCTAAATTCAGAAATTTACAATAAATGCGTCCATAACTAACAAAATGGAGGAAACAAATAATCACCCTCTTTGGACAACTGAAATCGAGTTGTCTTGAGCTTAGTCGCTGGAGGGGGTGATGACAAACAAAACCCATGTGCCTGATTTGTCCACCACTGGCCGCCAATACCATAACCATCAACTCGCCTTGCATTTTTGCGCAATACTGGGTGTTGGAATGAGTGTCGGATCAAGTACCAGAACGAGTGCTAGATCAAGTGCTAAATCAAGTGCCAGACCAAGAAACTTGGTGCATTTTTCCCTGTAATAGAAAAAAAACATGAATTAACTCTTGGAAACCATAAATTATGATAAATTAAACTTGATTGAATAAAAAAACAAGAATTATACGTACCTCATGCTGATTATACCATTTTATAATAAAATTCTTCAAAAAGCTCCTTTGAAAGATGAAAAATGCATATGTACATATGGCAAAAGGTGTATAATAACATCATGAAAATGATCATATCTCGCACCGAACACTCCTTGAAACCTCTGAAGATCCTACCTGTCGAACCATTGATCTGCTGATAGTTGTCAATAAAATCGATGACTTGGGTGGACTTTGGGACTTTAGTCTCCAGGATTCCTCTATGCTTCCTCTTTTATTCCTCCCAAACAGAGAATCAATAGAGAAATGATCGAATTCCACATGCCCTGTAATCCGATGGTTGGTATTTTGATCGGGCCTCTGGGGCTTTTGAAAGCCTAGGCTTATGGTGATTCACCTACATCTTCGTCAAAGTTATCTAGTGCTGAAATACGGGATCACATGACATGTTTCCCCTACAATATCTGATGGTGAAAATTGATTGGGGCCCTTCGGGGCTTGAACTCCACCATGCTTAAATCTTGTGTAGCTCCTGCTGATCTAACAACTATCATATCACCACCAAATTCCCAAACAAATCTTGTCCATCTGCTTCTTTCCTTCAATAACCTTCTCTTGTATGCTCCTCCACCAGTTTAGACATAGATCATAAGGTCCAAATTTATCTTGGAGGTCAATCCAACAGCGCCTGTAGCTTCTCCTGTTGCACACTTCGCCTTATTTCTAATGAAGGGTCCTTCAAACATTTTTTAAGGCTTCCACCTTTGGTCTCTCCACTAGATTCTAGTTATTTAGCCTTTACCGATGCTATATCTCCTAAGCTTTTGACTTCTCTTCTCCGCAAGGTCATCTGCTGAAGCCTTGGCTTGCGCTTTGGAAGAAAACACTATCCCTCCTTGAACTTGTTTGCATGAGGTAATTTGAACCTCGGGCATCCCCCCTGAACCTTGAACTTGCTCAAACTTTTGAAAAGCTCCTAAGTCTCCTCCTTCGAGTACTTGGAATCACTACCTCTCCTGAGATTCGAACTTGAGACAAGTTCACCTCCTCACATAACTCTTTTGGTCGCTATCTCTTTCGAGATTTTGTAGACTCCTTCGAGGATTGTGGACCACTAGCACACCCCTTGCTTCCTTTCTCAAAGTCCAATACTTGGACTGATTTTGGTCTTCTACACTCTTTGTAGAGATTCAGTGTGCAAAGTCATTGTCCCTCCTGAGCTTTGGAACTTCTCAAAAATTTCTAAGGGTCTCAAACCTATGCTTCTTTCAAAGACTTCTGGTTCCCTGTTGTCACTCCATGCTCTTCCTCTTGATATTATTAAATTGGGATCATTTCACCCTACGTGAACTCTGTGCCAATCCTCCTGATCTTATAAATGCTCAGAATTGAAAGGATCTTTGTGCTCTCTTGGAAAACAATTGTTCAATTCACCCTTGCAGAGCTCTCCTCCAGAGTCTTAAACAACTTTGTTTCTCCTCAGTTCCTCCAACACTTCATAAAGGTGTTGGTACTGTACACTTCTTGCACCTGATCAATGCACACTTTGTAGAGCCTAACATAGTATTCAACAACTATGGCTATGATTTATCCTACACAGACTTTCCTGCAGAGTGTTTGTTGTTCCTGAGTTTATACTTTAAGGCTTTAAAGTATACCATCAAGGCATCCGAAAAAATAAAGAGAATTAAGGAGTAAGAATCAATTACGAAGGGTAAATCAGAGTTGGTTTCTCAACTATCTCTGTCTAGCTTCTCATTGTTCTTGGATGCTGATTTCTCTCTCAATAACTACCCATGAACGTTCTAATTCAACTCGTGTAGTTGTTGTTTGCAAGATAGTATTAAATAAGTTCAAAGAAATGCTAGTTTGATCTTGTAGGTCGGGTTCTATATTAGGTTGTCTATTACTTGGGACAATCATGAGGATTAAAATTTTATTAGATTATAAAAAAAATTAGAAATTTTGTTGCTTCAGTTTTGTAGGATGAAATAGAAAAGGAATTTTAGAACTCAAAATAATAACATGATAACAGTAAAGGCCATTTCCTATACTCGAAGTAATTTGAGAATATTAAAATAAACACAAAGAAACACTGTTGGAGAATATGAGGCTTTAATCTTGAAAGAATCTCATATCATAACAGAAGAAGGGAAGAAAAACAAAATTTCTAATGAATTATAAGATATAACCATCCAACAGATCTACAGGTCTTGAAACTGCAGATAGCAATCACAGAGGAAAAAATGTAAATGATTGGATAATCAAATAAATTCAAGCTACAGTAGAATTTTGAATTAGAATATAGCTGATCATTCATTAGAAAGACATGGAACAAAAGATATTGAAAACACGGTGAACGAACAGATAGCTTCAAGGTGACAGAATTCAAAATCTCTTCTGCATCATCTATATTATTATAAATCGGAAAACTTCTAATACAATCGGCTCCCAAAAAACAAAAGCCTTTTCTTAGTCTTGTGAAATTATATTTATACATGATCACCCAACCTTTTTTCTGTTGGCGATTAACTAATTTCTGAAGACTAACGGTTACATGAATATGAAATAGTGAACTGTTTCTATTTCTATATCTATCTTCTTTGATTAATTTCAATGATGAAATTTTCAAAATAATACTTTAATTCTTTGATGATGAAACTGCTTCTTCTCTTTTGAGACAATCGATACATTTTCCCAGGAGGTGCACCAATACTCTAGGAGCCTCTAGAATATCTTTCACCTCAAATAGGAATAATTTTCTCTGTAGTCCTAGTAGACGGTCGTAAACTATCTTTCCTGTAAACTCAATGGTTTGTAACTTTAAATTAGGCCTCACCATCCACCTGTTAATCTGTGTAACATCAATTTATTTTATCTGTGATATCTCTACCTGAATTTCTTTCAGCTCCTCCTTGAATCTTAACTAATGGTTACCAATGTTAATTTCCCTAATAATCCAGGACAATTGTCTCTTCCAAAGTTCAACGAATCCTTATATAGAAGATCAAAAATTGCTTGGCAATCATTGTTAACCTCCTTGGTTATTTTTTTGTTTTCGGCAAGGCTTGCCTCCCAAACCTTGAGTATTATATCCCCTGTGATCTATTCTGAAACATATAACTTATGAGTCTTTCCAATTTCCTCTTTTGTTGAAAGAGTCATTCCCTTTTGAAAAGTGGTTCTGGCTACTTTTGTATCTCTTTCCTTTAGGAGAATATTCTCCAAGGATATGCTTGTCTCCTGAAGGTAAGTTTGAATAATTTCTAGCTTAGAGATCAATCCCTGTTGCTCTTTTTCTATTTTTACATGAATTTCCAAGGTGTGGGCTTGAAAAGATTCCACTTCTACCACTTGATTTTGGATTGAACTCATCTTGTTCTGTAATTCTTTATTCATTTCCTGTTGTTGTAGGACTTTTGCTTGAGTGAGATGTATTTTCTCATTTTCTTCCTCTAAGCTTGTTTTCATTTTTTGAATCTCTTGAATGTCATTTAATCTAGCTTGTTCTAGACCCTTTTTTATCTCCCAACTGATATTTCTTTCAGTCTCTTTTAATTGACCCTATAACTGAGCTATCCTCTGATCTTTCTGCTCCAACATAGTTGTCAAACTACCCATAGAGTATAAATTCATCGACGATAAATCTCCCATTGTGCCCGCTGTTTCTATAACAAATTATCCCTCTTTAAGTTTTTGTCCATCAATAATGATCTTGTGATTTTTAATCATCATATCTCCTCTTGGATGCATCTCCTGTTTCAGGACAACCTTCCTCTTTTTACTGAAAAAATAATCGGATGAAAGAATCTCATCCCTAGAAATAGGCTCAAGATCACTAACATATAGAGCTCCCTCGTGGGGGTTTCCATAAGTAGACTGAAATGGACTCAAAGAAGTAATGGGACTTCCAAGTTCCGTGGATGTTGTTCCTCCTACTTTTTTGGGAAAATTCTTGGGGATTTCTAAGGGTGTTTCCAACTCCTTTCCTTTCCCTGCCTCTGATTTTTCTGTCTGAGGGACTTTTGTTTCTTGTGAAGTCATTTCACTCTCCTTCATTTTTCCCTTTGTATTTGCTTTATCCTGTACATTTGTTTCAAATCCTAGGGAGGCCCTTCTTTCTCTAGAGGAGGGGTCGTGGATTCACCTTGCAACATTTTTGGCAAACAACTTCGCCTGTCACTTTGGAAGGACATAAAACCAGTCGGTAAGTCGGGTGATAAGGCTTGTACCCTGTTCAATACCTCCTCATAAGTTTTAACTTCCTTGAATATATCATCATAAACAGATTTTTCATGTTCATAAGATTTCATATTATAGTGCATCAAATGTCTTCTTACTAGTTGATAGGGGTCATGCTTTCTATGCTCAATATCTACCAGTTTTATTTATTCTAGTGCTTCTACTTCCACTTTAGAATGGCCTAGGTTTAGTAATGAAAATTTCCCGACATACACAGGGAAGATTGGCCAGGATTTATTTTGATCTACCTTTAGCTCTATTCCAATACCACCTTTCACTATTTGATGTGTTGCCTGCCTTAATACCAGTCTATCCGGGAGGAATTCCGGAAGTGCGTGAGGGGGAATTGAGCACCCATAAACCCTAACATAAGAGAATTTTTCATCAACAAACTAGTCGGTTATTTCTTTGAGATTTTTTGAGACTGGCTCAGAAATGCGAGGGGGTTCATAGCCATAAAACATTCTATGCATTGGAATTATTATAAAATGACAAATTTCATAAAATGCATTCTTAGCATTTTCTTCCCATAGCACAGAGTGATATTCGTGAATGGTTTTGGGATAAGTTATGTTCCAACTCCAATTCATCAAGGGAAAAGGAGTCACAAAGCAAACTACGTCCATAATGTACGCTGACATGTAAAATGCCATCGGTTGACCTTTAGATTTTGCAATGCTGGAATTTGAAACTTCTTGAGCTAGGTTATCAGAAAGAATCTTACTCCAGTTGAAAGTGTATCCTTCTGAAGCTTCTTCTAAAAAGGGCACCCATTTTGCAGGAAAATGACAGGGATTCGTTTTCCCAAGAAGTCTACACAGCATAATGGCTACATAGACCATGTATTCGTTCAAAGATGTTGTGGCATAAAATCCATGGTTATCATCCCTAAATTTCGATGGACATCTCCACCATTCTCTGATTAAATCGGGATAAGTTCGGTCTTCCCTAGTACTCTCCTTCCTTTGAAATTCAGCTAAAAACTCAGCATTATAAATGTACTTAGGATTTTGTGAGATTTTATACATTACTTGTATATGCTCTGGCCTAAATGAGCCAACAACGACCCCTTGATTGTTTAAAATGCTTCTTGTCGAGAAATCGACCTTCTCCAAGGCCCAATTGATCATGTCATTGTATGCCATAAGCCAAGGGCGCGCTGCAATCTTATGAAGCTTTGATTCTGCTATATCCCGAAAGTGATTCTCGGAATCAGTAGGAGAATTCTTTATTTTGTATTCCAGGAATTCATAGATTTGTGTCCAAGATTTAATTGAGTCGATAGCATGTGGCGTAGTGTCGGATATGATATCTCCTTCCTCTGTATCTTCACTCTTGTTCGGTGCTTTCTTTGGTGCCATGACTTTAAGTTAGATGGAAAACCTATCATAGAAAAGGAGTGTATGAGCTTGGCTGAATGCGTCTTACGCTTGATAGTATGAAACAAAAGATGTTGCAAAACACAGACCTTCAAACTCTATTTTAATTCATTTAACGATGCAGGTACTGATGCAGCTCTCAAGATTTTAATACATTGAATGCAGTGGATATTTACTAAGATACGCATTAGTGTCACATATCATCAGTTATCCTTTATTAAAGTGGTCGTATTTTGGCACTTTTGAATTCAAAATTGGGAAAAGTTTATTCGATCGGAAACCGAAACGTGAACAAACCTAAAAATTTGATTGTCATTAATCATGCTTCCAAAACATAGTTAATTTAGACTAAACACAGATTAAGAGTTGAGATTTCGTGTTTCGGGATTTCGGGGATGATGTTGATGAGAGGTATGTTATCACTGAATCCCAATTTCTGAAATTGCGAAATCGCAACATGTTTAAATTAGGACTTAATTTCGTTTTAATAAATCAATTAATCAGTATTAAACCCACTTTGATCCTGATTTCTGAAATTGCAAAATGATTAACTTAAGCCTTAAATTTCGATATTAGTGAATTAATTAATCAGGATTAAGGACTAACTTCCGAAACAGGATTAATTCAGTTTAAACATAGATTATGAGTTGGGACTTCACGTTTCGGGATTTTAGGGATCGCGTTGACAAGAGGTATGTTATCGCTGAATCCCGATTTCCGAAATTGCGATACGATTAACATAGTTTTTAATAATTAGTAACTTCCATATTTCCAGAAATTGGGGATCGGTATGTCGCAATTGGAAATGCATTAAAACATATGTTCTCAGTAAACCCTGAACCCCAAAAAAACTTTTAAAGGTTAGTCTTAACTCCTTTAGGGTTTAAGCTTTTCGTGATTTAAAAAATAACTTTACAGCAAGCGCATCAGGACTTTTATAACACTTTTGGTTTTTTTCCTTTAATTATTTAAAGAATAAAGTTTGTTAGGATTTTGGTACCGACCTTTTGGAAATGATAGTGGGGCTTATGCTTCATGAAAAGCCGAAACCCGAAAAAGGAAGGTTTTAGATAAAAAAAATTAATATATGTTTCAACATAGGCTCCAATTGGGGACCTCGTCTCCTTGTGGGATGAGGAAAACAGGTAGAGTTAGTGCCTTTATTGGGTAAATGGAGTCAATGAATTCTTTTTGTAGAACTTTCTTAGGAAGGGGATAAAGAGGGGAAAATAGATTTCGTGTTTACTTCCGAAAATCTTTTCAAAATTCTCAATGTTGTAAACTGAACTGTATCCCCATTCTTGATATTCTCCTTCTCGCTACTGAAATTAAGTTTTCTTTAAGATGATCAAAACAATCCTAGGGAATCCAACAGATCATGCAGCTTTTGGCTTACATCAAACGAAGTAAATTTCATGTTTTTTTTTTTTAATTGGGGAGCCCTGTCTGGACTTGGGATGCAGAACCGATTTCAAAAAGGCTGGTAACCAGGGTAGAGTGAAAATTACGTATGAAAACCTTACAGATACCTCAGATATTGCTTCACTACTAGTGAGCCTGCTCAGTACCCCGATGATGTTATCTGTCCCTTTTTACTGAATTTCCTTTCACCACTTCGAATCATAATTATGCATTTAAATGTTGAGATGAGGGCAATCATTTAAATGAATTTACTTTCATTGTCTTCTTGGACTAGATGGGGGAAATCAAATATGAATTTCCTTTCACCATCTGTCTTATATTTTACTTTTTGAACACAAAGTGGGGGCAATCAGTGGTAGTAAGTATACCAGGGATGGTATCTGTGTAAAATTTGCAGTGTAGGTCTGTCAACTTGATTTGATTACCCTGGACCAACCCTTTTTTAACCTTCAAAGCACCTTAGTCCGTAGGGGAAAAGGGGAAGGTTAATTCTAGGGGTTGTCCTTTGAGCAAGCCTAAATCCTTAGAAAACTGTTAAGAAACCTAGGAAAGTCAGGATCAGCCTAAGCATAACCTATTTAGTCAGAGAGTGTGAAGTTTATGAGGATTGGTCTACTTTTTAAGAACTGTTTTTCAGCTTCCAAAGCTGAGACAGAATCTCTTCTCCCTTTGTGGGAAACCCAGAAATATATTTGGTCTTTTATGAAGGCAAAACTGTGGGTAGAAAGGGGAAATGGAGAAAAGACTCAGAAAACAAAAAACAGGGGTCATGAATTAAACCCAACTCTTGGAATTGTTTGTCAGAGATGTTTTTCTCTTTTTATTTTTATTTTAATTACCTCTTATCTTATTCTAGGTGAAACACTTAGGGTATAGATTTTGAAATCATTCTTTTAGTGACCTATCACACTTATGAGACAATTCACTAGACTTTTTATAAAAAGCCTTTGTTTGAAAAAATAGAATTTTCTGGAATTCACTCCTTTGCCTTACCATTTTCGTTCTCTTTTGAAATAACGAAAAATCTTATCTATCACCTATTTTTGCTGAATTTATCTTCTGCTATAAGGCTGCCT
>JZKD02S1834787.1:763290-778702 GCA_000966675.3 Picea glauca | reverse complement strand
AAGCAGCAGCAATAGATAAAAGAAATCTAATAGAAGTTAACTTAGCAACAGGAGAAAAAATCTCACCAAAGTCAATTCCCTCTACCTGGGAATAACCTTTTGCTACTAACCGAGGGATCGTCATACACAGTCGTCGTTTCTGATGCACCCACACACACACACATGCAAAGAATATAACACATACCCAACAAACCTGTCACAAAAAAGGAGTGTATGAGCTCGGTTGAATGTGTCTTACTCTTGATAGTATGAAACATAATATGTTTTGAAACACAGACCTTCAAACTCTCTTTTAATTCATTTAACGATGTAGGTATTGACGCATATTTCAATATTTCAATACATTGAATGCAATGTATATTTACTAAGATACGTATTAGTGTCACATATCATCAGTTATCCTTTATTAAAGTGGTCGTATTTTGGCACTTTTGAATTCAAAATTTGGAAAAGTTTATTCGATCGAAAACTGAAACGTGAGCAAACCTAAAAATTTGATTGTCATTAATCATGCTTCCAAAACAGATTTAATTTAGACTAAACAGAGATTAAGAGTTGAGATTTCGTGTTTCGGGATTTTGGGGATTGTGTTGAGGAGAGGTATGTTATCACTGAATCCCGATTTCCAAAATTGTGAAATCATGACATGTTTAAATTAGGACTTAATTTTGTTTTAATAAATTAAGTTTATCAGTATTAAACCCACTTTGATTATTTCGAGGTTTCAGGGATCGTGTTAACAAAAGGTATGTCATCGTTGAATCCTGATTTCCGAAATTGCGAAATGATTAACTTAAGCCTTAAATTTGGATATTAGTGAATTAATTAATCAGGATTAAGGACTAACTTCTGAAACAGGATTAATTCAGTTTAAACATAGATTATGAGTTGGGACTTCACGTTTCGGGATTTCGGGGATCGCGTTGACAAGAGGTATGTTATCGCTGAATCCCGATTTCCGAAATTGCGATACGATTAACATAGTTTTTAATAATTAGTAACTTCCATATTTTTAGAAATAGGGGATCGGTATGTCGCGATTGGAAATGCATTAAAAAATATGTTCTCAGTAAACCCTGAACCCCCAAAAAACTTTTAAAGGTTAGTCTTAACTCCTTTAGGGTTTAAGCTTTTCGTGATTTAAAAAATAACTTTACAGCAAGCGCGTCATGACTTTTATAACACTTTTGCTTATTTGCCTTTAATTATTTAAATAATAAAGTTTGTTAGGATTTCGGTACTGGCCTTTTGGAAATGATAGTGGGGGTTATGCTTCATGAAAAGCTGAAACACGAAAAAGGAAGGTTTTAGATAAAAAAAATCAATATATGTTTCAACATAGGCTCCAATTTGGGACCTGGTCTCCTTGTTGGACGAGGAGAACAGGTAGACTTAGTGCCTTTATTGGGTAAATGGAGTCAATGGATTCTTTCTGTAGAACTTTCTTAGGAAGGGGATACAGAGGGAAAAAGAGATTTCGTGTTTACTTCCGAAAAGATTTTCAAAACTCTCAATGTTGTAAACTCAGTTGTAGCCCCATTCTTGATCTTCTCCTTCTCGCTACTAAAATTAAGTTTGCTTTAAGATGATCAAAACAATCCTAGGGAATCCAACAGATCCTACGGCTTTTGGCTTGCATCAAACAAAGTAAATTTCATGTTTTTTTTTTAATTGGGGAGCCCTGTCTGGACTTGGGATGCAAATCCGGTTTCAAAAAGGCTGGTAACTAGGGTAGAGTGAAAATTATGTATGAAAACCTTACAGATACCTCAAATATTGCTTCACTACCAGTGATCCTGTTCAGTACCTCGGTGAAGTTATCTGTCCCTTTCTACTGAATTTCCTTTCACCACTTCAAATCATAATTATCCATTTAAATGTTGAGACGAGGGTAATCATTTAAATGAATTTCCTTTCATCGTCTTCTTGGAATAGATGGGGGCAATCAAATATGAATTTCCTTTCACCATCTGTCTTATATTTTACTTTTTGAACAGGAAGTGGGGGCAATTAGTGGTAGTAAGTATACCAGGGATGGTATATGTGTAAAATTTGCAGTGTAGGTCTATCAACTTGCTTTGATTACCCTGGAGAAACCCTTTTTTAAACTTCAAAGCACCTTAGTCCGTAGGGAAAAAGGGGAAGGTTAATTCCAGGGGTCTTACTTTGAGCAAGCCTAAATCCTTAGAAAACTATTAAGAAACCTAGGAAAGTGAGGATCAGCCTAAGCATAACTTGTTTAGTCGGAGAGTGTGAAGTTTATGAGGACTGGCCTACTTTTTAAGAACTGTTTTTCAGCTTCCAAAGATGAGACGAAATCTCTTCTCCCTCTGTGGGAAACCCGAAAAAATATTTGGTCTTTTATGAAGGAAAAACTGAGGGTAGAAAGGGGCGACGGAGAAAAGACTTGGAAAACGAAAAACAAGGGTCATGAATTAAACCCAACTCTTGGAACTCTTTCTTAGAGATGTTTTTCTCTTTTTTTTTTTTTTTTCAATTACCTCTTATCTTATTCTAGGTGAAACTCTTAGGGTCTAGATTTTGAAATCATTCTTTTAGTGACCTTTCACACTTACGAGACAATTCACTGGACTTTTTATAAAAAACCTTTGTTTGAAAAAATAGACCTTTCTAGAATTCACTCCTTTGCCTTACCATTTTCGTTCTCTTTTGAAATAATGGAAAATCTTATCTATCACCTATTTTTGGCGAATTTATCTCCCGCTATAAGGCTATCTGTTTGCTACTTTCACTTGTCGGGTTGTCAGCCAGAATCCTGTAAGGGAACAATACGAAGAGTATCAGAGCTTTTTAAAAGAATTGAATACATTGAGAATTTTGTATCCCTACTTCTAGAAAAACATTAACCTATTTTATTTTATTTTTTATTCTTTTATTATATATATATGTGTGTGTGTGTGTGTGTGTGTGTGTGTGTGTGTGTGTGTGTGTGTGTGTTTGTTGACAGAATGAAAGTAGACTTACCAAAAAAAATTATGAAATAAAAATTATAAAAATACCAGTATATATAGTGGGAATTCTATAAATCAACTATTCCATATAGTGTTTTAAATAATGCCCATTGACAGGGGCGTTCAGTATTTTATCGTCCAAATTTTCTAGCAGAAATGAATTTTTTCCTTCAGGAGATGCAACCTTGAACGGTCCATACTAGATGTGATCAAATTTACCATGTTTCACTGAGTCTTCCTTCCTAGCATCCCATTTTAAAACCAAATCTCCATGGAGAAAATACCTATCTTTGGCCTTACGATCAAATAACGCTTTCATGTCATCCTGGTATTTCTGCAACCTTTTGTCCACTTCGGCCCTATGTTGTTGGACTTCAATCAGCTGATTTATCCTTCTTGTGACATGATTTGGTTCTTCCTTCTCATCTTGCAGAAGTTTCATTACGGGAAGTGCTAGATTTATAGGTAGCACTACATCGGTCCTGTACACCATTTGGAAAGGAGAAGTGTGGATAGAATTTTTCATGCCTATACGGTTTTCCCAAAGAGCGTATTTCAAATGTACATGCCAATATTTCTTATTTTTTCTCAACACTTTCTTAATTATATTGATTAGGATCTTGTTTCAAGACTCAACCAGACCATTTCCCTGAGGGTAGTATGCCGTGGAATGATCAAGCACAATATTATATTTTTGGCAGAAACTGACCATAGCCATAGATTTAAAAGCCTGTGCGTTATCTGTGACTATCTTTCAGGGGCAGCCAAATCTAGACAAAATATTCTCTTCTAAGAAATCTATTACCACCGAATCAGTAGTCCTTTTAGTTTGAATAACTTCCACCCATTTGGTGAAGTAATCTATAGTAGTCAGGATCCACCTATGTTGAGCACTAGAATGAGGGTTAATTTCGCCTATGAAATCTGATCCCCATTGTTGAAAAGGAGCTTCCGTTTTGACCGGAACCAATGGCATTGCTGGGATTTTATGTTTGTCTGAGAACAATTGGCAAGGGTTGCAAGCTCGGACCTTGGCATTGACATCTGAGAAAAGTTTGGGATAATAATACCCTACCCTCAGGATCTTATAGGCTATTTCCCTCCAAGCGTTGTGTCCTCCACACACTCCTTCGTGAAATTGGCTTATGACCTTTTATGTTTTTGATTCGACCAAACAAACTAACAGGAAGCCAAGTGGGTCCTTCCAATACAATTGTCTTTTGGACATACAGTATTTGACCGCATGCAACTTTAGCGTTCTATCTTTGGAAGGGGGTAAGTCACTTGAGCACTTCAAAGTTAAGAGGTAGGACACTATGTCTTTGTACCAATCTGATGAAACAAACTTCTCTTCAATTCTGACTTCAGTTATTTGTTCATCGAGCTCGTTCATGTTCACACACTCTTCAGCCCCCTGTAAACCATTTATTCTGAGAGATCTGAAATTTGATTCAGCTAAGAGTTTAGCTAAACCTTGCCCCTTTACTAATCTCGTTGGTTTTATCTCAAAGTCAAATTCTTGAATTTTGGCAAGCCACCGTCCTCTTTTGCCATTGTTGTCGGACTGAACCAAAATATCTTTTACAAAGCTAGTGGGTATATATGCAATCACCTTAGAATGCAACACATAGGTTCTGAAATCCTTTAATGCCTTTACCATAGCATATGCTTGTTTTTCCATTATATTATATCCAAGTTCTAAGTATCTAAGACTTTTGCTAAAAAAGGCTATCGGTTGCTCGAAACCTTCTTCCTTTTTTTGGAGGAGAACCGTGACAAGTGTGTGTTCGAAGGCGAACAAGAAAATAAGAAAATTCTTTAGATAATCAGGGCTTGCTAGTACAGGTGCCTCACTTATAACTTTCTTGATGAGTGCAAACGATGATTTAGCTTCTTCTGTCCATTTCACTTCGATGTTTTTCTTTAGCATATCTGTGATCAATTTCATGATTTCAGCAAAGTTTGGAATAAATCTTCTCAAAAAAATTATTTTCCCTAAGAATGACTGAATCTCTTTTACATTCCTAGGGATATTTATTGTGTCTATAGCTTCAACTCTTTTAGGGTCAATTCTAATTCAATCTCGAGACACAATATGGCCCAAGAGTTTACCTTCTTTCATAGCAAAGTGAGACTTTTTGGGGTTTAAAGACAAACCAAACATGTGGAATTTCTCAAATGTCTGCTTGAGATGTATTAGATGATCTTCATAGGATTTAGAAAAAATGTTTAAATCATCGAGATAGATAACCACAAATTTTTCCCTTTCACCAACGAAAGCGATATCCATAGCACGTTGAAAAGTAGCACTTGCATTCATTAAACCAAAAGGAATCTTTTCATACATAAATGTACCCCAAGGGGTGGTGAAGGTTGTTTTTTCTTTATCGTGTTCGCTGAGGGAAATTTGATTGTACCCTGAAACCCGTCGATCATCGACATCCTATTTTCCCCCACTACTTCTTATAAAACGTGATCCATTTTGGGTAGGGGGTAATTATCTTTGAGAGAGGATTTATTTAGATTTCTGAAATCGACACACAGTCTAATTTCCCAGTTTTTCTTCCTAATCGAGACCAGGTTTGCTACCCAATCGGAGTATCTCAGTGGTACAATTATCTTTGCATCCAGGAGTTTTTTGACTTCCCTTTCAATCACAGGCAATAATATAAGGTTGATTTGTCTAAGTTTTTGTTTAAAGGGTTTGACACCAGGCTTCAGGGGTATCTTATGTTCGATCACATAGGTGTCATAGGTTCTCAGCTCTTCATATGACCAAGCGAAAATGTCTTTGTACTTTCTAAGAAACTCCGTATATTTATTTTTGGTTTATGTAGACAGATATTTGGATAGTTTCACCATCCGATGGTTTCCTTTAGTACCTATGTCACAGTCCTCAACCTCTTCAGGTTGAGGCTGTAGAGTGGATTTTGAAGGGATATCATCTTGATTGAATAATCTTTCCAAGGGAATCAGGCCCTTGGGGATATGGTTATTTTTAAGAATGACCATTCAATGATTTGAGATTTTATTGTGGAAATCTTGAGGATCCTCCTCTTCCTGCATGATCCAAATAGGATCATTTTGGTTTTCTTGATCAGTATGCGTTTCGGCAAATTCATCTATTGATTCTAAAAAATTGTGAAGTTGTTCATTGTCCTCAAAGACTTGCTAATGTTGTATATTATTCATTATTGAGGGTCGATGCCTCATTTGTATGTGATACTTTAATTTAAACATGGTGGGAGGTGTGAAAGTTGAGGCTGCTTTGGCTAACGCATCAGCCTATTGGTTTTCAGTCCTTGGAACAAAATGAACTTTCACAGAGGAGAAGAAATTCTCGATCAGATCCTAGACACAATTCCTGTAGGACCTCAACCTAGGATGTTTGGTCTGGTACTGTCGGTTTACCTGTTTTATGATTAACTCAGCATCACCAAATACCTCGAGGTTTTTTATTTTCATTCTCCTAGCGACTTCTAACCCTAAAACTAAGGCTTCATACTCGCATACGTTATTTGTGCAGTCCACGTTCCACTGTAGCCTATAGGAAAAGGGGATGAAAAATTGATCATCATGAGCCACAAGGAGTGCCCCTGCTCCAAATCCTAAGTAGGATGAAGCACCATCAAAAAACATTTTCCATATACCAGTACTATATACATTTTTTTTAATTTTTTTCTTTTTCGATGTTTTCTTGTGTACAACTTTCGTTTATACCTACCTCAAAATCGTCATCAATAGATAAGATACAATTTCCTAAATATTGATTGGCAATATATACAAGGTGGTTATTTGGGTTATGTGGATCACCTACTGTGATTGCCAACCTAGTCTCTCTGTAAAGGCGCTTGTATTGTCCTCCAAAAACTGGAATCGTAGCATATGTCATGTCAAGCTGTAGAGATCCTCCAAGCTTGGCACCTCATGATCTAAGTAACAACATACCATACTTCGGAGGGATGTCGATGACCACTAGGTCCATAAGAATGCTTTTTGCGGGTATTTGTGCCAGACCTACCACCAGGTCTTTAATCATGCCTATGCATTTGACCTTTCTTGAATCAAAAGAATATAAGTCTCCATATGGCTTGGTTTCTCCATAACGGCTTTTGGCATCACATTGTGGGATGCTCCAAAATATAGCATGCAGTTATGAAGTAGGTGGTCAAATAAGGTTAACGTGATATAAAAAGGGGCCACAGTGTCTCTCGCACCTTCGAAATGCGGACCAAAAACTATGTTCAGCTTGTCATCTTCTAAGTTGATGACATCGGCCTAGCTTTCATATTCTGAAAATATAATCATCTTGGCAATTTGTTTTCTGTATATGGGATTTTTAGCCAGTTCAACAAGTGGGATAGGGATTTTGATTTTATTTATTTCATTTTCCAGACTAAAATTTCCCAGGGCCTTGTCGCTCTCTATGTTGGGGGATTCAATTCCTTTCTTTTCAGCTTTTCTTTTTGGTGTGGATTTGGTTTCACTCACAGGGACCTGTGTTTTCACGATGGGTGTTCCTACAGAATTTGACTTGACAGGTTGCATGTCAGCGGTTTTGGGTTTTTGCAGTGTGCTTGTCAGCAACCTTTTGAGTCGCTTCATCGGTTTCGCCCCTAGGTAAGATCTTTTTTGTTGGGACGGTTGGAAGACTCTTATTTCTATGTCTTAAATTATATTTCTCATGTAGTTCGGCTATAATATCATCTGTGATACCCGGATAGGCCAAATCTTCAAACGTATCGTTGCTAAAATTGTCTTCCGATCTACTTTCTTTATTTAAGGATTTTTCGTAATCTTGTCTCGATAAATAAGGTGATTTATTATCGCCTCCATGATTATTAATATCCTCATCAAACTCTTCAAATTTTTCTATATCTTCCTCTCCAATGAAGTTTTCACTTTTAAAAGGGGGTTGAGATTTTTTGATCTTCATTTTTAATTGTTTTCTGTGGGACCTGAGGATCAGGACTCCTTCTAAAATCCTTCCTAGGAAAATTATCCCTTTTTTATTTATCTAGTTCCATTTTTGAGATCTTATTTGAAAGTTCTCTAATTACCCTAGCCATCTCATCTATTCTGTCTCCCGATGATTTACCCGATCCTGAGGGTCCACCTTGTTCTTTGAATTTTCTATTTTCTTTTCTCCCGGTTTCTATTTTTTCTTTTAATTTCCCGATGCCATCATGTTCGATTCGATTTCAAGAGCATCATCTTGCATTTTCATGAGATCTACTGATCTCCTTTCTCTCAATAATATAGATAAATCAGGATCAAAGGCTCCGGCAAAAGTCACCTTTGTTGTGGTATGAGAAGGTTTGACCTCGACCGGGATTTTATTATACAACTTGTTAAAACTTTGCGTGAATTCTAGAACTGATTCTGAATTTTTCTTTCTAAGGGATTTCAATTGAGTTAAGTAATAGAGGTGGTCCCTCCTCTCCCCCCATTGTCTGGTAAAAGCGTTTTCAAGCTCTTCGTAAGATCTTAGAGATCTGGTTGCTATGGCTCGGAACCAGGTTCTCACCTATCCTTCGAAAGTCTGAACGAGGAGTCTAGAATAAACATCTTCGTGTTCTATTCCGAGGATGTTGACAAATTGGTCAAAAACGTTTATGTGCTCTTGAGCAGTTAAATATCCTTCCCCTGTAAATTTGGGAAGGCTTTTCATATAATTTTCGGGAAGATCATGTAGGGGAACTGGGAGGACAAGGGGGTTATATCTAGAATCTACTTTAGCAAAGATTCCAAGAAGCGGTGCTTGGCCACCTGCTGGTCCTCCTAGGGCACCACCTCCAACTCCAACACCTCCATGTGTGGCCATTGATAGATTTGAGACTGAAGCTCGAAATGTGTGAGGAGAAGGTTCAAAAAAATCTGGGGAAAATACCTCAGGAAAAGAGAATGTATCATATGAGAGGGGAAGTGAGACAGATCTCTCAAGTGTTTCCGTAACGTTCAACTGTGTAAAATCAGGATGACAAATAGTATGTATGGGTGAAATTATTTGTCTAAGGGATCTTCACGATCTTAAAATATTTTCCAGATCAGAGACTGGTGAGGTCTACTTGTCGTTCGGGTTCTTTCTGGTGTTCTTTCGGCTAATAGCCAGTTTACTTATTGTGGAGTCGCAAAGTGAAAAATAAAAGTATCCTTAGAAGGTTTTCTATCTTTGTTCACTATCAAAGAAAGAAAGTTTCAATGTCGTTCTTCCTAGGGAAAAGTTTCGTTTCTTCGTTCCCCTGCAACGGCGCCAAAAACATATAGTTATTGAGTTTATACTTTAAGGCTTTAAAGTATATCATCAAGGCATCTGAAAAAATAAAGAGAATTAAGGAGTAAGAATCAATTACGAAGGGTAAATCAGAGTTGGTTTCTCAACTGTCTCTGTCTAGCTTCCCATTGTTCTTGGATGTTGATTTCTCTCTCAATAACTGCCCATGAACATTCTAATTCAACTCGTGTAGTTGTTGCTTGCAGGATAGTATTAAATAAGTTCAAAGCAATGCTAGTTTGATCTTGTAGGTCGGGTTCTATGTTAGGTTGTCTATTACTTGGGACAGTCACGAGGATTAAAATTTTATTAAATTATAAGAAGTTTTATAAATTTTGTTGCTTCAGTTTTGTAGGATTAAATAGGAAAGGAATTTTAGAAGTCAAAATAATAACATGATAACAGTAAAGGCCATTTCCTGTACTCGAAGTAATTTGAGAATATTAAAATAAACACAAAGAAACACTGTTGGAGAATACGAGGCTTTAATCTTGAAAGAATCTCATATCATAACAGAAGAAGGGAAGAAAAACAAAATGTTTAATGAATTATAAGATATAACCATCCAACAGACCTACAAGTCTTGAAACTGTTGATAGCAATCACAGAGGAAAAACTGTAAATGATTGGATAATCAAATAAATTCAAACTATAGTAGAATTTTGAATTAGACTATAGTTGATCATTCATTAGAAATACATGGAACAAAAGATATTGAAAACAGAATGAAGGAACACATAGCTTCAGGGTGACAGAATTCAGAATCTCTTCTGAATCATCTATATTATTATAAATTAGAAAACTTTTAATACAATCGGCTCGCAAAAAAAAAATCCTTTTCTGAGTCTTGTGAAATTATATTTATACATGATCACCCAACCTTTTTTTTGTTGGTGATTAACTAATTTCCGAATACTAGCGGTTACATGAATATGGAAGAGTGAACCGTTTCTATTTCTATATTTATCTTCTTTGATTAATTTTGATGATAAAATTTTCAAAATAATACTTTAATTCTTTGATGATGAAACTGCTTCTTCTCTTTTGACACAATCGATACATTTTTCCAGGAGGTGCACCAATACTCTAGGACCCTCTGGAATATCTTTCGCCTCGAATCAGAAGAATTTTCTTTGTAGTCTCAGTAGACGGTCATCAACTATCTTTCCTATAAACTCAATGGTTTGTAACTTTAATTTAGGCCTCACCATCCACCTGTTAATCTGTGTAACATGAATTTCTTTTATCTATGAGATCTCTACCTGAATTTCTTTTAGCTCCTCCTTGAATCTTGACTGATGGTTACCAATGTTAATTTCCCCTAATAATCCAGGACAATTGTCTCTTCCAAAGTTCAACGAATCCTTATCTAGAAGATCGAAAATTGCTTGGAAATCATTGTTAACCTCCTTGGTTATTTTTTTTGTTTTCGGCGAGGCTTGCCTCCCAAACCTTGAGTATTATATCCCCTTTGATCTGTTCTGAAATAGATAAATTATGAGTCTTTCTAACTTCCTCTTTTGCTGAAAGAGTCACTGCCTTTTGAAAAGTGGTTCTAGCTACTTTTGTCTCTCTTTCCTTTAGGAGAATATTCTCCAAGGATCTGCTTGTCTCCTGAAGGTAAGTTTGAATAATTTCTATCTTAGAGATCAATCCCTGTTGTTGTTTTTCTATTTTTACATGAATCTCCAAGGCCTGGGATTGAAAATCTTCCATTTCTACCAGATGATTTTGGATTGAACTCATCTTCTTCTATAATTGTTTATTCATTTCCTGTTGCTATAGGAATTGTGCGTGAGTGACCTGTATTTTCTGATTTGTTTCCTCTAAGCTTTCTTTCATTTTTTGAATATCTTGAATGTCATTTAATCTAGCTTGTTCTGGACCCTTTTTTATCTCCCAACTGATATTTCTTTCAGTCTCTTTTAATTGACCCTGTAACTGAGATATCCTCTGATCTTTTTGCTCCAACATAGTTGTCAAACTACCCATAGAGTATAAATTTTCCGATGCTAAAGCTCCCATTATGCCCGCTATTTCTGTAGCAAATTCTCCCTCTTTAAGTTTTTGTCCATCAATAATGATCTTGTGCTTTTTAATCATCATATCTCCTCTTGGATGCATCTCCTGTTTCAGGATAGCCTTCCTCTTTTTACTGAAAAAATAATTGGATGAAGGAATCTCATCCCTAGAAATAGGCTCAAGATCACTAACATATAGAGCTCCCTTGTGGGGGTTTCCATAAGTAGACTGCAATGGAGTCAAAGAAGTAATGGGACTTCCAAGTTCTGCGGATGTTGTTCCTCCTACTTTTTTGGGAAAACTCTCAGGGATTTCTGAGGGTGTTGCCAACTCCTTTCCTTTCCCTGCCTCTGATTTTTCTGTCTGAGGGACTTCTGTTTCTTGTGAAGGCATTTCACTCTCCTTCATTTTTCCCTTTGTATTTGTTTTATCCTATACATTTGTTTCAAATCCTAGGGAGGCCCTTCTTTCTCTAGAGGAGGGGTCGTGGATTCACCTCGCAACATTTTTGGCAAACAACTTCGCCTGTGACTTTGGAAGGACATAAAACCAGTCTGTAAGTCAGGTGATAAGGCCGGTACCCCGTTCAATACCTCCTCATAATTTTTAACTTCCTTGAATATATCATCATAAACAGATTTTTCATGTTCATAAGATTTCATATTATAGTGCATCAAATGTCTTCTTACTAATTGATAGGGGTCATGCTTTCTATGCTCAATATCTACCATTTTTATTTATTCTAGTGCTTCTGCTTCCACTTTAGAATGGCCTAGGTTTAGTAATGAAAATTTCCCGACATACACAGGGAATATTGGCCATGATTTCTTTTGATCTACCTTTATCTCTATTCCAATACCACCTTTCACTATTTGATGTGTTTCCTGCCTTAATACCAGTCTGTCCGGGAGGAATTCCGGAAGTGCGTGAGGGGGAATTGAGCACCCATAAACCCTAACATAAGAGAATTTTTCATCAACAAACCAGTCGGCTATTTCTTTGAGATTTTCCGAGACTGGATCAGAAATGCGAGGGGGTTCACAGCCATAAAACATTCTATGCATTGGAATTATTATAAAATGACAAATTTCATAAAATGCATTCTTAGAATTTTCTAGGCATTATAAATGTACTTAGGATTTGGTGAGAGTTTATACATTACTTGTATATTCTCTGGCCTGAATGAGCTGACAATGACCCCTTGATTGTTTAAAATTCTTCTTGTCAGGATATCGACCTTCTCCAAGGCTCAATTGATCACGTCATTGTACGCCATAAGACGAGGGCACTCCGTGATCTTATGAAGCTCTGATTTTTCTATATCCTGAAAGTGATTCTCAGAATCAGTAGGAGAATTCTTTATTTCATATTCCAGGAATTCGAAGATTTGTGTCCAAGATTTAATTGAGTCGATAGCGTGTGGCGTAGAGTCGGATATGATATATCCTTCCTCTTTATATTCACTCTTCTTCAGTGCTTTCTTTGGTGCCATGACTTTAATTTACATGGAAAACCTGTCACAGAAAAGGAGTGTATGAGCTCGGTTGAATGCGTCTTACACTGGATAGTATGAAACAGAATATGTTGCGAAACACAGACCTTCAAACCCTCTTTTAATTCATTTAACGATGCAGGTACTGATGTAGCTGTCAAGATTTCAATACATTGAATGCAGTGGATATTTACTAAGATACGCATTAGTGTCACATATCATCAGTTATCCTTTATTAAAGTGGTCGTATTTTGGCGCTTTTGAATTCAAAATTCGGAAAATTTCATTCGATCGGAAACTGAAACGTGAACAAACCTAAAAATTTGATTGTCATTAATCATGCTTCCAAAATAGAGTTAATTTAGACTAAACACAGATTAAGAGTCGAGATTTCCCGTTTTGGGATTTCGAGGATCGTGTTGATGAGAGGTATGTTATCACTAAATCCTGATTTCCAAAATTGCGAAATCACGACATGTTTAAATTAGGACTTAATTTTGTTTTAATAAATTAATTAATTAGTATTAAACCCACTTTGATTATTTTGGGGTTTCGTGAATCATGTTGACAAAAGGTATGTCATCGTTGAATCCCAATTTCCGAAATTGTGAAATGATTAATTTAAGCCTTAAATTTGGATATTAGTGAATTAATTAATCAGGATTAAGGACTAACTTCCGAAACCGGATTAATTCAGTTTAAACACAGATTATGAGTCATGAATTCGCATTTCGGGATTTTGGGGATCGTATTGACAAGAGGTATGTTATCGATGAATCCCGATTTCTGAAATTGCAATACGATTAACATAGCTTTTAATAATTAGTAACTTCCATATTTCGGGAAATCGGGGATCAGGATTTCGTGATTGGAAACGCGTTAAAACATATGTTCTTTCTAAACCCCAAACCTTGAAATTTTTTTTAAAGGTTAGTCTTAACTCCTTTAGGGTTTAATCTTTTTTTGATTTAAAAATTAACTTTACAGCAAGCGCGTCAGGACTTTTATAACACTTTTGGTTTTTTGCCTTTAATTATTTAAAGAATAAACTTTGTCGGGGTTTTGGTACCGGCCTTTTGGAAATTATAGTGGGGGTTATGCTTCATGAAAAGCTGAAACCCAAAAAAGGAAGTTTTTAGATAATAAAAAATTAATATATGTTTCAACAATGTTCCATAACTATGAGGCTCCTTCTGAATTTAAGATTACTCTGGTGTGCCCTCCTGGCACGTTGTCTTCTAAACTTGAAGAAGAATTCATATGCACACTCCTTGTGTTGGCCTCACAGAGATTCAATGCTCGGTGGTGCACTCCTTGCACAAGATTAAATAACCCATATTTCTCAGCAAAATCACAAAGATAGGGAATTCTATCATACTCCTACAAATTGAAACCTATTCATACATATACAACATTCACGTAAACACTCAAAAATTTAATTCAGAAACAATCATAGAACACATATAATCACAAAGAACATTATATGCAGTAAAATTGCTCTTTTCATTAAATTTTGAATGTATGTACAATGTTTACAATATTAGAATGAAATAAAGTCTTTTTCCTTTCTCCTCTCTTGAGCTCTCTCCACAGCTCAACAACTACTCCTCACATAATACAAATCGATACAAAGACTTTTAAAAAAAGAGGGGCTCTTCAAGCCTTCCCTCCAAGATACCTACCTTCATTAAATTTTATTAAATTTGCATTTACATTTTCAGATCTGAGGCCAAGCTAAAGATCTATACAGCTCAAGCCTATTAAAGGAAACTCTATCTACAACCTATACAATGTCCAACTTGAATCTACTCCAACCTTACAACATTAAATTTTAAAATTTATTACATTGAAATTTAAAATACAAGGGAAAAATGAGAGGGCTAGCGCCTCTCTCCCTTCTTGAATGTGCGTTGATGTTCTATATTGTTGGCACATGCTGAGGTCGAAAGGATTCTCCTGCATCATCCAACTCCTGATAAGAGAGATCAACAATATGAGTCTCAATATTGTTGTCCTGGTATTGAAACAGATCAAAGGGTCAGCCTCATTGCATCAAGAATCTGTTAAGAACCAAATATCAATATAGCATAGAAAAACCTCAGAATAAGTACTCACCGCCTTGAAAAAGAGAGAAATTCATATAATAAGCCTCTTCGAGGGGGAAACCTTCTTATGCGCACATAAATTTACAATTACCAGATGATTCAAAATGAAAATGTCTCCTTGGTATATATAGGAGACTAGGAGGTATAATTACAACTAATGGAATAAAGCCGACGTAAATAAAATAACATTACTAATGTAATATGCCCCAACTAAGGGGTAATAAGCCACTATTTAGGGCTTAACATGCACCTCCCCTTGAGACAAGTGTTGTCTGCAATGCTTGAGTAAATCTGGATTATTCTGTATAAAGGACTCATCTTCCAAAGTGGAATCTTTAGCTGGTAGTTTCCTCCATTCAATGAGATACTCTGAAATGGATCTATTCCTCAGCTAACGAATTCTTGTGTCAGTGATGGCTTCAAGCGCCAATGTGATTTTTCCTTCCTCGTCAAGTTCTGGCAATATAGTTTGAACTGGGATCTTGTCACCTATAACCTTCTTTAAGCATGAAACATGGAAAACTAGGTGTACTCGTGAAGATGCAGG
>JZKD02S1834787.1:740875-763280 GCA_000966675.3 Picea glauca | reverse complement strand
GTTCTTGTTCTTGTTCTTCTTCCTCTTCACAATCTATGTAGAATAATTTATTCTCACCACACTTATGTTCCTTACTGTACTTGCTGTCACAATTAAAGCATAAACCTTTTTCTTTCTTTCCTCCAATTGTTGAGGTGTCAACCTTGTAGGTTGAGGTGTTTTAAAAGAAGGAGAATTATTCTCTCTATAGCTGTTAGGATTTATACTTCTAGTAGCCATAGCCATATTTTTACTTTCAACATTTCTTGCCACCCTAAATGCATTCTCCAATGATTTGGGTTCCCAAAGGCAAACCTCATGTTGAATTGTATCCTTTAAAGTTCCTATGAAAACATCAATCAAGTGCTCATCTGGAATATCTGTTACCTTTATATTCAATCTTTGTAATTTCTCAATGTGCTCTATAACTAAACCCTTTTTCTTGAGATTTATCAATTGGCTAAAGAAGGTATTGCTCATTGTATCATCATAGTGTGCTATCATTTCTTCAGTGAAAATTTTCCAAGTGACAAGTGATTTGCGAGAACAAAGCCATCGATACCATACAAATTGATTGGGTTCTAAATATAAAGAAGCAATTCATACCTTTTGTGTATGTGGCACATTATGTATATCAAAGAATTGCTCCATCTGAAGTATCCATGTGATTGGTTCCTTGCCATCAAACTTCCTCATATCAATCTTAGGAACGTGGTTGGTCTTCAACCCAAAGTTGGAGTTTCCCCATTCTAGATTCATCTTCCTTGTGTCCTCATCATGAATTACATGGGACAAATTTTCATTTTTAGGTGTCCTCTCTATTGGGAATTATTTCATTCCTTCCATGATCTCCCTTTTTAAACCATCCATCGTAGTATCCATTATTTCCTCCAATTTAGCTTAAGTTGAATCCATCATCCCTTGTAGTTCATCTTTTGTCACTGTCTTCTTTTTTAATTCATTTATTTCCCTACACATTTCTTCACCTTCATCAAGAGTCCAAGTAGGACTTTCTGGAGGCTTATTTGGTGTATAAGTTCCCTTTTTGGGTGGCATGTTGGCCAAGTATCAGTTTTGAACCTTGATTTTGAGGTGGTTCTTCTAGAAAAAAAAAATTCTGTTGTATCTCCAAAGTTTTGGCCCTTATGGGTATGAATTTTTTTTTTTTGTAGTTCTATGATATTTCTTCTCTACAATTCCATAGGTCTGATCAAAATTGGATTTTACAAGTGGAATTTATGGTAACTTCCCCACAACTTGCTGATTTTTTTTCCTTTCTAGGAGATTTCACTTGTATAGCGTGCCCCACACAAAATAATTGATATAAAACTCTAAAAATCATAATCAAAATACTACATACTCTCCACTATCCAATGAAACCATTCTCACTCAATTTGGATACTCTACGAAGAAGTTATGATAGTTTTACCCGGAACATCTTCTTGAGACTAGTCAATAGGACTAGTCAGATACCCTATCTTCCACAGTGTGTATATACAATTTTAAGATGACCTCGATTCTCAACGTTTTACCAAGGATACCTTACTAATTTCTATGAATATCCTCTGGAGATCAGGGTCTGAAACATTACAGAATTTTTTTTATAGAGAAAATTCTGCAATGACTCAATGTAGGATGATTCTAGAACCCTATCTTACACAGGTTGTATCTCCAAAAGTATAAGGCCTCAGGAGCTGAAATTTTAACCCAATGTACCTTGATCCATATACTAAATATCTTCCAAGTCATGCCATATGAAGCATTGTAGAAAAAACATTATAGCAAAAATTCCACGGTGTCTCAGATGTAGCAGTGAAACCCCAAGACCTTGAGCTCTTATACCATATGTTAAGAACCTACTATCAATATAGCATAGGAAAACCTCAGAATAAGTACTCAACTCCTTGAAAAAGAGATAATTTCAGATAATAAGCCTCTTCTATGGGGAAACCTCCTTATTCCCACATAAATGTATAATTACCAGATGATTCAAAATAAAAATGTCTCCTTGGTATATATAGGAGACTAGGAGGTATAATTACAACTAATGGAATAAAGCCGACATAAATAAAATAACATTACTAATGTAATATTCCCTAACTAAGGGGTAATGCGCCACTATTTAGGGCTTAACATAATCTAGGCTTCTTATGTTCTATTCAGTGGAGTTCTTGCAACCCACGATTTACAACCAGTGCACCTCACTGCTGGCCAACATGAAAAGCCAGTTGACATACTGCAAAGAGGGTAGGAATAGGAACTTTGGGCTCACGTCTATCCTATGTATTTTTTTCTTCAAGAGGATTCTAGGCTTGGAACCTAGAGTAGATATTATTTTGCATGGACCTCATGATCCAACCATGGCATGGTGGACCAAGGTGATGAGGCGGTTGGGGGAAGGTAGGGTACCAACACCCTACAATGACTAGTTTTTCTTTTGGTGGTGTCAAAAGGTGATATATTTGGAGGAATACCATTATGCATGGATTGACTTCAGAGGAGATATGGACATGAGATTACCACCAGGTTCTTCCTATGAATACATACGTATGCAAAAGTTTTTTGAATATTTCATTTTTTTTGTATTTTTGTATAAGATTTTTTTTTTTTTGGATGATGTCAAGTACTAATAAACATGTATGTTATACAGATGTGGGTCCGCGATAGCCAGACGTACTTCCAAAACACCGATGGAGGCACTGGGGGGATGATCCCATGGGAGGAGATGTAGATAGAGTGATTCAAAACATACAGGGCAATCTATCTCGTTTGACAAAAATAATTCCCATGGTTCAGGTTGAAGATCTACCGGAGGCGATGCAACGACAGGTGGTAGGTGTGCCCCTTGCTTGGGTGAGACTCTTTTGGCATATCACAAATGTTGTTTTATGCTAACATGACACACATCTGACACCACAAGTGTAGATGTTGTTATTATTGTATCGATTGGCCGTATATGTATTTTGAGGGTGTGAGCCCCGATTTTGTACTATAACACCATATTTTTTGGAGGGATGAAATATAAAAATAGTGACCTTCGGCTTTACTTATATTACAATGTGTACATTGGTGAATGTGTTTTCTTTTCTTTAGGCATGTGAAAAAATCCAATCTAAAACATAATTAGCATATGCATCAGATACATAATTAGAACTTCTAGGTATGTGATGATAAGTAATAAAATCAAAATTTTGTTCCAAAATTCGTACCCATAGGAATCATGAGAGTAGAGAAGGGTCTCGCACAAGGTAACTGCCATTCAACTGACATAATACTAACTGGGATTCTAGGAGAACTTCTAAAGAAATAATACCATGTGAAATGACATCGCGTAAAATCTCTATAACGACGCTATATTCGGCCACATTATTCGTAGATGGCCCTAGGAAAACACCACCTGAAGACACCAGTAAACCCTCGGGTGAGTAAACAACCCAAGAGGTGGAAGCCAAGTTTCATGTATGGTGAATGGCCCCATCTGTGAATCTTAAGTAGACTGAAGACTCCATTGACATCTGCCAACCAAGGGAAAACTTGATAAGCAAGCTAAAGAAGAAAATAGGAAAAAAATATATACACTAAAATAAATTAGTATACAAAGAGTGACGCCTAATATTGGGGCTCAAGTGTAGTATATTTTCAAGAAGAGCCCATTCTTGGGCTCAACCAACATATTCCCTTCATAATATTCTAATTTGTAGGCTCCTTTTTCTAAGACACGTCACATGATATAGGGATCGTGTCACATGGGTTTGAACTTGCTTGCCCCTAGTGGTTCTTTGGCTTGGTCATCCAAGAGGACCAAGTCACCCTTAGAATACTGCTGAGGACAAAAAGAATTATCATATTGTACCTTGACACGTCATTTATTCACTTCGATAGCCGTAGAGGCATCTCGACGCTGCTCATCTAGAATCTCTAGGTGCACGAGGCATTGTTCGTGATCATAAGTTTCAGGTAGCAGCGTAACTTCCAATCTAAGAAAAGGGATTTTGAATTCAATAGGTAGTATTGACTCCACACTATGTACTAACTAGAAAGGAGAAAAACCAGTGGATGTCTTAACCGAGGTTTGATATGCCCAAATCACAGGGTAAAGCATGATATGCCAGTCATATTTTCTTTGGCTGATAGTTTTCTTCAAAATGGTCTTGAGAGACTTGTTCATGGCCTCTACTTGTCCATTTTCTTGGGGGTAGTAAGGGGAAGAATGACCATGTTTAAACCCCAGTTTCGATGCTAATTATCCCATAATTTCATTCTGAAAGTGACTTCCATGATCAGTGACAATCTCACTTGGGATTCCGAACCTGCATATAATTTGATTGAACAAAAACAATGCTTCATTCTTACCATCAAATTTAATTGTAGGCATGGCATCAACCCACTTAGTAAAGTAGTATATGACCAGGATAATATGTTGATGCCCCCCAACCGAAGTTGGGTTTCAATACACAAAATCCACCCCCCACTTGGTGAAGGGACTGATGGTAATGACTGAGTGAAGAGGGGATGGATGTGAGTGCACCTTTTGAGTGAACAGCTGGAAGGGGTGACACTTCTTGACCGCTTCGACAAAATATTTAAAAATAGATGGACACAATAACCTGATCACAAAATATTTTGGGTTGTCACAAACCCAGATAGGTGAACACCACAATCCCCACTATGAAATTCGTTAAGAACAGACTCATCTTCTTCATGATTCAAGCAACGAAAAAAGATATTGTCTACTCCTCGATGATACAAAGTGTTTTCGACGATAAGGTAGTTCTTATCTTGGTATCATATGCATTGTCGGTCATCTCTTGAAATATGTTGAGGGAACTTCAAGGTTTGAAGATAGATCACAATATCTCCATACTAGGGGCTGATGACGAGACAAGGAAAATGTGTTCATCTGCAAATGAATCAACATGAATACGATCCTCATCCAACCAAGGGAAGTCTGATATTAACTCAGAAAAAACTAGTGATTTCTTGGATTTCGCTGAGGCAAAATCAAGATCAAACTCTTGTAAGATGACAATCCATTTGTTATATTTCCCCCCTATGATACGCCTAGTAAGGATGTATTGAAACGGATTGACATCCACAACCAAAGTAGTTTTGCAAATAAATATATAGCATCATAATCATTGAACTACGTGAATGATAGAAAAAGCTATCTTCTCAACATGAGAATAACTGAGTTCAGGATCAACTAAGTTTAGACTAAGATAGTAAATGACGTGCTCATGGATCTCATCATCCTCCTGAACTAAAACCATACCAATCATCCCTTCAGACACAACGGTATGAAGCAAGTAATCTCTACTATAGTCTGGAGGCTTCAACAGAGGCATCAATACCAAGGCTTTCTTCAGAGAATTGAAGGACTCATGGATTCACTCATCCCAGATAAAAGGATTTTCCTTCTTCAAGAGATGCATGAAACCCTTAGTATAATTGGTATAGTTTACTATAAACTGACGTAAAGAGTTAGCTTTCCCCTGTAAACCTTGAAGATGAAGAATAGTGTGTGAGGGAGGCAATCTAAGTATTACCTCAACCTTTAAAGTATCCACCATGATCCCAGTCTCAGAGACTAAGAATCCTATAAGATGACCTGACCTAACGCAAAAGATGAAATTATGAGGGTTCAAATGGATGCGATAATAATGACATATTTCAAAAACTATTCAAAGGAGGGTAGAGTGATCCACTCTCTTGTAGGAGTGAGTAGCAAGATCATCAAGATAGACTTCGACTCTATGCTTGATATCATGAAACATGAAGTTCATATCTTGTTGGAAGGTTTCTCTGATGTTTTTAAGGTTGAAAGGCATTTTCCAGTATGAAAAAGTACCCCAAGGATAAATAAATGTCATATTATGTTGATCCTCAGGCTTAATCTGAATTTGGTTATATCTTGAAAAATTTGTCCATAAAATAAAAAACTTCGCTTCTTGCCACTCATTAAGAATCTGATCAATGAAGGGTGTAAAAAAGTTGTCTTTAGGACAAGACTTATTAAGGTCTCGAAAATCCATGCATACATGGATGGTTCCTTGCTTCTTATTCACATGAATGAGATTGGATACCCATTCAGTCAAGGGAACCAGGTAGATAAAGCCAACATTAAGAAGTTTTTCTACCTCTACCTTAATAATAGGGGCCTTCCTAGGATTGATAGCTCTAAGTCGTTTTCGAATACGTTTGGCATCCGGGTAGGTTTTAATCTCATGTTCGACAATTCAAGGGTTGTTTCCTAGCATCTCTTCATATGATCAAGTGAATACATCACAAAAGTCTTTGAAGATCTCGGTGTAGATCATAATTTCTTTCGGTGAACAATCCACATTGATATATAAATTTTCAACCTTACCAAAAATATGAGAGATATTGATCGTGATGGTAGGAGAGATACTCACCATGTTTCCTTCGACAAAAATGTTGTGCATATCAAGTGGAACTACGACATGACTGACTATATCACTCAAGGTAGATATAAAATCATCTTGTTCGATTATAAAAAGTTTTAGGATGAAATAAGAGAGATCCCATGGCCTATCAGAACCATTCATGGCCTCTATGATTACTTCATCCAAGAGTAAAGTATCATCGAGGAATTTAGGTGATAAATATGATGAAGTGGCCCATACGGGCTTAAGAACAAGATCCTCCTCATCCGTCTGCAAAGTGACAGGATCTAGGTCGATAGAATAGTCAAGAACAACCTGATATGTTATCTCTGTCACTGATAGTGGCATAGCCATTACAATATGTGAATGACCTTCACAAGACTCAGTCGAGGACGGTAGGGTCCAAGGATCATTAAATATGAATTTCAGAAAGGAACACACCTCATTTATGAAGAAAACCTACTGGAAATGGAATAGATATGATGAATTGGTGCCACAAATTCAAAGGTACCCATAAGGGATTAATACATTTTGACACCAATATCCACAGTTACCGGCTGAGAATTGTCCATCATGGGGATCGATGGTCCAACCGATGCATTGGAGTTAGCGTACACAAAGGACAAATGGTTGATTGTCACGATCTTCCCATAATGAGGAAAGAATAGAGTATGGAAGATGGACGATAGGACTTCAGTCACAACATAAGTCTAGTTACGTCCTAGTAAAAGGTTATAGTCAAGGGGCACATCAACCACCTTGACATCCACCTCCATCGTCTTCCCACGTAACTAGATCGGGAAGGCAGGAAGAATATCGTGAGGGAGAAAATAATGATCATAAAAAGAAGTCAACATGGTCAGAGATTGAGAGAGGATTGAAGAGCCAATGGCTTTCCAATAGGTTAAGAACATCACACATGTTGCAACACCTTCATCAATAACAGTGTGTTTGATGTTATACTTTGATTAACCCACGTGGATTTGGAATTCCATATGGTAAGGAAAGAGAGGCTTCACATATGTGATGTCAAACTTGATAACCTTAGATCCACATGTATCTAGAGCCCCTAACATATATAGAAAGGTATTCCTATATGAAGGACACATATGTAGTACCTCCAGAGTCGACATCGCGCAAGGGGTTTGACCCAGATCCTCAACAATAGAGTAATTTTGGGCAGATCTAGCATTAGGGTTGTGGGTAGAGCGCTTGAGTACTCCTTTAGGAATACGAGGTAAATGCACTAGTTTTTTGATCTGTAAAGGAATCTCTAGCGGAGGGGGAGACTCTAGAGCAAGTATAGTCTGTGAAGAGCAAGTATAGTCTGTGAAGAACTATAATTGCGAGAACGAGTGGCTACATTAACCTGAGACTTAACGATATTGATGCATAGATGGTCAAAGTCTTACATCGGTGGGTTTTGACTTCCTCTCACTGTATTTTCAGCATTTGTAGATCTCAAGGACATATGTTTATTATGTGGAAAGGGATTAGTCAACAAAACAGGTGGTAGAGATAAAAGGCTTGCAACTTCTACAAGTTTGGGGCACAAGTAGGTAAGGTGATCGTTTGTACAAATCTTGCAAGGAAAATTCACCTTTGGCCTTTCTTTCTTTCCCTCACCAACATTATTATTCGACTTCTCATTATTACCATTGTCCTTGGGTTTATTATTATTGTTCTTCCCACCCTTACAGTTGTTACCCTGTCTTTTATTCTTAATCCCTCTTGGTTGTTGGTTACCATTCGGTTTGGTCGACGAATGCACATAATGTACATATACCAACTTAGTGGGAATGGAGGACATAGACGAATCTTTCCCTCCTATAGACTGGTTTAGAGACAACCCTTTCAACTGGCTTGTCACCAAGTCTATTTATTTCACATTTGTGGAACCTAGAATACCATCAACATGAGGTCCAATATTTTGTCTAGGGTCGTAGCTTGACCTCGGTGCATCTGGAAGAATTTTGTATAACATCCTAGACTGAGCATATATAAGATCTAACTGTTGGGCTTTAAAAATTTATTCTTCCTTAGAAGTAACTCTGGATGTGGATCCTTCGAAATATAAGGTTGTAAATACTTGAGGAACCATTCTAAAAGGAACTTTGAAGGTATGTAGGCCTTGATCCACCTCTTCCATCTATGCCACTCTTGGATGTGATCTGAGATATGGGTGTCTTTTTCCTAGTGAAAGGTCGAAAAATTTTATATTTTGACATCATAGCGAACCGACAATTGGAAGTGGTTAAGGAAGAATAAAACCATATGATTAAAAGTTATTTACATCCCCCTAGGTAGCTCTATATACCACTTCGTTGCAACAATATTAAACGAGTAGAATCGTCATTAAGAGAATTAGAAGAGCACCAAAGATGGAAAGTAGTGACGTGATCACCGAGATCCTCACTAGTCTTGCCTTCGAATTTTGAAATATTTGAAGGAAGCTTGGTGGGGTTGGGGGGCCATGAAAGATCATGAAACATTGGATCATTCATTAATCTAGACAAGTGTGGAAGATTGAGCATGGCCAAAAAAGGGAGAAGGGGTTGCAACATATGGCCCCAAGATCCTGGGAAAGATTATAGTTGGGGAATCACAACCCATCCAGGGTTCTGGTATGCTCCATGGACCTGTCCAGGATTGTAAAAACCTCCTCCAAACTGATTCATAAGAGGTTGGTTGGGCACCATTCTAGAAGGAATGTTATGATGAGGGTTGTAAATATTTCCCCCAACCCAAGTAGCTCTAGGTTGGGGGTTTCCGAAGGTGTGAAACTGACCTCCTCTGGGTGTGAATCCGAAGGATAGGGGTGGATTTGTCATGCCAAATGTGTTGGTTGGAATCAATGTGGAGGAGGTAGGTATAAAAGACAAACATAAGTAGAAGCTTGTCCACCAGGTTGACCACTCCATCCAGGAGTATTAAGACCAGGATTAGACCTGGGGTGAAAAGGAGGTAGGATTCCAACCATAAGATTCATTTGAGGGATATGAGCACCACCAAACAAGACATGAATATGTGGAGGATCCATGCCCCCAAGCCCAATACTAGTATTCGGGTTAGACACTGGAATGGAGGATGAAAATGGTGATGTGAATTTTGTCATACCCATAAGAAAAAGGGCTAGGGGCCATAGGGATGGACTGAGTATTGTTTCTAAGTGTACAAAAAATAAACCCAAAGGGTTTCATCACAATGGATTGAGTAGAAACCACGGGATGGATAGGAGTGATGATTGGAATCGTCAGCACTACAACCGCAGTGGTTGAAGGTGTCAAAGGAACACTATTAACTACAGTAGGAATGGGAGTTGAGGGACTCTCATTATATTTCTAACTTGACTCAGTTTTCATCCTTATATGATCACAAGTCTGGTATGTGGAGTTGTGTGTACCATGTTTGATAACTTTATGCCTTTTAGAATGAAAAGACTCAAGATGTGGTGGTAATATTAACAAATGGTGAGACCTACGGGGAAGATGGACTATCTCCATGATGACTCAAGACTTGAGATATAAAAACAAATCCTAAGGCCAACTAATAATCAAAGATAACACCAAAATAAATAAATAAATCCAACATCCACAAAAACAGGATAAAGTGGTTGAAAGGGGCCTCCCTCCCTAAAGTAGTTATGCCTCACCTAAGAGGGGTCTGAGACTCCCTAAAAAATATTGGAGGTATCAGAATCAGTTATAAGGGCCCTCGTGGGCTTAACAACCAGTCGGTTAGATCCCCCCAAGAGAGGTAATACTCCATAAAGGTTGTGTTCTTTTCGATCCTTATCTGACCCAGGGTACCTGCAGAATAACCCCTGCATGTAACCTATGTGGTATCTATGTCAAGAAACTAAGCCACCACGATATAACCAATGTGCATGAGAACAATCGTAAGTTAGGTATACCATATGGGCAGGGTAGAAAATCATGAAATATTTAAAGCACCGCCTCTCACAGAGGTAAAGGTACGAGCAAGACCCCCATATACGAATAGATCCTGAGAAATATCTCTGACGCTAAGAAGGTATTGGGGGGATATCCCCTCAACCAACTTCATGTGACCTTGTGCTTAACTCTGGTGTAATCGGAGCCTCTTGACGTCACCAATTATACAATGGATTTCACAACTCCCTTATTCATACACATATGTTGAATTTAATAGCCTTGGAGAAGTTTACTAACAAAATCCTATTCCAACGCTCTAAATCCTAAGCTGGTTTGCGCACCCTAAAAAATAAAATCGTTTCTAATTGATTTTATATTTTCCAACATTAATTTTACTGGCCTAGTTTACTAAAAATGGTGTAGACATGAAACTGATGATGTTATGACTCAACAAGTAAAATAAATTAATATGAATAAAATGAAAATTCCTAACTTCAATTCCCAATAAATGATAAGATTTTCAAAATACAATTTCCAAATCAATTCTACAATTCCAAATAAGATGCAATCTTTCTATACATTTACTAATATCAATGATAAGAACCCAAAAGATCAAATGCCCACAATGCAAAATGTATATTTTTGTATTTTCAATATAAAATAATGAAAATGAAAGGACTAAACAACAACGTGATATAAAGACCCAATTGTATGTAAACAAAGAAAAACCAAGTAGAATATCAAGAAGCAAACACCCAACCCAAGAGGCAAGGAAAATTAATGAAAAGGATGATGAGAAAGAAACACCACCCCAAAATTAAACCAAAGAAAGGTTCCCTATCACTCTGCAAACACTTAACAGTCATAACAAAGACCTAAGAAAACTCAACAACCATCAAAACTTACCCAACAAACATCAAACTTAGAAATCAAGCAAACAAGGACAATGTGCATAGTTGTTTAGATGAAAACAATGTATATATTCTTCCTAGAGAATGATAGCTTGCGTATGTACGCGTCTGTTAGGAAAAAAACACGTATATGTATTGAAACACTATCAGGTTAAGGATAAGGCCAAGAAAATTAGATTCAAAATGAACAGAGGCTGTCAAGCAATTAGACGACAATAAAATCAATATAAATGTGAGCAATCAAATGATACAAACACTCCAAACCCCGAAAAGAAGATTTCCTCCCCAATATTGTCGCCAATTCTATTACAAGGAAAATAAATCTATGGAATGGGGTAAACCACAACAGATGGAAATGACTGCAGAAATCAACTCTAATCTCATATATGCTATATAAACAAATATGCTAACAAGACAAGATACATAGCCTACCTTGTCTAGACATTCGATGAAGTCCACCATTGAGCACTTGACTCAAAGAAATATACATGCAACTTGTCCTCAACAACCAAGATACACAAGAATATGGTGATAATATATAAAGTTAGAAAATTCAATAGCATAATCCATCAATATTCAAAACAAATATGCCCATGGAATAACAATTCAAATATTTGGAAGACATTAATTGGATGAGAAAATAATATTTCTATTAAAATGTAATTAGCATAAGTGTATGAATGACAAATTTTTTTGTTCGGCATGTTCAGAACCGAGAAACTAAGTCCCTTCTAGCTAAGACTCCTCCACTTCAATCCTCCACCAAAGGAAAAATCATTTAAGAGAGACAATGAGGTTCTCCATCAAATAGGGAAGATCTTGGGGGTTGAACAATGTGTTCAGACTTAAAAGGAAAAAGGGATGCAGACTCAATATGAAGTGAATAATTTATCCAGAGTAACGTTTATCTCAAAGTTGAATTCTTCTCCCCTTTTCCACACCTTGGATATGGCCCATTTATATTCATCAAATGGAACTGAAGGGCCGAGTCAGAATGTTTCCAGTCTATGGAAGGTCAAGGATCATGGATCCTGTGATGTGACATGGAAACCTGACACCATTTTTAAATTTTGAGCACAAAACCTGATGTACGCAGATTGTAATGGTGTAACTTGCGTATACACATGTTGTATAGCTGTTAGGGTGCATATATGTGGAAAAATACAATTTTTAGCTCCGTGAACTGCAAAAACGGACTTCAAGTCTGCATAGGGAAATGGAAAAGACCCTTTGAGCAAGTTTTCATAGGGTGAGGAAAATATTGCTATAACACACAACATTTACCCACAAACACTAAAACTCACCCAAAAAAAATTCATACCAAGTGTGAAGTTATAATCTTCACCTTAATACTTATACAATCTAATGTCCTTTTCTTTGGAAGAAAACACAAAACTATTAGAAAGAATTCCTCCACTGATTCCATCTAAGAGCCAACAATTTTCTGAAACCAACTCCCAAGATAAAATTGACCATACCAATATGGCTTGGCTTTCTCAACATACGTTGGCTATGCCAAGGAAACTTCATGATCTCCCCAAGTATACTGAGATATTATTACCCAAATTTGATCTTGAAAACGATATACCATGAGAAGATCACATCAATAAATTATTTTAGCAGTCAGGTTAATGAACATCTAACATTAGGATTTTATTGACCATTTCACCTTGGACATTGAGCATATTGATGATGACATCATGCACTATGATACTATTGGTGATGATGGTTCCTACATATCATTACGGAACCCATTTTGATGAATTTTTGAGGCCCTTTGATGATGAGACATGACCTTTGATGAGGAGGTGTCACCTTTCACCCTGCTTTGGACCCTTTGATGATGAGACATGGCCTATGGAGGCCCTTTCACCCTTCTAGAGCATGAAGTCACCCTTTTTGTGGCATCCTACACTCACACGTGTGATATTGGAGGGGACATTTTGGTGTATTATCATGTAATATCATTATTTTAGGCTTTTTTGGGGCCATCCATGACCTATCCACTTTGTATCAAGGGAATTTTATGGTTTTAGTGGTTTTTAGGGATTTTTGAGGGACATCGCACTAGGGTTTCCTCATATAAATATGTTATTGCTCTATACTTGTAAATAATAACTCGCCACTTGTGGATATTCATCATTATTTGTATTTGTTTCTCTCTCTTAATCATGGATTATTTATGCACACATATGGAAGGATGATCTAGTGAATTATTTTTCTTGTTTGGGTGGGTGTATCATGAAACTAGGGTTTCTTCATGCATAGCGATTTGGCTCAGTAAGTGTTCTATTCCAATTTTATGTCTTTGTTCATGGTATATTTGGTGTATTCTCTATTACATGGTTAATATTTTCATGTTATATTGTATCTTAAATAATCTTGTAGAAACCCCAATGAAGGATTAAGATTGTTTATCCCCTTCCTTTGTTCATCTATCTAAATTTGTTGAAGCATAAAGAGGTCAATCTAACTATTATAATTGCATATCCCAATATACTTTATATTGAAGTTGAAACCTAGGGTTTATAAGGCCATAAATTCTAGGGTTTTGCCTAGTTCCATTGGATATTTTTTCTAGGTGCTAGAGAGGAAGAAAATGACACCTAGGGTTTATAAGTGAATAACACCTAGGGTTTGTTTCATTAAAGTATTGTCTTGGGTTTATGATTGGATAACCCTAATATTTCATAATCAAGTCTTTCTCTTTCCTTTAGCAAGCTTCCATGCCATTGAATTGAATCCATATGCCCAATCATATAAATAAGGCACTAATCATTCTATTGCTACAAGTGATCACAAACCCTAGTTCAATTTACTCTCTCTCTCTCTCTCTCTCTCTCTCTCTCTCTCTCTCTCTCTCTCTTCCAACGATTTGTGTTAATCTAGGAAATTACCATTTTCATCTTCAATATATTTCATTCATAGTCTAACGTGTTTATTACTTCAAATCATATCTAACATGATCATTGTTGCGATAATTGCATTTTTAGCCATTATTGTTATAGTCCAAAAATGACTTATTTGTGCACACAAGACATTGGCCTTTCCACTTACATACTTTTCCAAAATATTGTTGAGGCTTCCTCTTAAAAAAAAAAAAATGGATAGTGTGTGTGCCCTGATGCACTAATATCCCACGTACACCCATGTGTTGCACGCTAGTGAGCCTACATACATACGCGAGTTGCATGCTAGTTAGCCCACGTTTACCTCCAAAAGTTACAAAAAATATAAAATTGAAAGGAATTCGACTGAGTTTACGGGATATCGAGGTTTTCCTAACCATTTTACCCCTTGTATCTCTTCCATAAACCAAATAACCATCTGTTTCTCATATAAAAAGAGGTATTGAGGTGTCATTTGACAAGACAAGCAAGAGAATAAGAAAACTCTTCCAAAATCCCTTCCCTTTCTTGGCCCAAGTTTTGCATACTATTCTAAGTTTTGGCCTCAACCTTCCTCTCTATCCTTTTCTCCTTATATAACCCTTTATCCTTTCCCAAGTGATAAGTTGTTTGTGAGAATCTAGCATGGGATTGATGCACTTGGAGCCATGATAGAGGAGACTAAACCTGTTTCCTGGAGCGATTGTTGAGGAAGGTTGTAATCCTTTCGATATTAATATTGAATAAAAGAGTTCATTCTTGCCCCAAAACATTATGTCTATATGATTTTATTGATTTATGCATTTATGCCTATATCTAAACCTTGAAGCTGATAAGTAGAGACTGCATGTGTTGTATCATTGTTTTCCTAAGCTTTTGCAGGTCTTCTTTGGGAGGAGACCCAGAATCTAGGAAGTTGCAAAGACAAAAGAGGTCTACACCAACTGCAAGGACTAAAGGTGCACCCATTGACCTTCTTCCCTCTCTCTTGTCATTCAGTTTAGATATTGTTGGGGCAACTTAAGGGAAGAACATTATTTTAAGGGAAGTCAACGCTCTGCTTGTACCTAGACTCATTATAGAGGGATTTTCCCCATAGCAATTATGGTTTGTCTCATTCAACTTGATTAACATAGTTCCATGATTGTTATTTAAAAGTATTTTTATGGTTATTTGGAATATATTCATTCACTTTCTTGCATATTTTAGAGTTTATATAGTATTTTTGTTGTAAACTTATTTCATTCCTAAGTATCCAGTCTTTCTCTACAAGTTCATTTCATCTTTCATTTTCCTTTAGATAGATAGTGTTTCGAGGCATTTGATTAATTTTATTAGATTAGATAACACCTTACATACTCACACAGTTAATTACCTTTCCTTACTCACTTTAACCTTTCCCTTTACTCAACCCTAGATAATCAAGTGGCCAAGATAAGGAACTGTAGAATTGCCTTATATTACTATAGGATCCTTTGAGGTTGCTAGGGAAGCCTCCATTATGTTGGATATATTTCCTTCACTAAAATGAGGGAAGTATATTCCTGGATGACAATGGGAATTACTTCCATATGTTATATTAGTTTATCATCTTGTGAAGGATTTGCACAAGTGCTAGATTTTGTGATAACATGTTGATAATTAGGATGTGCTAGAGGGTTTCATGTAGAACGATGACAATGGGAGACTAATTTGATTAAGAGTATGTTGAGATTGTGATGATGGAAAACCTATTATAGAATATTGATGAAGGGTTGAATTGATAAAGTATTATAAAAACATAATGAGATAGTGGAAAAATGTGTGTAATCATGCTACTTTAATTCAACTATACACATTTTGATATCAAATACCCAACAATTATTTTAATTATGAATTGTGGGAAATGGAAGCTAGTCAAATAGTTTATGTGTAAAACATTTTCTAGAACTTTTATATCCTAGTTATGATGAAGGATGTAATTAGGGATATGGACTATCAAAGGCTTATTTGAATGGCTATTGAATACCATATTCTCTTTCACATCCAAATAAGTGTTATAGTGTAATTTGACACCACATATGCTTATGATGACTCATTGGCCTCAATTACATCCATTTCCCTACTTGTAGGACCAAAATCCCCCTTTTCCTCCCAAACAATACTTAAAAAGACCCCATTTTGCTTGATGTATGCGACTCTCCTTAAATCAAATCGCGTACATATGTTCCTTTCTAGTTAGAAACCCATGTACATGTTAAATTGGCTCAAAAATAATATTAAATCGCAACATTTTAGGTGGAGTTTATAGGTTCCCTAGGTTTCCGACCTCTTGTATCCCATTCATAACTACTCCAACTATCAAAAGGGAGTATAAATTAGAGCCTTAGGGTGGAGGAAAAATAGAATAGAGAAATGCATTATTATGCTAGAATTTTAATTATAGTCCTGCATGTCCCCTTTTCCCCTTGCATCTGAGATTGTCCTTCCCCTTTGAAAACACCTTTTTTTTTTTTTTTTCAGAATTTATGTTCTCCCTATCTTGTCAGGAAGAAATCCTTTGCCTTCCTTGGACCTGTTGGAACACAAAGATTAAGAGGTTTTTCTTCTCATCTTTGACCTTGGGTAGAGGAACTTGGATCCCATTTTTGGGACCGTGCCACAGTGGTTACAATTTGTAACCAATTTATATGTTATTAATAATAAAAGATATCTCGTTCTCGTCCTATTATATTTGTTGATTCCTGTTTTTAATGAGATTATCTATATCTTGTTTTTAATCTATTATGCAGATTCAAATGATGATGTTTAGTTAGTTAGCATATAAATACCTATTTGCAGTTGTGTTTCTATGCGTTTGTAGGATTTTTTTGAGGATTGTTGTGCGAGATTTATGGAGCGAAATTTCTTGAGTCGTATCGACTTGAAATGTTGGATTCCAGGTTTGTTCTCTTGTCATCCTTTGAAATTTATTTATTGAAAAGTAGTGACTTTTAATTAAATTCATGATTTGAGTTTGAGAGTGGTATTTTAGGGTACCTCAATGTTGTGGCCATGACCCATAGCCAAACGACACAGTTTTCTGTAACATAATTGGTGACTCCATTCGGGATTCTCCCTTTTTTGGGTTGTTAGGGGTACTTGTTATTTGCATTTATTTTTAACACTTTTCTCTGTTTTAAAACTTTATTTAAACTTCTCTAAATTTATGAAATCCTTTCTTAGTATTCCATACCGATCTCTCTCAATTTAGATATTTTTTTTAAGGTGTACATTGTTTTATTTTGGTACAATTGCATACATACACGACTTTTCTTCAATAGAGTCGTGTACATACGCTAATTTTCGCTTAGACAGTGGTGTACATGTTCTAAGTTGGAGTTTTTTTATTCTTTCCATACCACTAGAGGTTGGGATTATGACATTTTAGGATCTTTATGGGTCCTTCTAAGTCTTTAGAGTTTCTTTTTGGTTTAAGAATTAGTTTTCTTTGTTTTCAATATTATAAGAAATGTCCAAAAACGTTTTTCAACTTTCTTGTTTAATCAATGTTGTTTTCTTCTTTTAAAAGTTTTAGCGTTTTAGAAATATTCATGGGGTGTAAGTTACATTTTGTTTTATGCTCCTGCAGTCAGTTATAAGGTGTCTAGTCATTTGTTTGTCGTCTTTCTTTCCCTTTGCTTGTTTTTTTTATTTGCATAGAATAAAAGTGTAAGAGTGTGTGCTTGTGGAATTTCTTCCTTACCCTTTCCATTTAAATCTAAAAAGGAAAATTTCATTATATCCATGTTTTCTCCTTGAATTCACTCTTTTACTTTCTAAAAACAAAAACGATTTCATTTCTATAGCTTTGAGGAAAAGAATTCCAAAATATTGTTAGTTGTATTGCATTTGAAAGTTGTATTAGTAAGTGCATTTCATATAAAAGAAAAAAATTGCAATCTTTCCATATAAAAAGAAAGAGTTTTCTTGTTTAAATTCAGAAGCATTATTTACACTCATATTTTCAGCGAAGAACGACATTTGCGTTTGTGTTCATAAGTGTTTTTTATATTTAGCTCCTCAAAACACCATTCAAGTTTCACTCATTGATTTTTTTTAGTAAATAGTAGCCTATAAAATGAATGCTAACTAAAATTAATTAGAGATTTTCATTTTAGAAGGGTAAACAAACCAGTGTTAGGCTAGGGCCTTGGTTTAGTTTGGAGATTCAATTTCTCCAAGGATGAAACCAAACTTAGGACTCTGAGATAGGGGATGAAAAACCCAATTTCTTATAAGTATAGTCAGGAAGCTCCTCTAACATAGGAGTCAAATATGAGGTTACGTAAAGGAGAACTGAGTATATAACCCCTATGAATCTTAACTAAGCATACTGGAAATATTGTATATTGCAATTTTTGTTAGTTCCATTACTTCCGTATGAGGCAGTGATTTCGAGGCTTTGAACTTAGCTACCCTTCCCATATGTTTGATCCCGACTATCGATTGTACCCGTCAAATGTCAAATTCAAGTTGGTGACCTTAGTTTCTTTTCCTACGAATCTCAAAGGTGACTGTGAGGGGTTTCCCATGGTACCTAGGCCGGACTTCATATCACATTTTTATTACTATTGGAGGGTTCTCCGCGAAGCGTGGGTACTTGCATTGGATAAGGGTGGTTAGTGGAGGTTGGGATAATTTCTTCTCACTCCTTCATTCATTGGTTCACACCACTTAATCAACCTGTGCCTTCACCTGGAAGGTCCTTTCCCTAGTTTGTTACTATTGCGTTCTCAATACCTAATCCACCTGATTCAAGATATTGGCAAGGTTTTTTGTGACTGATTTTTTCTTTTATGGATTTTCTAATTATATGTTTTTCTATTGTATATTGCTTAGGAATTTTTGCAGGTAGTCACCTAGAGCTGACAACTCAAAGTGGTTGATCGACCACCTCATTGATCAAGGAGAATTCAAGGTCTTATGCCTGAAGAAGTAGAACTGAATCCTCCATATCCTCCTCTAAGAAATTAACTTAATCAAACCGACACTTTTTTACTGTCTAGTATGATCAAGACCATAGACACGAAACCCACAAAAACTAATGCTTTTGCTCCAGAGGTTGTGAGCATATCAGATATTGGATTTGAAGAATTTGCTCAGTCGTTCAACACTTTGTTAACAAGAACTGACACTCCAGTTTCTTCTCATCTTTTGGCTACTGGGTCGGACTTCACTTCCATTTTCCCTCTTCAGTGGACTGTAATGGAAGTAACTCTAGAAGTATCTAGGTCTAAGGTCCCTAACCCCCACATAGAAAATTTTCACTAGAGGAATCATGCCTCCTAGTGTATATAACCAAATGATTAGTGTGGTCCATTCCACCATAGTCGTGTCAATCAGTAACTCTAGTCCATGGATTTTCGGTTCCACTCAACATTTGGGACCAACCATGTCAATGCCTTCAATAACTAATGCTTTTTCATTTGGCATGTCATTAATGATAGTGAAAATCATCTTCATTGGTTCTCAATCAATGTCCCAATATTCTAACGTTGGTATAGGGAGTTCTTTGATCCCCTACCAAGTTGTTCCCTGGGATGGAGGTCATATTTCTCTATCATTTCCCTCTATTGGGAGTGGTCCATTCCCTTCTTCTCTCTCCAATATCTACGGGGGGTGGGGCGGTCCTATGGGTATAAAATCTCAACAAGATGGCATGCTATCTACTTCAACTCCATTCACATTGTATGGTGGGTTTGGTAGTAATCCTTTTACCAAGTTTTCAATGTCGGCCAGGGGAAACCCCTTCCAAAGACATTATAATCCCATGCAACAACCATTCTCTTCGCAAGGGATGTTTTCAAGGGGAAAATCATTTCTCAATCAGAATAACCCCATGCAAGGATTTTTTCCTTTTTAGGGAGGTTCAAGAAGGGGAAACCTACTTTTCCATTTGGGAACTAGATGGGTTAAGGTTTTCCTCTATTCATCCAGGGAAAACAAAGTTTTATCCAAATCTCTAGTCCATATGCAAGCTCTTCCTAGTAGCATGGTATCATTACCAATCCAGGTTATTATTTTTCGACTGGTCCTCAACCCGAAACTTCTAAAATCCCTATTTGGAATTTCGGGTCCCAGTTGAGGTTACCTTTTCTAGAAAATTTGAATTTTCTAGACATACCTAAGCTCATGAATGATCTGGTGTGTCACATTCCAAACTAGCCATCGATTCCCACCAAATTTTCATTTGACATTCCTAAGTTCAAGGGAAATCCTAGTGACGATTGTAGTGACCATGTAATGACTTTTCATTTGTGGTGTTCATCAAATTTGTTAAATGATGATTCAGTATGGCTACGGTTTTTCCAATGCAGTCTCATGAGAGTTGTGACAAAGTGGTACATCACACCTGATAATGTAGCATTTTGTACTTTCCACAATTTGGCATTGGTTTTCTTAAATTATTTTTAGCTACATGTTTGATATGATGTCGGCCCTGACCTTCTCTATACCTTGAAACATGACAAGGCCACTCATATCTCATATCATATCTAGGAGTGGTGGAGATGAAAGAGGTTGATTAAATCCAAATTTCCTCTGAAATTCTTGTTGGATTGGTTCCTCAAGTATTTGTTACCAATCATCTCTAAATATGTATCCACAACAGGAGTCTTTTCTGAGGAAGAAGTGATTTTTAGGGCCCAACAACTGGATTTGATATATTTGTAGTATGGGATCCTTTAAAAAATTATACCAGATGCACCATGACCCGGCTTTGAACCTACAAAAAAACAAATTAGACCTCATTTTGATGGCATTATAGGTTCTTCTCAAAGCTCACCCACAGACTTGGTCTCTAATCAAATGAGACAACTCTTCATATAATATTTTGTGTCGATTATAGCTTCTTATTTGACCACCCCTTCCCAAACATCGAATGTACACAATGTGAAATCGACAACCCTAAAAGGTACCCAAAAACCTAGCGGGAAGAGAAAGGGTAAGAATAAAAAAGGTGGGGGAAATAATAACAAGAATGTTAATAAACCATAATCTAGTTTTGGTGGGGGGGAGAAGGAAAAGAGGAAGGTGAAGTTTCCTTGTAATTTTTTGCAAATAATATCATCTTACTCACGAGTGCCCCAATATGGAAGAACCCCAGAGGTTGTTAGCTCAGAAATAGCTTGTTGTATTGACAAATCTATTCCCACGGACAAAACATGGCTTCAGGATCTAATGCTAGGAGTCAGCAGGGGGGTAACCAAGGTGTTCCTTTATCTTATGGAACACCATCGAATATCTATATAATGAGTTTAGATGATTATCTACATACTCAAGAACATAATTACTATAAACTTGACTCTAGGTCTAAGAGTAAAGAACCCACTGAGCAACAAGGGCCTCTTCATATTGAGAAGCCTTCTCCGATTGATTCCATACATCACATTCCCAAGGATGTGTATAAAAGAGCCTCATATGATCCTACTTCCAAGGCCACTAAAAATTATTCCATCGTGGAGAATATTTCCCAGTCATTGTGTGTGATGTCTTCTCTTGAGGTACTCCAAAGTTTTTCGGTGCAACAAAGTGAAATGATTTCCTCTATCAAGGCTATGGATTTTTCTATCTCACAAATCATAATGTTTGACCCTTCTAATTTCAAACATCGCCTCCCTTATTACGTCTCTTTTCAAATTCAAATGGCATATGCCAGGAAGACTATTTCTAGGAAAATGATCGATGAGGGACCATCGATGTGTGTGATGTCACTTTCTTGTTGGAAAGCTATCAACTCTCTAGAGATCACTCCGTCCCACACTCTTATGAATAATTTCAATGTGTTAATTATTTGGGTTGGTTGTCATTGATGTCAACCCTTGAAGAAAGTCTGGTAGCAAATTTTGGTAGCACGGAGGTTTGGGTAATGGACCCAAGTTTGTTTGATGTATAATGGTTTGAGTTTTAATATATTTTAAGGCACTACTATTCTATATGGATAGTAAATGTCATGTGATTTTTGTTGGTACGTGGAACGTCACATAACTCCTCACGGTTAGAGAGTTATGGTCATGTGAAGTTGGAAAACCCTCATAAGTCATCTAGAAGCCCCAAAAGGTCAAAGTTGTTGGAAATACTAATACAACTGAGAGGGGGGGTGAATCAGTTGTTTATAAGCTTAAACAATTTTATACCTTCTTAACAATTATTAATAAACCTTCATGTGTCATCAAGAAACATACAACATATGGACAGTAAGAGTAAAGATCATCAGTCACACATAAAATACACACAGAGACAGACTTTCACGAGGAAACCCATAAAGGGAGAAAACCTCTTCTTCTTCGAAATGATAGGCAGTCTTTTTC
>JZKD02S1834787.1:705594-724048 GCA_000966675.3 Picea glauca | reverse complement strand
CCATAACTCTCTAACCGTGAGGAATTATGTGACGTTCCACATACCACCGGAAATGACATGACAAGAACTATCCATCTAGGATATTTTCCCTCACAAATTCACTTTCCTTCATCTCTTTATTCCACAATTAAGCATGGGTTCTCTTACTCCACAAAGCGTCTTCCCGTGAGGGCTTTCACCATAAGGGGACCACTTTGGAGTTCATCCATATTTAATTCTTATCAACCATGAAAAAAAAATAATAAGTCATATTTACATCAAACACTATTGGGTCCATTACCCAAAACTTTGTGCTACGGGTCTTTCTTCAAGGATTGACATCAATGACAACCAACCTTAATCAACATTTTTTTATGGTACAGGTTTATGTATGGTACATGTCGGCATAGGTTATTGGTACATGTTGTTATAGGTTGATTACAGGTTGAATGGTACAGGTTTACAAAAATAAAATATATCTCACAATGATAGTGTGACATTGGTTCCATCATTCTACTTCTACATCAGGGTGGTTTGACGGGGCAAGGACAGATGGTTGTAGCCACCTTCTGGTTTTAGTTGGCGAACATAGGGGTTGTAGCCTCCTTCTGGTTATAGCCATATAATTTGGGAGTTGTAGCTTCCCAGGTTATAGTCAAAGAACATAGGGGGTTGTATCCTCCTTCTGGTTGTATCTAGAGAATTGGGGAGTTGGAGCTTCCCTCGGGTTGTAGCCTGAGAAACTAGGGGGGTGGAGCCTCCTTCCAATTGTAGTTGGAAAACAAAGGAAGTATGTTCTTCCAATGAATGTAATTCTTAAATACATATAAGAAAAAGAATTATGTGGTTTTCTCTCACTTTGGGTTTCCACGTAAAAACACTGGTGTACTGTGTATGTGTATGATTTCTCATTTGTTCATTGTTTATTTACTCTGGAACTATTGGATGATAATGATACATTGATATAACACTTGCATTTTGTGGCTAAAAAGGATTATTTCTCTATTATTGATTCACCACCCTCTCAGTAATCCAACACAATGGTCATTCTTTTCATCCCCATGTGATACTTTCCTCCTTCCCCATTCATTTGGGAGAAAAACCATAGAGGTTGAAGTGGAAGTAGTCATTGCTCTGCTCGATTACAACCTCTTTCCCAGTCGTAGTTGAACATATTCTATTATTGTTTTCATATCTTTGGTATTCTGAATTATTTTTTTTCCTCATGAAGGAAAAATCATGACTATCTACTAGTTGTATTTTAGTCATTCAGATCCAACTTCGCGGTCGAGATCTACTGTCCCATTGATAGAAGGTTCTCAAATGGTGATCAAAATTATTGGCATTGGAATGTAATATTAATTTATTGGAACCTTTAATATCCCAAAGCCAGTCTCATAAATTCATTATACTCCCACTAGCTCGAGCTCATCAATTCCTATATCCCAAGTGCACCATTTTTGGATGACATACTTTGAGGATCCTTGGATTCTACCATCCCCATCTGAATCGATAGAAGGGATCAATAATGTAGGAATGTAAAATTCTTTGTCAGTTGATATTTCTTATCAAGCCATTCAAATTCCCATTGCAAACCCAAGTCCAAATCTTCTTTAGCCAGAGGAACTTGTTGATCTTTCAATGCTCATTTGGGAAATTAACTCTTCTCATTCTCCAGATTGTTCGAGATGGTACTGCCCTCTAATGAGGCTATAATAGAAGAAATTATAGGTCTGGAGAGGCCCTTGGATGATCTACATCATAAGTATTATTTTCTTCCGGAGATAGATCGTATCGAAAGAGGATATTTTCATGTCCACATGAACGATAATGTTGATAGGACCATGAACCCTTTAGTAAAACACAATGTTTATGTTGAATGGAACATGGTGTATATTTTGGAAATGATACCTATAAACATATCAAATGATCCCAACATCATGGAAAAAATGTTCATCAGGGTGGAGTGTTCACTTGAAGAGATCCATGATTACACCACGTTATTTAAGGAGTTTTGTGATATTTTCGCTTGGTCATATGAAGAGATGCTAGGGATAGACCCTTGAATCATTGAAAATTAAATCAAGACTTACCCTAATGCTAATCCTCTTCAACAAAAGTTAAGACCATTTAACCCTAGGAGGGAAGAAACCATAAAGTTTTAGGTAGAGAAGCTCCTCAAAGTGGGTTTCATCTATCCAGTTCGAATTACAGAATGGGTTTCAAACCTTGTTCCAGTTGAAAAGAAATAATGAACCATCTTTGTGTGCATGTATTTCAAGGATTTGAATAAGGATTTCCCTAAAGACAATTTTCTGACACTAGTTAACAATCAAACTATCGATGAATGTGTGGGCTGTGATATATTCTCCTTCATGGATGGATTCTCTGGCTATAATCAAATCCAAATTAAACCCGAGGACCAACATAAAACCATATTTATTTTTCCTTAGGGAAAGTTTGAATATTAGAAAATTCCTTTTGGTCTTAAAAATATTGGGGCGACCTTCAAGCGAGCCATGGATTTTTCCTTCCACGACATAAAACACATTGTGGAGGCATATTTATATGATCTAGATGCTCATTTCTATCGTATAGGCAATCATCTAGATCACCTATGTTGTGTTTTTCAGTGATGTTATTATTATCACATTAAGCTTAATATACACAAATGTAATTGTTGTGCCACTTATGGGTGTCTCCTTGGTTTTATCATGTCAAAAAAAGGGATCATTGTGGACCCTTTGAAGGTTGAGGCAATAGTTCAGTTACCTCCCCCGCATACCATATGTCAACTTCAGATCCTACAACGAAAAGTGAATTTCCTTCATTGTTGTATTACTAACTAAGATAAGATAACTAAGGGTTTCATATGTTTGTTGAAGCAATGTGTCCCATTTGAATGAGATACTTATGTGCAAAGGTATTTCAATGCATTAAAAAAGGATTTAATGTTTTCCCCCTCCTTATTCCACTCGACTATACTTGTGACTTATTTTTATACCTAGCAACGTCTGAGTCAACCGTGGGTATATTTTTAGTACAAGAAGATGATGTGCTTGTTGAACACGTTATTTATTACTTTATTCATGGTTTGGTCAATGTTGAATTGCGATACTCACATGTTGAGAAGCTATTTTTGGCAGCTATCCATGTTGTCCAAAGGCTCCGGTATTATATCTTCTTTCGTAAGAATACTACTATTTCAGACATTAATCCTTTCCATTATGTTTTAACTCATCATATCATCGGTGGTAAATACAACAAATGTATTGTGATTTTACAAGAATTTTACTTAGAATTCACTTTAGCAAAGTCCAAAAGGTCACTTATTTTTGTGGAATTGATGTCAGAGTTTATGAGGGAAGATAAGGAAGAACCATTTAAGGACTCATTTGAAAATGAATCCATATTCCTAATATATTATTCTAATCCTTGGTATGGATACATTCTTGTGTATCTCCAGACCCTGGAGTTTCCCCCTCATTATTTGAGAGAATATCAATGACGCATTCACCATCAAGAGAAAACACTATGTCATCATTGGGGATACATTGTATCATCATGTTGTGGACTTGATTTACATCATTGCATTACTAATAAAGAAGAGAATTTAATTTTGCATGACTCTCATAATGGAGCACATGGAGGTCATCTCTCTGGGTCAACAACAACCAAGAAAATTTTGCATGCTAGATATTTTTGGCCCAAGATCTTCAAAGATTGTGTCATGGTCGTCAAAACATGTCATCAATGTCAAGTTTTCACTCGAAAAATGCATGCACATCTTGATCCAATTTTTCCAATCATCATCGTTGGTCCTTTTACTAAGTAGTGCGATGATTTTATGATATCCCACTACATTTGGATTAGGGGCATCATTACATCATTATGGTCGTCAATTACTTCACAAAGTAGGTGAAGGCCATGACTACTTTTTTGAGTGGTGGTGAGATTGTCACATTTTTCATATTCAATCAGGTTATTACTCAGTTCGGTGTTCCAAAAGAGATTTCCATTGACCATGGTAGCCACTTCCAAAACAAAATTATGTTTGATCTCGCATTGAAATTGGGTTTTATGCAGGAGCACTTGTATCCATATTACTAGGAGGAGAATGGCCAAGTTAAGGCTTTCAATAAATCTCTCAAAACCATTCACCAATGTATGATTAATGTGAGTAATACCAACTGACACATCATGCTCTATCTATGTTTATGGGTATACCGAACTGCGGTTACAACTACTACTATTTTTTCACCATTCCAACTCGTTCATGGAGTGGAGGTAGTTTTACTTATTGAATTTGGAATCCCTTCACTTAAGATCACCGTAGAGCTTCTACCTCCCTCTTTCGAGTTAGAAGAAATCCTTTTCCATATTGATCATCTTGATATGCAACTTCGTGAAGCCACCACCACAAACAAGGCACATAAGAAGCAAGTTAAGAGTCAATATGACAAGTTTGTGCTCCCTAGGTTCTTCTCTAAAGGTGACCTTGTGTTGGTATATGTTCATGGCAAATTTGCCTTGGGGGCATGGAAGTTCAATCCGCTATGGCATGGACCATACATTGTGAAACATGCCCTAGGGAAAGGAGCCTATAATTTGTAAGACTTTGAAGGGAATGCACTTTCAAAGTCTAGAAATGGGATCTATCTGAATAAGTAGTATGCTTAAGCATTTACACCTAGGCGTTCTTCTTATAGTTATTGTACAATGTTGTATTTAGTGGTAGTATATATCTCTTTTTGTGTTAGTGGTGCTTATGGTGTTTATTCTTGGTTAGAATATCTCATGGGATTCTTTTATGTTCGTAGGGTTCGCTGATGGCACTAGACATCAAACTTGAAACCTCACTTCCACTTCTTGGGTGATTTATTCACCCACGGGCCAATTGATTGCTTTCAGAGGTGCTTGTCTTTACCCATTTACTAATAATGTGTCTGGAGATAGTGTTGTTGTTGAACTAATTCGTGATTCCATTTCACATGGAACTCAGTCCTTAGAAGTTTGTTTGGATGCTCAATTGGTATTGTCTCAAATAAACGGTGAATATCGTATTCATGACCCTATGCTACGTCATTGTTTCCTTCGGACACGTTTTTTGGAGAGTTATTTTAATTACATTACTAATGTTCACATTTCAAGAAATTCCATTTCATTATGTGATGCATTTTGTAACTACGTGTTAGATTGGCATTTATATCATTCACATTAAATTAAACAAAAAACATACATGTATATAATAAAATCATATGCAAATTATCATTAAGGAAAAAATATCATTTGTGTCTATATCATTATCAAAGTTCATCAAGTGAAAAAGTGGATCATGTTACAAAAAAGGATTTTTAGCCTCAATTCTCTTTTCCTAAGGATCAATAATACAAAAAATACATGATCTCATCATCATGGTCCTGAGGGCATTTCCCTTCCCTCGACAAGTCTCTCATAATACACCACTATATTGGATAGACATTGAAAGAGGCGTACCCACGCCTATGGTACCCAAACTACTTGTTGTTGCATCTCCTCTAGTAAATATTCAACCTGTATCATTGGCACTAGGCATACCAATCTCTCCAGATTCCTATGGACATTATCCAATACTCGATCGTATGTCCATGTGGTTATCCATCACAAACATGTTTTCCATGTAGAGGAAATCCCTTAGGTTTCCTTAGTACCACATTTGTACGATTAGGCAATCAAATTATTATCTTGATCCACACCAAAAACATTTAGTTCTTAGAATCATAAAAATACAAAAAATAAATAGTTTTAAAATCAAGAATCTTATACTGATATCTCTGTAGGCACTACCAGAAGTGATCCAGGGGATCAAAATATGCTCAAAAATTAAAGTTCTCATAATTTCTTCAAATGGACACATGTGTAGGCCTTATACTCATGATCTAAATGCAAATTGAACGAGTTCAAACAAATGTTGTATGAGTGAGATATCGTGTTCTTTCCTCTTTGCCAAGCAGAAAAATTTTTGTTGAATGTACAGTCTGTATGGTGCTAACGTGGTATGTCCATATTGTTGACGTGGAAGTTGACTATACTGACACGTGGCAGGATGATGTGGACTACTGACTGTGTAGAGGTTCTGACATGGCATGGCCATACCACTGACCTGGCATGTTTGTACTGGACACATGGTAGGTGGTCATACTGACACATGGCAAAGGTGAGGTGGCATCTGATGTGGACCTGTCAGATGACAACACATGTAATTTTTGAGGTGGTATTGGTTATGTGGTAGTTTAGTGGAATAGTAGAATGGTGCCACGTGGCCCAGACATGGGTTGTCACGTGGCACCCCCTTCATAGCTTAAAATGTTGGTTTGTGCTCGTGGGGGTTGGAACTCGCAACCTCCGGGGACATGGATGACTTGATAGGGTCGGGCTACCAGCCCACCCACATGGTGTTTCTTACACCTATACACTTTGATAAATATTTAACTTTGCATTATGGTATGGTTTGGCGGGGGTCTGAGATGGGGCTTAGCCCCAACACTCGGTTTTATGTTCTTCTGCCATATGGCCACACTTCAAATTCGCGTGGGGTTTCAAAAAACATTACCTCCAAACAATCCAATGCCATGCACCCTAGAAACTTGTTGATCCCACATTAAACCATTCAACGGGTGTCGAGTTTAGCGCCTAGGCCCTGAAAACCTGGGTTGCTTGCAACTAACACCTCCACCCTAGGGGGCAATAATTGTGCTAACGATGCGACATAATGCTAGAATTTTGTGGAAAGGAACATGTTCTGGGTTTTTGGCACGAAAAAACATTTGTGATCTAGGTTCACTCAGTCTAGGTGCATTTTCGCGAGCAAAGATAGCAAAGAATTGGGAGAAACTTCAAGGGAGTGATTCCAACTCAGTTTTTAGCCAAACCAGGTGTAGGAAGAGCCCAAATAAGGGATTTGAGATGTTCTAGAGACATTGAAGCCATCCATTTCTCATTCTGAACATTGTAAATCATTGATTGGAAGCTATACCAAGAGATGTAACCCAAGAGAGGTGTGAATTCCTTTATCATTTTGTTGTGTTAATGTGTGTATTATGATGGTTGTTTATGATTGTTTAAGATGCTCATGATTAACTAAAAAAATCATTAATATTTATGTGTTTGTAACTTGATCCTATTACCCAAGAACATACCATTTCACTTACAATTTTTAAAAAGATTCAATCCTTTACATTTTCATATCAAGTTGGTATCAAAGCATAGGTTTTTGAAGGTTGGATTGTTTGCAAGTGTTTGTTTTTTTATGCTTACAAGGTTGAAGCTCACAAGAGGAAAAGGTCAACTTGTAGAGCCAAGTTCTCAACTGTCAAGAAGGAGAACTACACAAACACCTCAAGATTCAAGGAGATATTCACCAAGTATGGCTCATTAGGAGAGTCATGAAACTCTTCCTTCAAAGGATGAAACTTTTAGAAAAGCTTTCTATGATATGACAGAAATAGTGAAAGTTTTATTTGAAGAAAGAAATGCAATATTGCAAGATGAAATCTCAAACCCTCCAAAGGGTAATGGAGATAGTGGTGATAAAAATCCAAAGGGAAATGGAGGGAATGGTGATTCTCTACCTCCTTCACCTCTATCTTCCACCTATTCTACCATTTCACAACCACCTCCAAACTCTCCAATCATTTTCTTAATCTTGATATTAATTTTGAATTGCCAATGTACAATGGAGAGGTAAATGATGAGAAATTGATAACTAGATTCGTTAGATTGAAGTGTATTGTAGGATACAAAGGATCAAAGATGATGAAATTAAGATTCATCTTTCTTCTTTAAGATTGGACAGTGAAACACTCATTTGGTGGGAAGCCAAAACTCAAGAGGACATGAAGAAACATGGTAAAGTTTTATCCTCTTGGAATGATTTTATTGTCGCACTTAAAAAACAATTTTATCCATTAACATACATGTAGAAAGCTATTATGGATTGGAAAAACTTTAGACAAGCTAAAGGAAAAAGTTTTCAAAGATACACTCAAGAATTTAGAATAAGGGATTTGATTTTGGGTATATATTTGTCTTCTCAAGAAACTTTACTCAAATATATTGGAGGATTGTGTTAGCACTTCGTAAATCTGTTCGGTTGATAAACAAACGACAAAGGTAAAATTTTAAACCAACTTTGAGGCCTAAAACTAGCCTTTCAGACCTGGAGAGGGCTATTTCGGGAGACTCTGTCTCTGTGCAAGATATGGATTTAAATAAGTGGCTAGATTTAACAACTTTGATATAATGGGTTATGGTTATATTGGCGCAAGAAAATAAGACTTTGGGCTATGGAGTCGATTCAAGGAAACAACAGAAACAAATGACTCGGTGACTGAACTTTGAGAGGATAAAGGATAAGTGAGCAATAGTCTTCAGTGAAAAATAGTAATGTGTGGTGGAGAGAAATTACAGGAAGTAACTCGAAGTACCGTTGCGGGTGAATTCAAAGTTAACTTTTAGAAGAAATTGTTTTTGTCTAAATGGCACAAACAAGGGGCGTTGCACAACGAATCCACAGGTTCAAAAATTCATTACGAATTAGATAGAAAAAGATATGAATAAAGATAACAGGAAGCACATACGCAAGAAATGGAAAAAAATACATCCAACTTCTACAATCAGAATCTTTTCATCAAAGTTACAGGACTTTTGCATTAAGTTTTGGTCGAACCCAAATTACATACAATAGCTACTGTATATACCAATTTTGCCAACCAACCCTGTTTACATGAAAATGATCCCCATATATAGAAAACTGATTTCACCCTTGGCTGTTAGGGTCAAACTACTCCCTCCTAGAATCATGGATCTGTTTTCTTTGAAAGAGAACAATAACTTCAACGAATTCACTAAAAATAGAAAACCTGACTTTGCCAAATCATAATCGTAACCAAAAAATTCTTTAAAATCATTGATTGTGATCAAAATTAGACCATATGGTTGTGATGAGCCATCATGTGCACTGTTGGACACTCTGTCACCCTTGCACAACAAGTCTTCTACGCAACAGTAACCTACAACAAAAAACACAGCAGATTGCGCAACAAACTGGCAAAATAGGCATTAAATATGAAATCATATCTCACTAATTAAACACTATTTTCCAAAATTGAGAGAGGTTTTTGTAATTAAGCTCGTTATAAAGAAAACCCTCTCTCAGTTTCTTGAAATTCATCTCCAAATGGCTAGAACACATGTCACAAAAACATGTCTCGGACAGGAAATCATGAAAACTGAAAAATAGGGCTCAAAGATCCCTTCGAATATCCCAAAATATGAAACATTTTTATTATTTATTTTGTCCTCAAAAAAAACCTCTTGGTGATTTTCAAAATTTATCTCCAGTTGGTCATAAAATGATCTTGAAGTTGACCACTAAACTAGTCATTTTTGCAACGCGACCTGTAGCCTGTGTGCAGGAAAATACACTGCGCAATGACATCCTCTGCGCGACAACATCCTCTGTGCAACAGAATCCACTACGCGACAACATCCTCTGTGTGAAAACATCCACTGCACAATGAAATACACTGCACGATGAAATCCACCATGCAACAACATCCTATGCACGATGAAATCCACTGCGCAACAACATCCTATGCACGATGAAATCCACTGTGTGACAGAATACTTTGTGTAGTGAAATCCACTTCACGACAACCCACTGCTCGACGAAATCCACTGTACGAAAAAATACTTTTCGCGGTGAAGTGCTCTGCGCAACGCGTATCAGATTTTGAAGTGCGCAATTGCAAATGGAAATGTAACAAATAAATGATAAGATTTCTTTTGAAACTAACCTTTGGAGATGTTAGATGATTCCAATCATAAAAACAATATGGGTGCTAACATGGATGACTTTGAAATTTTTTGACAAACCTATAACCTTAGCTATGAAAATCATGGTGCTAACAGATTTCATAGCTACTTGAGGCACACAATACTTATGTTTAACCCTACAATCCTAAATGAAGTTTGTGTACATGCAACTCATTTGGAAGCAAGAGGGAGGAATGAACCTCAAGAGGGAATGTTGGATGCAGGCCTAACCAGGAGAAAAGGATATTTTTGGGAAGAGAAGCATGAAATGAAGAAAGGACAAATGGAAGGAAAATAAACACGTGTAAGGGAATCAAGTGAGGCACACATGAAAGGAATACCTAACGACACTAGGGTTAGGGTTTTTGTAATGTATTGTAATGGTTGATGAGCCAAGGATATAAATAGGTAGTACTTGGAGGAAGAAAAGAGAGAGATACAGACTTACCAAGGAAGAGATAGTTGTAAGAAATGTATAGTTCATTAAGATGGTGATATAGGGAATTAGTGAGCAACTCGATCCTGAGGGTTAGATCATAGGTTGAGGAGCCTAGTGCGATCTAGTCAGCCTCACATGGATCAAGGATCCTATTAGAGGGAGTAAGATCTAAGATTGTAAACACGTGCATCGTGACATATTATTGAACCATAAGAAAGATCTTGAGAGCCAGATCTTTATGGACGTAGCCCAGGAAGGGGTGAACCATGGTAACACCTGTGTTAGGTGAATGAATGTATGCGTATTTATTGAAGTTAAATGGTGAATGTTAGATGAATGAATTAACTAGTTATATCTCGTATTTCACATGCATGAATAGAATGATTGTTATAATCAAATGTTAGACTAAGTAAATAAATATTACAATATACAACCAAAGGTCTCCACTCATTCCTAGGTTGCAAACAAATGAGTATTGCAGCCACCCATAGAGCTATTTCAGGTGAGACTGCGTAATACACCCTGTGTACTGCATTGCCTTCTGGTCTACCAGAGGGGTCGATAGTTTTAGAGGGATTTTGTTGGGAGCTTATCAAATATGAACCAGGTTCAATCTATGATAGTAAGGCAGAATCATAATAACCCATAAAGAATCCTAAGTGGTAAAGTAGAAAAGACAAAGACCAACAAATGGTTATGTTGTTGGTTGGTTGGAAAAGAATGGGATTGAGTATATGATATTTGTGGAAGACACGCTAAAAGAATGACAAACCAGATGACAAGATGCTCAGAGAATGAGAATCTAAAAAGGTTGAAAACAAACCATCCCACAAATCAGATCAGACAGCTAGAGTGGAATCCTAAAGAGATCATGCAGTTACAACGAGTTGATAATAAGTTTACGCAGGCACTACATTTTTGGTTAGACAACATTGTTGCAGGATTTATAAAAGAATTCACAGTAGATATAGTGAAGTATTACAGTGTGGAAGAACAAGAGTCATTGAAGGGACCTTGAGGTAGGTACATCATATATTTATAAACTTCTATTAATATATTACTTTGTAACAAAGGTGTAATGACAATGGATTCAGACAACCAAACTTACCTATGTGCATGGGGGAAGGGGGGAAGCACTGACAGGAAAAGGAGGAATGGAAGAAGAAAGGGATAAATGAAAGAAGGAGGAGGCCTTGGACCCAATTATGATGGATGAAGACCAGATCAAACGGATAAGGGAAACAGCTAAAAAAATGCACAGTGGAGTACCCTACCAATATAAGGTGAACAACAAGAAGAGAGCCTTATCCACGAGGGAAGGCTTGGAAAGTGATGAAGAAGAGGTAGAAGATCTTCTGGTTGTGGAGAAGATTGAGGAAATCCTACACATGGCATATGAGAGGAAGACAAGAGGTCCAAGAGAGGGAATATAATGAAGCACTCCTATCCATATGAGTGTCAATGTGGAACCCATGAACCCATGTGCAACTAATACACCAAGAAGAACACCACCATTTAGACAACCAAATTTCAAGAGAAGGAAGACAACGGGAAGTACATATACATAAGGGAAATCAAATGGGGTAGCTAGTTCAGGAATCATTATTCAAGTATATACACCACGCAAAGGTGGTAGTTCAGCATTTAGAATGGCAGGACATGATCCCACCATCAGGTTACTAGAATTCAAAGGAGAGGCATTAGAGGACCCTGAGAAGCACTTGTTTATTTGTGAAAATATCTGGGAAGTGAAACAGAGCATGGATGAGGACACTAAACTTGTGCATTTAGTTATCACACTAAGAGATCATGCACTAGATTGGTACATGAGTTTAGCTGCAAACAGTACACCGGGGACAACCAGAAAGATTGGAGATATCAAAAAGTTGTTGATAAATGAATTCCAGAAGCCTAGTTTAGAGGATCAATACATGAATGAGATGATAGATATTAGGAATAAACCATGAGAATATGTATGGGAGATTGACCATAGATTCAAACGATTGAAGGGAAAGATAAAGTGTTCCATGAAAAATATGCAACATAGGCATATGTTCGTCAAATCACTATTACCACACTTGAAATACCATTTGCGACAACAAAAGTTTCAGACATGGAAAGAGGCTCTACAAGCATCCCTACAACTAGAAGAGAACCAATACTAGAAGATAGATCTAGCCATAGAGGAGCTGAAAGAAGACCTGAAGAACTTAACATTCCATCTAAACTAGAAAAAGGTAAGGACAAAAGAGAAGTCGTTTTGTGTACCACATGCAGAATAGAAGGACACCATAAGAATGAATTTCCAACATTCACACAGTACATGGAAACAGGAATGCCAAACCCATTTACAATAGGAGGACTATGATGCAAGATCTATAAGAAACAGGGGCATGATCCATATCACTTCTCAATGATGCAGACGTACCAGACAATTCCTAGAAGCTCATATTGCAACTTTTGCAAGTCAGTAGGCCATGATGACAAATGTTTCAGAACCATGGATCTCATGAGGAAAATAATATCAGATGCTTATAGGGTGCAGGAAAAAATAATGACTGGGAAATCCGCACCACATTTTAACCAACTACCAACCCCGTATAAAACTACACTGCAGTAGTATAACACTGTGCAACAACAATATAACATTGCGCAGCTGCAATACAATACCATGTATCCCATGCAATATAACCAGGCGCCTCAGTACAATGCACCATGAGGAGATTGAGATGGCTACAGAGGTGGAAGAAGAGGAAGAGGAGGCTTTGGAAGAGGCATAGGACCAGTGGTATGCCACAACTGTCAACAACTAGGACACTATGAAAGGGAATGTCCACTTCCACCTGTGACGTGTATGTTTTGTCATGGATCAGATCATGACATGGAAGAATGTCCTACACTATTACAGAAGATATAGGAAAATAGAAATTAGAACAATCAAAACGTTTAGTGGATTTTGGCAGAAGCAAAGGATGAAGGAAGAAACATCAACATAGTTACATGAGGAGGAGCTAAGATAGGAAACAATGTAGTAAGACAATATCCAACACAACACTAATGGGTGAAGAAGAATGTCGAACCAAAGAAGCGGTTTGATGCGCAGAACGAAAAGGAGATATTCAAGCAGGCTAGACAAGAATTTGTGAAGCTAGACATTGCATCGAAATCAACTACACGGCATAATAAGGAAGTACCAGTGTACAAGATGTCTCCATCACTGGATCACACCAAAGAAGCACATCCCCTTGGACAAGTAAGTACGATTAAGGGTTTTTGCAATCCTATGTTAAACTACTAAATGATCCATCATTTGTTAAAGTATTACAAAATATGCTAGAAAGATGTAACATAGAGGCAGAAGGAAAGCTAGAACAGAAAATAGTTAATCATCTGCATATAAGGAGGAGAATGAACAGAGAATTCAGATTGATCGCCAATATTGGATATTTCAACATGGGAGATATTATACTGGATTTAGGATCCAAAGTAAATGTTCTACCCAAGAAGATATGGAAATGTATGGGAGAACCCACATTAGGATATTCACATGTTTAGTTGAAACTAGCAAATCAACACAGAGTCCTACCAATTGGAAGACTAAGAGGAGTGACAATAGATCTGGATGGAGTACATTCTAAAGCTGATTTCAAAGTAATAGAGATAGCGGATGGAACAACACCGTATTCATCATTTCTTCGCTTGGATTGAGAATTTGATAATCATGCCATAATCAAATTAAAGACGAGGAATATGACATTCGAGTCGGAAAAATACAAATACATTGTGCAATTGGACCCATCAGAATGGGAAAGGTTTGTAGATCCTACTTGCTTGGACCTGGAGGAAATCAACCAGTTGTATAGAACAACCGCGTGAGAAGAATATTATGTGAACCCAACTACAGACATGGTACTCAGTTGGAGAAGCATCACCTAATGCACGCCAGACTCATATATGGGCTTAGAGAATTGGCAGCAGAGGTTACATGAAGTCTCCACAAGAAGATACGCAAGAATAGACCATGCAGTAAGATGGGTAGGTAAAGAGATAAGGGAACCTCCCATCTTCCATGGGGTGAATGACTTAGAATCATTCTTAACAAGATACGAAGATGAAGTGTTAGAAAATCATAGGCTCTTAGCCCTAGATATAGCACTTAGGGAAACACCTTCAAGATAGTGGGGTGCGCACAAAGAAACAGTTAAGGATTGGTACCAATGTAAGTGGTTACTGCACATCAGGTTTGGCGTAGAACAAGAAAGCAACCAAATGTAGAAATATGAGAGATAGGGGGCACCAACAGAACACTTGGAGAAGTGCAGAATACTATGGAAGATGACACCACCGAAGGAATGGCCTCATCATTTTGTTCAGACATTAGAAGGGATTCCAACAAACTGGTATACAAACCAAGAATTGTGCAGAGGAACTACAAATTGGACAGTATTACAACATAACATTACGGTCACTTTCTCATTTGAGCATGAGAACCCCAACATAGACTCATCACTTAAAAAAATAATCGGGGCAATATTCATTAAAGAACCATAAGTTGAACTCATGACAGAAGAAAAACAACAAAATAGACATGCAGTAAAAGAACTATTGTCATGCTACCATGTGCAGGAAGAAGCACCAAATAAAGATGACCCGTGAAACATTCATATTGCAGAAGTTGAAGGAGAAAGAGAAGTGGAAGTTCCACCTCTGGAATCAGAAGTATTTTTTGTGTCGATCAAGGTGAGTAAAGTCAACATTGGGAAAGTTGAGAATCCCAAAATGGCCGACATTGGAGATTACTAGGATGAGAAAACAGTGGAAATCATAACAAATTTATTGCACGAGTACAACGACTTGTTCCCAAGAACGTGTTGAGGAAAAGATATGAATTGATATTACTCAAGCATTTTCAGACTTTACTTGGATAAATAAAAGTAGACAGGAATATCACCCTATGTTTATAGCCAACAAAATAACATCCTAACATCACAAGTATTAATTACAAGTGTTGTTGAGACCCGAAATTGACATCCCCATTACCCTATTATACTCCTTATCTATACCTTTTTGGCCTACCTAAAGCTTGGGTGAATGACAAGAACGCTACCATTAGCCAGTGATAAGGTCATAAGGTAAAGTATGGTTAATTCATGCATTTTGTGGTTTATTGAGTTAGGGAATTAAATATTTCATGTACTAATGCTTCAATTTGTCATATATAAACCTTTGACCTCTAGATATCCAATGTTCCTGTACCATATCAACTATCCGGTACCTGCACACCAATCCTGCTGCTATCTAAATCCGATACCAAGCTCATTCGGTACTAAAATAGCATCTGTTGCGATCTGGTACCAACACACACTGTTATGATCTAGTACCAACACGCACTATCATGATCCAATACCAATGAACACACACTGTCATGATCTGGTACCACCTTTTGCGCACTGTCATGATCCGTTACCATCTACCTGTTACGATCCGGTACTAATATGGAAGAGCCTAATGCACTAAGTTAAGTTCCATATCTCGCCTAAGACAATTGGTGGATGTCTAATTGTTTTAGCAAGGCTATGATAAGAATGGTTTGTTGATTGCCTCATCCTCAGGCACTTCGTGTCATGAGGATGAAGCTAAATATGTAATCGAATGATTGAATTCAACAACTGATTGATTTGCAAATCACTTCGCCTCCTTGTGTTTCACGATTCAGACTATTAAATAGCCGTGACAAGGATGGTAGAGGTAGTAGCAGAGTTAGCATATTACCAATATGTAAAGTAGCATATGATAGTACAAAACATATTCTGGGTGAAGATTAATGGAATGTCATTTTTATCTCCATATTTTGATTATCTATGATTAAGAGTGAGTTGAGTTGTTAACAAAAGTTTGATTTTATGTTTTGAAATGTGAGTGAGAGTAATGTGTGTGTTGAAGACAAGTTTCCTGTAGACTTCAGTATCTGGCATGTTGAAGTGGCAAGGGCCCACCGCCCAACAAAGGTCAGTCTCTTTGTAGATTAGCATTAGTATTTGTTTTCAGTAGTATAAACGTTAAATTAGCTAAAGCTTTAACTCTGTTAGATGATAGCAGTACAACTTAGAATAAGATTTACATTCTATAATTGCTTAGAGATCTTTAATTGCTTTGTTTTGCATATGTCATGTTTCTGTTCTCATGAATTTGATTTCCTTGAGTGATCATAGATGTTGGCAGCAATAGTCAAAACTACTTGGATAAGAACTAGTGAAGTTCATTGTGAACCACAACAGAACCAACATATTGACTATTGAACTACCCATGCTATTCTTTGATGATTGATGTGTGATTTCCTTTCAGAAGTGTGGATTGCATAGTTAGTTTTTTGGGTTAGATATCAGTGTTGATCTATCAAACCAATTCCATATCATACTTGCATGTGCCAAAATAGAATAGATGGCCCCTCTGTGGAAGACAACCGAAGTGCATTTCAGTTTTCTATTTTGATCTGTTTCCAATATGCATAATCTAGCTTAGTTCTATACTCTTGACATTAGAAATTACCTGTCTTAATGGTGTCTTGTAACTCTGTTGATTACGAATCCAAGATTGATAATTAATGAGTGCATTATACTAAACATATAAGTAGCACAACATTTTGGCTCTGTTGTCGGGGAGTTGCAAACGGTAGGAAGTGATTTTTAGCTTCGATTGTTTGCATAAATTTTAATGTTTTTAAAAGGCTTCTTGAGGGAGGAGGATAAAACCTTTAAGATGTGAGTGAAGAGCCACGCGGACACTAGAGTGGGGTTCTCCAAAGCCAGGTTGCCTTCTTACCTTCTAGATAGAATTAGGATTTCAATTCAGCTAAAGAATCAAATTTCCATTTTATGCATAGATATAGAGATAACAAGGGTAGGTTTGTAAGCTCCAAAGATTCAAAAACAAACCCCCCCACTAATCAAACTGACACTGGTGTAGGAAAAATTCCACCAAAATAAAATTCAAGGGGAGCCAGTTGTAAATTCTAACCTTGTACAATATCTACTGCAAATTGATATTTAGAAAAGAACAGAAAACATACAATGGCAAATACAAACATTACACGGAGATTTTTCACCTGGAAACCCAAACCGGGAAAACCAGCATATATTATATTCATACATTGTGTTACATTGTTTACAATACAATATAAATATAGGAGCCAGCGGCATCCAAAACCCTAACCCAATGACCTGGATTAGTCCAAAACTCTAATTCCTTAACTGGAAATAGAAAACCATCGGCAAAAGACCATGTGCCAAAAAACCACCTAATATCATGTGGTCCCGAAAATATGTCGTCCCGATAATATGTCGTCCCGAAAATATGTCGGCCCGGTGGAAATATGTCAGCTTGAAAAAAAAAATTCGGGGGCGCTGCCCCCGAACCCCCACGTGCCCGGCGCAGGCGTTCAGACACTCCTGCTCGTGCAAAGAATATAACACATACCCAACATTCTCCCACTTGATGTTTTCTTTGCACACAGGGGGTTACAGGGTTACATATTCAACAATCCAGGGTAGCAATGCCCATGGATCCTCTACACCAAGAGAACTTCTCAGTGCTCACAGATTTTGTTAATGAATCTGCAACATTCTTCAAAGTGCCCACCTTCATCAATGATACTTTATTTTCTTCAATCATGTCTCTTACAAAATGATATTGAACATCAATGTGCTTTGTCTTTGAATGGTAAGTAGGGTTCTTCACCAAGAAAATTGCACTCTGACTGTCACACTCTATCCTTACAGCATCTTGTACCAACTCAATACCTGAACACAATCTTTGTAACCATACTGCTTCCATACTTGCATGAGTGGCTGCCATGTATTCATATTCTGTAGTTGAAAGTGCCACTACAACCTATCTTTTGCTCATCCAACTTATTGCTCCTCCAAACAGGTTAAACACATACCCGCTTGTAGATCTCCTACGATCCAAATCTCCAACCCAGTCTGCATCCACAAAGCCATGTATATCAACCACTCTGTCCAATCCTGGTCTTCCTTCATAGCACAATCCATAGCTAGTAGTGCCATGTAAATACCTGAAAACTCTTTTTACTGTTGTCCAATGCTCCTTCCCTGGTTTTGACATATACCTGCTCAAAACTCCCACTGCATGTGCAATGTCCGGTCTAGTACAGACCATTGC
>JZKD02S1834787.1:689032-699344 GCA_000966675.3 Picea glauca | reverse complement strand
AAAAGAGGAATTGCAAAAACTCCTCCGAGCCAATCTCATATACCCCATTTCAGATAGTCAATGGGTATCTCCACTTGTCATAGTTCCCAAGAAAAATGGTAAGTGGAGGATATGTTTAGACTTCCGAGAGTTAAACAAAGCCACCCATAGGGATTACTTTCCCTTACCATTTATTGATCAGGTGTTGGATACCCTGTCCGGAAAGAAGTATTTTTTGTTCTTGGATGGGTTTAGTGGTTACAACCATATACAAATAGCACCCGAAGACTAGGAGAAGACCACTTTCACCTTCCCTTGGGAAACCTATGCTTATAGGGTGCTCCCTTTCAGACTTTGCAATGTCCCAGCCACTTTTCAAAGAGTTGTCCTATCCATTTTCTCTGACTTGACCAATGATTGTGTGGAAGTCTACATGGATGACTTTACAGTCCATGGACAAGACTTCTAGGAAGCATTGGCCAGTTTAAAAAAGGTCTTGATTAGGTGTAAGGAAACTAATCTTTCCTTAAGTAATGAAAAATAAAAAATGATGCTCAATAAAGGTATTGTTTTGGGACATCACATTTCCCATTCTGGCATGAGAGTTGATCCGGAAAAAATTTATATCATCACACAAATCATAATACATTCCTCACAAAAGGAAGTCCGCAGCTTTTTAGGACATGTTGGCTACTATAGAAGATTCATTCCGAATTTTACAAGCCTATCTACGCCTTTATTCAAATTATTATCTAAAGAAGCCGAATTTAAGTGGGATGATGAATGCCAAAAATCTTTTGAAATTCTAAAACAGAAATTGTCAACTACCCCTATATTAAGAGGACCAAATTGGTCCCTTCCTTTTTATATCTGTATCGATGCCTCAGACACAGCCCTTGGGACAGTCCTTGGACAAAGAGAAAATCAAATTCCCTGTGCTATTTACTTCATTAGTAAAAATATGTCTCCAACTGAAGTTAATTATACGGTCACAGAAAAAGAATTATTAGTTGTAGTCCATGCTATCAATAAGTTTAGACACTATATTACAGGATATCAAGATTTTTTACACACTGATCATTCATCCATCTGATTCTTAATGAACAAACCTGTAACAAATCCTAGAGTTACAAGATGGCTCTTATTATTACAAAAGTTTAATATCAACATTATTGATAGACCTGGTAAAGATAATCTTGTGGCTGATTTCTTATCTAGAATGATTCATCTGGGAGATAATGCACCAGTAGAAGATACCTTTCCTGATGAAAATTTATTTTCTATTTCTACATTCACTCCGTGGTATGCAGATGTCGCTAACTATCTTGTGATAGGGAAGATGCCTTAGAAATTGTCTCCTAGAGAAAAACAGAAAGTAATTCAACTCAGTGCAAATTACATGTGGCACGATGATTGCCTCTACAAAACAGGACTAGATTTGGTGATCAGGAGATGTGTAAGGGAAGATGAAATTCATGATATTTTACAATCTTTCCATGATGGCCCTTGTGGAGCACACTTCGCAGACAAAAGGACTTCTTACAAAGTTTTTCAATCAGGTTACTACTGGCCCCATATTTTTAGAGATGCTAAAACCTATGTGTCCAATCGTGATGAATTTCAACGAATGGGTAAGCCTACTGCACGAGACCAAATGCCACTTCAAACCCAAGTAGTTATTGAACCATTTGATAAATTGGCATTAGATTTTGTAGGGCCCATTAACCCTACATCTAAAAAGAAAAAGTATATACTTGTATGCACTGACTATGTGACTAAATGGGTTGAAGCAAAATCTTTACCAGCTGTAAGTGAACAATCAGTAGTAGATTTCCTTTTTAATGATATCTTTACTAGATTTGGTGTACCTCGAGAAATTGTGACTGATCAGGGAACTCAATTTACCTCTCATCTAGTCAAATCTATTATAGAACGATACCAAATCAAACACAGGAAATCTACACCCTATCATCCACAAGAAAATGGACAAGTAGAATCTACCAACAAAGTTATTGAGTCCATTCTTACCAAAATAGTACAGCTACACCATAAGGATTGGGCTGACAGATTGTTAGAATCCTTATGGGCTTATAGAATCACCTGGAGGAATACAACAGGACATACACCCTATGAGTTAGTGTATGGGAAGTAGGTGCTTCTCCCCATAGAATTTCAGATCAAAACCTTCAAGACTGCAGTACAAGTTGGTGTGAACTTGGATGAAGCCCAACAACAAAGACTCTTGCAGCTTAATGAGTTGGATGAAACCAGGCAGGAAGCACTTCAAAGAACTACCCTCATTCAAAAACAGAGAACACAATGGCATGACAAGTATCTCAAAAAGAAAAATTTTCAACAAGGAGATTGGGCCCTATTGTATGACAACATATTCAAGAACTTCAAAGGTAAGTTAACCACCCGTTGGATGGGTACGAAATTGACATTATCTACGATAATGGTTCAATCAGGATAAAGACAATTGATGAACAACAGACACCACTACTTGTGAATGGTCACCGATTGCGAGTTTATAACAAACCTCTGTCAAAAGAAGAATTCCTAACTCCTATACTACAGAATTCAGACATGCAGATGATTAGTAAGGAAGGAGATCCTCCTACTGACCCACATTGATTGATTGGTTTATTTGAAATTTTTTTGTACATAGGTGTGGATCGAATTTTGTTAATAAGATGAAGGTAACAAGAGACTCTTACCTCCTTTTGTTTTACTTTCGCAAATTTTCTTTTCTTTTGTAAGAATTTTTTTTTAATCTATTTGATCCTTCACAAACTTGTTAAAACATCAGTTGTAGGCATCAACAATGTTCTGTTATGCTTCGGGACCAGAAATCCCATTCTGGTGTGGTGCCAGTCCGGCACCAGAGTCTATCCTTCTTCGGTACTATCAAGACACATTACCTAATTGACAAAGCATCCTAGACATATTTCAAAATCTTATCTCTAAAGTACGAACCCATGCAACAACCACTTAAGATGGAACTACGAAGCCAAATGCAGTATCAAATGGCAGCCCTTGTGAAGCAATAATTTCTTTTGGTTCTGTTGACTACAAAAAGGAAGTATTTTTATTTCTTTTGGTTATGTTGCTGAGAAGAACTTTAATTTCTTTTGGTTATGTTGTTGAGAAGACCTTTAATCTCTTTTGGTTTTGTTGCTTAAAATAAAAATAAAAAGAGGGACACAATCTTTACCTATGATGTCTCAAAGAACCATAATCCACTTTAAAGACTAGAAGTTTCCCTTACCCAGTATTTCAGCATGATTTAAAGGAAAAAATACATTAGCCTATAAGAAACTATCTCACCCTAACCAGAATTCAATAGTATTCATTGGATTATCTTATTAAAGAGTAACATATGAGTATATGAACACCCTCTACTATGGGCACACTACCCAAAATTTTATGGAAGAGGATGTATCAGTACCCTAAGGAAACTTTAGGTCATTCTCTTATGGACAACTTCAGACAAAATTATACATCTGGATCACTCTAAAGAAAAAAATGTGCATAAAAGTTTATTTTTCCTTCAAACAAATCTTTAAAAGACAAACAAAAGAAGAGTATATGCCTTCCAACCCAATACCATCCCACCCTGTAAAACAGTTTTCAGACAAGCCTCCCTTGTCACCATGAAAAGAACTCTTTAATAAAAACCAAACAGGTGACTATGGACAAGAAGCCTCTGATGGAAAAAGGATTTAAGAGACCAACCCATTGGGATACTGAACAAGTCTGCTGGCAGTGGATACCAGTCTGTGGTATGACTAGGCAAACCCATCAAGGTATTGAACAGGCCTGTTGGCAATGGGGCATTCTACCTAGGGAAGGCACCTCTCACTAATTATCACAATTACCCCACTGGAGTACTGAACAGGCTTGCTGGCAGTGGGTTCTGGTTGAAAAATGTCTCATCTATACTTGTCTGATTGAAAAATCCACTTTTTGTCATCTAAAAAAAAAGAGTAAAGGTCATTATTGGCTTTCATGAGATACAAAACTCCAGATGAATCAACAACATAATTACTCCAAGAAAATGTCCATTTGAGAATTACCCTAAGTCAACTTACCGGTCTGACATCTAAAGCCTACACTATCTAAAGAAGGAAACTTCTTAAGAGTGGAGCCCTAACCAGGGAGCCTAATTTACTCATATTGTGAAATTTATCTATAACATCCAATGATAGTAAATCTCTGAAGAAAGTTAGGTGCGATCTATTCTTCTGGAAAACATATATATATTCCCTTGTTTCACTGTTGAATGCTACCTCTATCAATAATCCATTAAAAGAAGGGAAATTTCATTTTTGGCATGAGATTATATGATAGGTGATAAACTGTACTTATAAAATTTGATTGGTTTCTTTTGCTCTTATCATCTTTTCTCCATTATGATATAAAATGATTGAATCTTCTTGCCTATAGATATACAACATCTTATACATGGGGGAAGGTCAAAGAGCCCCTTCAGAACTCTTTTCCATACTCATATAATCCACCTGCAGAACCAAATACAAAAGAAGATAAGCACAGAATAACAGAAGTACAAGACATTCTTGTACCAATTTTTCAAGAAGATTCAGTCTAAAGGGATGAATTCTGACAATTTACAAGCAGTCGCACATGCTATGGGTATTAATCATACAAAGGTGAAAGAAAAGGTAACATGGTATTTATTTTCTTATGCTCATAAAACTACAATAAGTATGAAAATATATACTAGATCTTATGACCTTGGTATTAAACCCATGCGCTTATCCCTTATAATCATACACCTAAACCTAATCAATCCTCTCATAGCTCTTGAACATGGTTAAGGGAAACATCACATCAAAATATGAAGCACATTCAGTAATGATAAGCCATGAATATATATTTCATCCTTAAACAATTAATGAACCCATCTTATATCATGAACCACGATCCAACTTTAATTTCACCCCCCGAAAGTCCAATCACCTATTCCAAAATGATGCCTTGATATTCAACATATTGTCCTCATCATTACAGTAACGGGTAGATATGAAATGGCTTATCTGGTGGCGAAGCCATCCAGATAAGCCTCATTTGGTCATAATTTTTCTTGCAGCACCCTTACTTAAACTTACCATTCACAACACCATCACCATATTTCCCCTTGTCGTGATCTTTTCTCCAGTCCCGAGCCTACTCCTTTCTGGTACCAAACCCTTCATCAATTAACTAAACCCTTGTGCTACAGCCCGATCCTTTTCTCAACTTATAACAATGGTCGTTACTAGACACGAACCGGTTTTCCAAATTTATAGGGAAACCGAGGAGTACCAATTATGTCAAGAAAAATATGTTAGATTGGGATGGATACCATTTCTGGAAAAATTTGCAGGGTGGCACGAGAAGATATCTCAGGAATTTATACAAGGTTATGATGGAGAGATTGCACATGTAGGCAATCTATAACTGACAATCAATGAAGCAACCTTAAGGGAGGTCACAGGACTACCTAGCAAAGGAGCCAAATACTTTAAAGGTGTAGGAATTAACAAAGAAATGTGCCAAGAATTCTTGAAGGCAAATCATCAGCACCCTGATTGGAAGAAGGGGATCCCTAAGAACTACATCAAATAAGAATACCATCCAATGATTACCAGTCTTCAACGATTTGTCACCTGTGAAGGCGGGTATGTTGTGACCTTCATATATCATCTTAGGCTTCTATTGCATTTTTAAGGAGGCCCTGAAATCGATTTCCCATATTTTCTATGGATGAGTTTGAACAAAATGGTAAGAGGTGTTAAATCCATCTCCAGAATAGAGAAGACTAGCATTTACCATCAAGGTCTCATTAAAATGCTAGTTTTACATGAGCTTAGGAAACAAAGGATTAGTTGGAAAACCCTTATCACACAACACCTTCCCACAGAAAAAAAATCTGTGGAGGAAACCCAGCATGGTACAAATAAAAGTAACGAACCCCAAGAGAAAAAGAGCAACAGGGATAAGACAAATCCACCATCATCTAGGGCAGTGAGCCAACATGAAAAAGCAGGGTCCTCTTCCACAGTCAACAAGAATTCTAAAAACTCTGAATCAAAAGGTAAAAACAAATTAATAGAGGAGACTTCAATGGTGGCAGTTGAGAAAGAGGACCATCAGAAAATGATGAAGAAAGGGAAGCATAGCTCAGAAACTAAACAGTTTGTGGCACAACCCCCTGTCACCATTTCACAATTAGAAAAGAAGAAAAGGAATCCTGTGAGCATCCCTGATCCAATACCTCCTTGTAAAAGAACTACGAGGAGCATGGAAAATAAGGGAAAAACAATAGTTAGTCCTCATACACATGAAGATCCAATCGACCTTACCTCCCCTTCTAAGGATTTACCAATCCAAGATGACATCCCTAGTTTGACTGAGGAGCAAGCCACTGTTACTTTATGTGGGATGAGGGAGGAAGTCGAGGAAATGGAATGCATCCAGCCAGTAATGATGGAGTCAACAAAGACCTTGACAAAAGAAAAAATGAAGAAAAGGATTGGGGAACTGCAAAAACAAAATCAGGAAATCCAACAAGAAGTAAAGGAATACCAACTCTTGGATAGATATATCAAAAAGGAAAATGAGCAGTTGAAAGCAACCAGCCAACAAATTCAAGACGACCATGAAGAGACTTCTAACAAGCTCAAGAAGGTATTATGACTCATACAATACGTTAGGGTCATCAAAAGGGAGCTAAAAGAAGAGGCTTCAGCCATCAACATCATTGATCCACCAAAGTAAAGAACACAGTCTCAAGTTTTGAAAATTTTTGGGTTTTATTTTCAGTTGCATGAGGACATGCAATGATTTTTGCATGGGGGAATGTTGAGACCCGAAATTGACATCCCCATTAACCTATTATACTCCTTATCTATACCTTTTTGGCCAACCTAAAGCTTAGGTGAATGACAAGAACGCTACCATTAGCCAGTGATAAGGTCATAAGGTAAAGTATGGTTAATTCATGCATTTTGTGGTTTATTGAGTTAGTGAATTAATTATTTCATGTACTAATGCTTCAATTTGTCATATATAAATATTTGACCTCTAGATATCCAGCGTTCCTGTACCAGCTCAACTATCCTCTACCTACGCACCAAGCCTGTTGTTGTCTGAATCCAGTACCAAGCGCATCCAGTACTAAAATATCATCTGTTGTGATCCGGTACCAACATGCACTATCATGATCCGGTACCAACACACACTGTCATGATCCGGTACCAATGAACACACATTGTCATGATCGGGTACCACCTTTTGCACATTGTCATGATCTGGTACCATCTACTTGTTACGATCTGGTACTAATATGGAAGAGCCTAATGCACTAAGTTAAGTTCCAGATCTCACCTAAGCCAATTGGTGGACGTCTAATTGTTTTAGCAAGGTTATGATAAGAATGGTTTGTTGATTGCCTCATCCTCATGCACTTCATGTCATGAGGATGAAGCTAAATATGTAACCGAATGATTGAATTCAACAACTGATTGATTTGCAAATCACTTCGCCTCCTTGTGTTTCACGATTCAGACTATTAAATAGTCATGGCAAGGATGGTAGAGGTAGTAGGAGAGTTAGCATATTACCAATATGTAAAGCAGTGTATGATAGTACAGAACATATTCTGAGTGAAGATTAATGGAATGTCATTTTTATCTCCATATTCTGATTATCAATGATTAAGAGTGAGTTGAGTTGTTAACGAAAGTTTGATTTTATGTTTTGAAATGTGAGTGAGAGTAATGTGTGTGTTGAAGACAAGTTTCCTGTAGACTTCAGTAGCTGACCTATTGAAGCGGCAAGGGCCCACCACCCAACAAAGGTCAGTGTCTTTGTAGATTAGCATTAGTATTTTTTTTCAGTAGTATAAATGTTAAATTAGCTAAAGCTTTAACTCTGTTAGATGATAATAGTACAACTTAGATTAATATTTCCATTCTATAATTGCTTAGAGATCTTTAATTGCTCTGTTTTGCATATGCCCTGTTTCTGTTCTCATGAATTTGATTTCCTTGAGTGATCATAGATGTTGGCAGAAATAGTCAAAACTACTTGGATAAGAACTAGTGAAGTTCATTGTGAACCACTGCAGAACCAACATAATGACTATTGAACTACCCATGCTATGCTTTGATGATTGATGTGTGATTTCCTTTTAGAAGTGTGGATTGCATAGTTAGTTTTCTGGGTCAGATATCAGAGTTTATCTATCAAACCAATTCCATCTCATACTTGCATGTGCCATAATGGAATAGATAACCTCTCTGTGGAAGACAACCAAAGTGCATTTTAGTTTGCTATTTTGATCTGTTTCCAGTGTGCATAATCTAGCTTAGTTCTATACTTGTGACATTAGAAATTACCTTTCTTACTGGTGTCTTGTAAATCTGTTGATTACGAATCCCGAATTGATAATTAATGAGTGCATTATACTAAACATATAAGTAGCAGAACAACTGCTTAGGCTAATCTTTTATCAACAAAAAGCTTGTTGGAAATTCAATTTTTATGTAATTTTCAGAATATATCAGTTGCTGAAATAAATGTAAGAATAGAAGTAAAGAAACCAAGATGATAATCAAGATAGATGAGATATAAAGAAATCCATTATTTCATTCGAATTCACCAAAGAGTCATTGTCTTTACAAAACTTCACACAAAAATATTGGACCAAAGTCAAACTTAGAAATCCTCAATGGAACATACAAAAGTACCTCTGACAGAAAACTAGAACTGAACTCTAAAAGTTGGATCATCTTTCCATAGATTGTTTCCCACTCGACACTACACAATAGACTTTATCATTCATGAAAATTAATTCACAAGCAGACAAGTCTACACAGACTATCAAAGATAGATCAACACATATGAAGAGCAAGTGTCTAAATGATTTGATTCAGCCCTGAATATTGTTGTCTACAATAAGACCCTGCGATCACAAAAGAGAATTAGGATATGATGAATATATGAATGAATGAAAACTAAACTATCTCAACATAAACTCAAAGACAAAACCTTAGCATGATTTGTGCTTCTATCCCCCTTTTGTTCCTCCCCTTACTTATTCTTTTAACAAATTAGAATTGGTTGAAGTAGTTGAACCAACTTATTAGTTAAGCTAACACAAGACTCAACTAACTTTAGTTAAGGGGGAGGGAAAGGTAATAATCATAATAAGATCATAAATAAATAATAATTAGTAGGTGGGACCCCTTGTGACTCACTTAGTTCATAAAAATCATAACATCATAACATAATCCATTAGTTAAGAAAACACACCCCTTGTGCCTCCCCTCAAACACATTTACTTTCAGCAATTTTATCTCATGAAATTTGAAAATATTTGAAAATAATACTCATATATCCCAAATAAAACATGTTGTCCAAAATCCATGAAGTCAATCTGTCATTGTAGGGCTTGAAAAGGAGGCCTTTCAGGCATAGGTTGGACTATTTCCTGCCTAATCCAATCAAAGAACTCTACATGAAACATCTTTCCAAGCTCTTCTGAATCATCATTCAAATGTATAGAGAACCTAGGCCTTCTTGGGCCTCGGTTCCAGTTACCTCTACCTCTGTTTTCTTGGCCATGGCTTTCCCGACTAAAAAAATTCATCTTGCATATGTTAACAATTAGCAAATAGTCTTTTAAATAACCATTCATGACAACTCCTTAAAAATACGAAATAGATTTGGCTTAGAATGTATTAGGCTCATGCAATCCAATCCATACAAATTGTTCTACCGTTAATCAACGAGCAGGGTGGGTAAAAACAATGTTCTGGGATACGTGAGGGGTTTGTATTGAGATAAAATATGATATAATGAAATGGGAGAATATATGGTCACTACTCAATGACAACAACAATAAACTATAAATCAACCCAAAAAAAAACTTACTGCAATCCACTCAAGACACTTCCACTTCATCCACGAAAATTCTCTTAGTTGTAATCAATATCATAACAGGGAGTGAACAAAATGAATCTGGGATATGTGAGGGGTTGTAATTAGTGGAAAATGAGATAATGAGGGGGGAAACAAAACATTTGTTGTTCATGAGATTAATCAATCAATACATAATATCTCTTGCAGTAAGAAAAATATGCATCAACCAACAATCAGATGACTGAGTAATAATTACTGTGTATTTTCTTAATTTCACCGTCCATTAATATCCAACACAGTGCCAGTACAAAACAAAAGTATTTCACACAATTTGTAAGAGGTTTTGTTCCCTTTATTCGCACATTCTTCATTTAATAACAATTAACATAGTACTCAGTCTGTAATC
>JZKD02S1834787.1:657178-677103 GCA_000966675.3 Picea glauca | reverse complement strand
CAGTTTGAACCCTTGTCTCTTAGAAAATATAGGCATTTATAGCCTTTTACAATCAGTTTTTAAGATCCTGAAAACTTGGATCTGTATCTAAAAATAGCAAATCAAATTAACTAAGACAATTGATAACAAAGACTAGTGGCTAGGCTAGTATTTGAACTGTCTTCCATATCAAAATTTAACATCTGTACTTCATCAGCTTCTGGAATCTGTTGTGTCATGAAAAAGGTAAAGGCACCTGTCTTTGTAGCTTGATTTATTCAATTACTCATAGTCGAAACTTTAGAAGACCGATTTAGCATGTGGTTTTCAAAATCTCCATGAATATCTGATGCTTGGTATTTTCTGACTAAGTAGTTAACCCTTTAATGCTCTGGAACCTCTTTAAATCCTTTGAAAATCGCCCTGCTCCATCTTTAGCTTTCAAAAATTCTTTTTGTGCTTTCACCAACTAACTCGCTTTATGATTCGCTGGTTAGCTGGTGAAAGCTTTGTCTTTCACCAGCTAACTGGTCGTAAATTAACCCTTTGCGATGGTGAAAGCTCTGCCTTGGCCAAAAAGGAACTTTCACCTCCAAAAATGTTGTTTTATCAAAAACTCAGTGTGTCCCTGCTTTATCTCCTTGCATATTCACAACAACCTGGGCTAGCACTTGCAGATCTGGGTGTGACTTATGTTTCTGATTCAATTTTCTAATCTTCCTCTTAAGGCGTTTTGCTAACAAGCCAACTTTTCAAATACAGCATTTGTTTCTGCGAAATTATCAGACAAAGTTTTGTATCACTCCTTAATTACTCTTTCTAAAACCTCTTGTTGAGCAATAACTTCTTTAAGTTGCTTGATTTTCTGTGATTTCTTTGACCGTTTGCCCTGTAATGTTTCACCTTCATCAGTGGGAGTAAAAGTCTCACAATACTGTGAAAATTCCATGGAGTGTTCAGGGCTTTTAATGGTTGGGCCTTCATCTTCTTGCTCTGGTTCTGTTTTTGAGTCTGTGTATGGTAGATTTAAGATATTTGTTTTCTTTTCTGTAAGTTGCTCTGTAGTAGTTTCAAAATCTAACTTTTTCTTTGACCTGTGAGACTTTACGCCAGAAATCATATCTTCTGGTGGTCCTGGAAGAGTTCTCCTCTTCCTCGAGCTGCTCTGCGGAGTTAATTTCCTTTTTCCAACTCTCTTCTTCTCATTCATGAGCTGAGTTTGGGTTTCAATGCCCTCCCAAAAAAGAAAATGTTGCCAATTCCTTCCTCTTTGTCTTAGCTCCTCCAGGATTATCAATTTGATTAGGCTGAAATGACAAAGGGTGTTTTTCATACTTAAAGGTTCAGCCCTAACCTTTTTACAAACTTTAGTTAGGCTTTTATGCAAGAAGAAAGGTAAATTTAGGAGAGTTTTCCCTGTAAAATGGTCTAAGAGCTTGAAATGGTATAGCATCAACTTGTCATACCTACCTTCTAAGGTTATATAGAGTTGGATACTGCCACTCATCCTCCAAATGAGAAACTGACATGCTTTTCTTCCATGCATCATTTCTGAATTCTTTCTTAAGATATGCTCTGAAATTGAGGTTCTTGGTTGCTGTTGTTTTGAACTAACTCTGGCCTGATCTAGGTAAGTTGGTCACTGTAGCAATGGCGGCTTCATCAAATATGATTTCTAAAGACCTGAAACAGACTTTATTTCGATCGTATGATTTAGAAAACACTTCAGCTGTAGTTTGGTGACAGACGTTTTGTAACTTCTCAACATATCCCATGCAGTCTGCGTCTGAGAAGTGTTTTTGCACCTCTGGATGCGCTTGTAGAAAGGAAATACTGTCTAATTCTTTCCTTAACAATGAACCACTTTGTTTCCTTTCCATCTGCAATTCGAACCCCAGACAATTTTGCACACAAAAACACTGTAATCTGTTGTTTGAGTCGAGGTTTGGCGCTGGTGAAAACTCTCGGCGTTGTCTTTCAAAAATGAAAACATATCATATGCCTGTGGATGATTCATGTTGGGGATATGAGGTGTCAATTTGATGTCACCAGCCGAGTAGTACCGCTCCTTTACCTGTGATGATGGACTTGAATTCGCCATCTCCAGCGCCATTATCTCGTGAAGCATGCATTTCTGAACACGATCCGCTTTGAAATCCGATTTAGACGTGAAAAACTGAATCTTCATCATTATCTGCTTTCACCAGTGCCTTATAATGATCACATGACGTGCGTTGAGCATGTCATCTTTTGATTTTTGAAAACGTGGAGAAAACACACGTGTTTCGTGCTTTCACCAGCTAACGGTCTGTGGGGAAATGCTCCTTAACTGTTGAAAATCGTCGCTTTCACTAGCTAATCATCAACTTTGAAACACACGTTAGTTTTTGAAAGTATTTTCATGAAATTTTAAAGAAAAGACCTTTGTGGATCGTCTTATTTCTAAGATATTAATTAAAAACCTAAGTTTTCCACTAGAAGAACTTAAAACAAAATGGAGAAAACTACCAATAACCATGCTATCAACCACAAAATGAAACCATAGTGACTGATTCATTTTGGGATCTAACACCACCTACTAGTATTATTTTGTTTTTAATATAATAGGCTTTAGCAACACTTTGCGGGCGAAACTACGTTGACGTTTTTCAATCCTCAACAAACTGGCGACTCCACATGGAAATTTGTTTTTAAAATGTTACAACTCAGAACTCATGGTTTCACAGACCAATAATGGTTATCTGAAGAAGACATAACTCGAATGATCATGCAATAGAGGGAAGTGAATGAATTTAATGGAAAGATGATTGAGAAATCGGGAATAACTTATGAAAAATGTTATGTATGAGGGGTTTCTACCACTGTATGCATAATCCATCAACTAGAATCTGTTCTTTAACCTTTAAGGAGGAGAATTTACAAATTTTCTCTTAAACTCTCAATGGATGAAGAAATGGTGAGAAAAGCGGGAGATAACCAACTCTTTATAAACCAATAGTGGAAATGTATAGTAATTTCAAGGGTCTTTTCGAGACGACATGATAACAGTTGTGTAAGCTTGATTGTTATTGAATAACAATCCTTGTAGGAGTGTCACTATGGAAAATATGATCCAACATCTTATAGTCTACTGAAAATAAAAGATGACCCAAACACATCTCAAAAGAAAAAAAAAATGCAAAAGATTAAAATGGAAGAAATAAAGTAACAAAAAAGTAAAGGAAGTAGGAAAATATTGAAAACAGAAAGCAACTACTGTAAGAGGAAGAGAAAAAAAAAAATGAAACCTAAAAACGGAGCTAGACTACTAAAATACAGGACAACCAAGCAGCATAAATCTTTTCATGTTGGTTCCATGTAATGCTTCAAGTGAGAATCATTAGTGTTGTAGGAAAACAATCCCTCCTACAAATCTTTTAGAATGTAAGAATTTGTACCTAAGACAAAAGGGATCTTGAAAGGACCCAACCATAATTTCTAAAATTTTGAATGTCTTCCCTTATCAACCTGAGCCGACTCCTATAGCAGAACCTTTTCATTGACCTTAAACTTGAAAATTTTGGCACTCTTGTTGAAATATTTCTTAATGGTTTGTTGTCTCCTTTTAATATTATCCAGAGAAAACATCCTTTGTTCTTCCAAAGCTAGTAATGCATTTACTCTTTTTGAAACATCTGAAGAATTTAATTCTTTGGTCTGTAGCATCAACCTTAAGGAAGAAAGTTCCATCTCAGTTGGCAGGAGGGATTCTTGACCATAAACTAGCTGAAAAAGGGGTACAACCAGTACTTACATTGACAGTAGTTCGATCTTCCCAGAGGGCATAAGAGAGGAGAATGTGCCACTGGTGAGGTTTATCCTCGATTAGCCTTTTGACGATCCTCACCAGATTTGTATTGGTAGAATCGGCTTTCCCATTTCCTTGGGGATAATAAGCTGATGATTTTAAATTATTAACCCCCAACTTGGTTAGAAACCAAGTTAGCTTAACCAAAATGAAAGCAAGGTCATTATCTGTAATAATTTCCAATGGAAGACCAAATCTAGAAAAGATATTATTTTCAAGGAAAGAAATTACCTGATCGTATGTGGAATGTTTAAGTGGGACCGCTTCATCCCATTTCATAAAATAGTTTGTGGTTGTCAAGACAAAAAATTGCCCAGTTGAAGAAGTAGGGTTAATAGGACCAATAAAATCCAATCCCCACTTAGAAAAGGGAAAATATGGCAGGATTGGTTGTAAGGGCATGGCTGAAAGGCGTTCTCTCCCACCAAATTTTTGGCATTTGTCGCAAGACCTCAAAAAAACATAAGAGTCATGAAAGATCAAAGGCCAATAATATCCCTCCCTAATAATCTTGAAGGTAGTGGTCTTTGTAGAAAAATGACCTCCTACATGAATGGCAGAGCTTGAAGATTCGTGGGCTTCCTGCAACAATTTATGTGTGTCTTCATTGTTTACACAGCGAAGTAGCACACCATCAACAGATCTTCTAAATAACAGGCCTCCTATAATGACATATCTTGCATATTCAAGACAAAGTCTTCTCCTTTGATGAGTGTCTAAGTTGTCTGGACATATTTGGTTCTGAAAATAATAAACCAAATATTTGTACCAAGGATGTTCAGACACGGGGAGGGTCTAATCATCAATGTAAAAGAGAACTGAAAGTGAACTATCTTCTTCATCAATTTCTTCACCATTTTCAGCATGCTAAGCCAAGTGAAGGGCTAGGTCATGTCCCTTGATAGTGGTAGAAGTAACGATATTCAAATCAAGTTCTTGGATCTTGGCAAGCCAATGTGAAATTTTTCATGAAAGATAAGTTTGTGAGAGAAAACACTTAACAACAGGTAAAGGGACGTTTACCAACATATGCTTACCTAAGATGTAGTGACAAAACTTTTCAACGGACTTAACAAGAAAAAAAGTGTGCTTCTCATTAAAAGAGTATTTAAATTCATCATCAGACAAACTTTGACTCATGTAAGCCATAGGATTTTCATTTCCTTGATCATCATCTTGCATAAGGACAGCAAAAACTGCCTCCTCAGTGGAATTAGTATAAATCGTGAATTCCTTATCAAAATTCAGCTTCGCCAAAACCGGTGCAGAGCTAATTTCTTTCTTAATCCCTTCAAAATCATTTCCAACCTCATCAGTCCAGGAAAAATAATGGTCATTCTTAAGCATATTATAGATTGGCTTGACCATCACTGCAACATCACTGCAAAATCTTGAACAATCCTATGGATGAAGTTAATAACTCGCATAAAGTCTTGAACCTATTTCTTAGAGGTAGGAGCAGGAAGGTTAAGGATAGCATCGATTCTTTCAGGATCAATACTTATTCTTGAATTAGAGACAATGTGTCCAAGTATATGGTCCTTGGTAACACCAAAAGTGGACTTGGAAGGGTTTAGGGAAAATCCAAATTTCCTACACCGCATGAGAACTTTTCTCAGATGGCCAACATGATCTGATCGGATTTTAGAGTAAACTGTTAAGTCATCAAGGTAGATCTGAATGATATTACCGATCAAATCGTCAAAAGCTAGTTGCATAGATGTTTGAAAAGTGGCACCTGCATTAGATAAACCAAATAACATACGTTCATAAGAAAAGGTACCCCAACAAGTAATAAATGTGGTTTTATATTTATCTGCCCTCTTTACCTTGATTTGACTATAACCAGAAAACCCATCAAGTAAGGACATCATTTTTGACCCTATGACTTGCTGCAAAATCATTTCCATGTTGGGAAGAGGGAAGTGGTCCATTATACTAGCTCAATTTAATGTGTGAAAATCAACGCATAATCTAATCTGACAAGTTGTTTTCTGAACAGGGACTAGATTTGAGACCCATTCATAATACTTGACTGGAAAGATAATTTCAGCCTTCAAAATTTTTTCCAACTCCTTTCGAATGGTTGCTTCTAGTGTAGGATTGATAGGTATTTTTTTTTGCCTAACTGGTTTTACGCCTTCCTGAATGGGGATGGCATGTTGTATAAGGCCAGGATCAAAACCACGAAGGTCCTCATAAGACCAAGCAAAAACGTCTTGAAATTCACCAGGCAACTTGGCAAACTTATCCTTCTCTTCGTATGAACATTTGGCACCTATTTTCATGTTCTTTGGAGTCTCGGGTGTCCCAAGTTTCAAGGATATGGCCTCACCCACCTTCCTTTTCGACTCTTATTCTTTTTGTTTTCCCTTTTTTCCTATATCACTTGAAGAAAATGAACTCTCTAGAGGGGTCAAGCCTTTAGGAATCTTGTTATGTTCCATGGATATAATTTCCTTAGGCTTAAAAGGTTCATTTTGGATAAAAGAACAAATTATCTGGTCATTGGGGAAGACCTGCCAAGATCCTACATTGTCGGGAATATGTGGAAGATATAGGGATTGAAAGGTACAATAAGGTTTGTGAGGCAGAAGTTGTCGAGTAGGAGAAGCAGCAAACACAGCTAGTTGATCTGTCATTGAGTTTAGTTCCCTCTTTACATGAGTGATATTGAAAGATAATAGGTTTGAGATAAGAGTCCAAACAATTTGGGTGTATCGTTTCATCAACTTGTTGCTAGGGGAATAAATGTTATGTACGAGGTTAACAACAAGTTCAGAATCCCCAAAAACTAATAGGTGACCGCGGACAAGATTATATGTCTTTTCAATGCCTAATAATAGGGCTTCAAATTTGGTGACGTTGTTTGTGCAAGAAAACTCCAACCTATAAGAAAAGTTATGGATCTTCCCTACAGGCGAAATTAATACAACACCAACTCCATTTCCCTCATTAGAGCACGAACCATCAAAGTGCATGTTCCACATACCATCATCTAAATTGATTTGTTCCAAAGTAATATTATCCTCCTCGGAAAAGATAGAGTATACTCCTAGGTCTTCTTCGAGATAGTTTACATTATTTTGTGGGACACTCTCGATATAAGGGGATACCCTTCCTTCTCTAAGAAATATAATGTTTTTTTTCTTCCAAGGAATGGATAAATGTGTTTCATCAAGTGAGAGGTATCCACCTGTTAAGGCTTGCCAATCTCTTCCCAAAATAACTGAGTAATTTCTTACAGACATATTAATTACCTGAATGTCGAGGGTCGTCATTATTTTGGGGTGAGCACACAAAACTAAGGTAACATCCTTAATATCACCTATGGTCTTTTTTTATAGATTATTATAGGAGAGCATGCTTCTAGAATTTTCATATGTACAAGACAAGCCTAGCTATTCCATAATAATCTTCGACATCACACTTGGGCCCGAACCACCGTCAATGAGGAAACAATCGGAAATTTTATCAATGATGTTTATATAAATATAAAAAGGGGGGTTTTTTACGTGGTATCTAAAGTTATGTAGACCTATTTTATCTACAGAAGGATCCTATTCAGTTACCTTCTCGGAAATATTGGCTACAACAAAAGATTTTCCTTCCATGAATCGTTTCATATGCATCTGTTTTTCAAGGATGACATCCATGTCTAGGAGGGTTTCATTTGCCTTAATGTTGGCCAATTGATTCAGGATATTGTATTTGGAAGAGGGGGGAGGAGGAGTGATTCCTTGACTCTCAGGAATTTTGGGAACCTAGGACATAACAGTGGTTGAGGATGAACTCAGGTTAGAAGAGCTGTGAGGAGGGTCAAATTTGCCTTTTGGAGCATAGGTTTTATTCCTAGTGTTGATGACCATGACATTTTCTGGGTTGGAAAAATCTAGGACAACGATAGTATCTTCTGGTCTTTTACCAAAGATCTTGTCTTTAGCACTCTTCCTTACCTCACATGTGGTTCCTTCATGGTTTTCCTCACAAAAGTTACACCAACTGCGAGGCACGATAGCCTGGGGTTGAAAATTGTTCTCAACCAGATTTCTAAAAGGTGGTGCAGAAGAGGATGAAGCTCTAGGGGTGAGAGAGGAGACAGTATCCTTCCACTCAAAATCTATCATATAATTTTTCATATATTGTACCAGTTGTAAGAGAGTGGGCATATCCATCCATCTAATTGATTCTCCCTGGGGTAGACCAGTCTGTTCAAGTTGTTCCACATATTCTGAGCAAGTGTGCAAGGTGGAACTGATATTATCAATGGAATTTTACTCAAGCCTATGACGATAGGGAGAAGGAAATGCATTGTAGTAATGCATGAAAGAATCTTGGTTCTGAGGGCAAATAAGTTCGGGGATTTGATTATACAACTTGGTGAAATGCAAGTTCAAGGACCTGATGGTTTCACGATCTTTGTAAGTGACGTTATTGTATTCCCTTAAATTTTCGGCAAGGCTTTTGGATTTCCCATAAGTGGATCAGAACCAATAAATCAGCTCCTCCCAAGTAGACAGGATCTTTGGAGGAAGGTCAAAAAAATCGGTCACAGCCTTTCCTTCCAAGGAATTGATGAACAAGCGCATACAGGTGTCATTGTAGTTAGCCCCTATGTTATGAAAAGCATTAGAAAATGCCACTAGGTGTTCATTGGTACTGACATTTTTATTCCCTAAAAAATTAGGCAGATGCTCTTGGAAGTGGGCGAGTAGCAGGTTCTAGGTTAAGAGGGGAGGACACATGCCATGGTGTGGTTGTGGCATCTTCTTCGAACTGAAAAAGTCCATACTTTTTAATGACTTTGGTGGGGTTTGTAGTAGATTGGACAGGGATATGGTGGTTGTACAAGCTACCAATCATCGATGACGATGAATATTGGGAAGATGGAGAACTTCCAGTGCCACCAGAGCCACTGCTAGATGCCATCTTATGGATGATAGATGAGGGTAAGAAAGACTAGTTGGATGAATAAGATAAAGTTCTCCTTAGAGCACTTTGTTGGGAAAAAAACCCAACGTTTCTTCTTCCTATTTCAGCAATAGGATTATTTTCAGGTGACAAGCCTCTTCTTCTTCTAGAAGCACAAGAATCTAAGGACATAAAAGAAAGGCCAAAACTGAAGAAATAAAAAGGTTATTGTTGATTTCTAGGATGCCTATGTCTAGCTTCCAATTGTTCTTGAACACTAATATCTCTTTCAATTGCTGCCAAAGAATGGTTAAGATCGACATGGGTCCTAGCAGTGTCTAAATACTATGAAACAGGTTCAAAGCAATGTTGCTCTGGTCTTGGAGACCAGGTTCAAGATTGGGTTGTCTTGCAACACAAACAATCATGAATAGAAAAATAGTCAAAGAATCAAAACAAAAAAAGAAACATGTACCGATGAAAATTGAGTATAAAATTTAACCAGAGAGATATCAAAGATCTCCCCGGTATGGTCTCCAAATAAATGTTGAGGAAAAGATATGAATTGATCTTAATCAATCATTTTCAGACTTTAATTGGCTAAATAAAATTAGATGGGAATATCACCCTATGTTTATAGCCAACAAAATAACATCCTAACATCACAAGTATTAATTATGAGTGCTTAGGCTAGTCTTTTATCAACAAAAAGCTTGCTGGAAATTCATTTTTTATGTAATTTTCAGAATATATCAATTGCTGAAATAAATGTAAGAACAGAAGTAAAGACACCAAGATGATAATCAAGATAGATGAGATATAAATAAATCCAATATTTCATTCCAATTCACCAAAGAGTCATTGTCTTTACAAAACTTCACACAGAAATCTTGGACCAAAGTCAAGCTTAGAAATCCTAGATGGAACATACAAAAGGACCTTTGACAGAAAACCAAAACTGAACTCTAAAAGCTAGATCATCTTGCCACAGATTGTTTCCACTCTAAAAGTTGGATCAGCTTGCCACAGATTGCTACCACTCTAAAAGTTGGATTAGCTTGCCACGGATAGTTGCCCACTCGACTATGCACAATTGTCTTTACCAGTCATGAAAACTAATTCACAAGAACACAAGTCTACAGAGACTATCAAAGACACATCAACACCTCTAAATAACAAGTGTCTGAAGGATTTGATTCAACCCTGAATATTGTTGTCTACAATAAGACCGTGCTATCACAAAAGAGAATTAGGCTATGATGAATATATGAATGAATGAAAACTGAACTATCTCAACATAAACTCAAAGAGAAAACCTTAGCATGCTTTGTGCTTATATCCCCCTTTTGTTCCTCCCCTTACTTATTATTTTAACAAATTAGAATTGGTTGAAGTATTTGAACCAACTTATTAGTTAAGCTAACACAAGACTTAACTAACTTTAGTTAAGGGGGAGGGAAAGGTAATAATCATAATAGGGTCATAAATAAATAATAACTAGTAGGTTGAACCCCTTGTGACTCCCTTAGTTCATAACAATCATAACATCATAACATAATCCATTAGTTAATCAAACACACCCCTTGTGCCTCCCCTCAAACAAATTTACTTTTGGAAATTTTATCTCATGAAATTGAAAATATTTCAAAATAATACTCATATATCCAAAATAAAACATGTTGTCCAAAATCCATGAAGTCAATCTGTCATTGTGGGGCTTGGAAAGGAGGCCTTTCAGGCCTAGGTTGGACTATTTCCTGCCCAATCCAATCAAACAACTCTACATGAAACATCTGGCCAAGATCTTTTGAATCACCATTAAAATGTATAGAGAACCTAGGCCTTCTTGGGCCTCGGTTCTAGTTACCTCTACCTCTGTTTCCTCGGCCATGGCTTTCCTGACTAAAAAAACTCATCCTGCATATGTTAACAATTAGCAAATAGTCTTTTAAATAACCATGCATGATAACACCTTAAAAATATGAAATAGATTTGGCTCATAATGTATCAGGCTCATGCAATCCAATGCATACAAATTGTTCTAACGTTAATCACCGAGAAGGGGGGGTGAAAACAATGTTCTGGGATACGTGAGGGGTTCGTATTGAGTGGAAATATGATAAAATGAAAGGGGAGAAGAAATGGTCATTGCTCAATGACAAAAACAATCAACTGTAAATCAACCCAAAAAAAACCTTACTGCAATCCACTCAAGACACTGCCACTTCATCCACATAAATTCTCTTAGTTGTAATCAATATCAGAACAGGGAGTGAACAAAATGAATCTGGGATATGTGAGGGCATTCTAATTAGTGGAAAATGAGATAATGAGGGGGAAAACAAAATGTTTAATTTTCATGAGATTAATCAAGAAATCCATAACATCTCTTGCAGTAAGAAAAATAGGCATCAACCAACAATCAAATGACTGAGTAATAATTTATTTGTATTTTCTTAATTTCACTGTCCATTAATATCTAACACGGTGCCATTAAAAAACATAAGTATTTCACAGAATTTGTAAGAGGTTGTGTTCCCTTTATTCACACATTTTTCATTTAATAACAGTTAACATAGTACTCAATTTGTAATCATTAACATGCACCACTGCCATACATTTCCCCAATCCACATCCATTATTTGAAAGTAGTGTTTCCCAAAAATAAAAATGAAGTCACTACTTTTGTAATAGAGCCAATCAATATCTATAATGATATTCGTTCCCATATATATATAGGCAGTATAAAAATCAAAATAATCAAAACCTCATATGCCACGCATGAAAAGGCAATTGACTATACAACCAACAATCATCATTTAGACACAGGCTATGCAGAAGTAAATTCTTGAAACCATGTAACCATGACACTATAGAAAATCTCAATGTGACTTAAAAGTCGAGCCAAATATCCAACACGACTGTCATCAACAGTGATCAATTGCAATAAATAACGCACTTAAAACTCAATGGGTATCACAGAGCATAAATCAAGTCATCCATAGTACACATGGTGCACAACTGAGAGAATCCCACAGTGTAATATTTCCAGTAATCACTCAGCAACATACGACCAGGACATAACTCAAAACATCATTTTGGGCTATTTATTAAGTCTCTTGTGAGTGACCAGGCCATGCATATCCAGGCTTATTTTACCAACAACAAAAAAATACAGTTGATATATCCAATCCAATAATCTACTTTGAAAAACATCATCTATAGGACGTGACATGTGTGAACAACACCAAATCCTTGTAACCAATTTTAGCCATCAACCAAATCACCATAAGCAAAAAACTAGTGACTATACATTAACCAACAATTCACCACTATGGTAAGGAAAAAAAGAAAAACAATCAACCGAACAAGTCGTGGTAACTGTGTATACCCATGCACCCAATCGAAATGGGTAGAGGCCCTTCCATTAAAAACAACTGAGTTATTTGACATCAGGTTGGTGACTTTGAATTTTTATAAGTGCAAATTTGCAATTCAAGGCTCACACTATTATCACAGAGGCAGTGACGAAAATCCGTACCAACTCGATCGTTATACGACCAACGGGTGAGACCGCATTCGAAGTAATAGACCACAATAATCGGGAACAAATTAACAGGCTCGACAAAATCCCTATGCAACTCCAATATGAAGGATTAAGGGTTTTCACAGTATCCATCTCAGGAGGAAGGCACCAACCATAGTGAAACATTGAGGCTAAAGGCGTACGCACAAGGAGGACTATGACATTTGTGAACGAGAGGCATTTCCTTGTCAAGGTCAAACAGGAAAATAGGGGTCTAGTTAAACCCAAGAATCATGAAGACAACCATCCAACCATGATTTAAAAACCCTTTAACAAAATGAAGTGTTAACAAAGAGATATCACCCAGGAATACCACCAACTTCGATGACCCCTAAAACAATTATAAGAAGAACCATCCATTTTCCATTCAAAACCAATATTCCACAAAGTTGCAGCACTCAGGACAAACATCAACCCATACAACTGAGCCAAACAAATTTCATAACCAGAGTGAAGTCAAGAATGGCCAAAAGAGACATACCTGTTAATCAAAAACCTTAAGATGAGAGGTGACCAAGCGGTTTCACCCTGCTAAAAATCTGGAGCATGAACACAACAACCAAATCAAACAATAGTCTGATTAGGGTGGCGACTGACGGGAAGGGTAAAGGTGGCATGCAGTAAATGCATGTCGCCTCCAATCATATATCATTTACTCCATATTACATGCCAATGAGCCCCCATTAACACCATTAATCAACCCATGCATCGAGAATATCAACCATTTAAACCATAGCATAATCCAAGTTCGACATAACAATTCAACCATTCGCGTGGTTACCTTGCCAAATGTGCCACCTATGTTCATATCCCCAATATAACTCAATTAAATCACTTGACCACTATACAATCTAAACGATCATGTATAGAATCATCACCAATAGTGTGATCGACATCAATCTGAGCCATAGCATAATCACCATAAAAATCGCAAAGCCATTACTCCCATGCGCCACCAAAATTTCCACTATATGCATATATATAAAATGTAATTTAACATATTTTTTTTTACATCCATTTCCTTCCTATCAATAATCAACAACACTTTATGCATGTAGTATTGCAGAGCTAGGTCTCTTTTTGCATGTGTTATAGTATTTTTCTTTTCCTCAAAACTGCCTTAATGCAATTTTCACTAACATATTTGTTATGCAGGTGCAGTAAGAACATGCAACAATGACATTAATGAAAGCATAGGCTATAGTAACGTAAGCGACCAACCTTTAATAAGATCATTTTATAACCAATAACACAAGATCTTCATCAACCATGTGTCGCACATAGTCTCAACATAAAAAATGCACTAGTCTACTCTCCAATATTTCAAGGGGGTCCCACCAAATAGTATTATTTTGTTTTTAGTATAATAGGCTTTAACAACACTTTGTGGGTGAAACTACATTGAAGTTTTTCAATCGTCAACACAACATTCATAGAAATGAAAGGCATAGCAGGAGAACTAGGTGAAATGAAGATACCTCTCATATTTGAGGCAAGACTGATCAGAAAGAGATCATACAGACTAAAACCTATATATAAGCATAAAGTTGAAGATGAAATTGATAGGATGTTGGAGCGAGGAATCATAGAACCTGTAGAGGAATCTGAATGGGTAAGCCCTATGGTAGTTCAGGAGAAAAAATAGGGAGGGATAAGGATATGTGTCGACCCAAGGAAGATGAATGACGCGTGCCTAGATGACCCATTCCCTACTCCTTTCATAGATGAGGTGTTGGAGAACATAGGAGGACATGAATCTTATTCAGTCACTGATGGATTCTCAGGATACCATAAGATAAATATAGCTCAAGAAGATAGGTACAAGACCACTTTTTCCATAGAATGGGGATCCTACCAGTACACAGTCATTCCATTTGGACTGAAGAATGCCCCAACAATATTTTCCAGAGTAGTCATAGCAGCTCAAAGAATTCATCCACCAGTTTCTAGAGGTCTATCTGAATGATTGGACAATCTATAGTCTATTGAAAGACCATGTAGGGGTATTGAGGTTGATGTTAGAAAGATCCAGGCAGTGTCAAATATCGTTAAACATCAATAAGTGCATCTTCAGAACACCCTTTGGGATATTATTGGGACATATAGTATGGAAGCAAGGCTTGCTAGTAGATCTTGCCAATATTGTAGTAATTGTTAATCTACCGCCACCAAAATCGGTACGTTAGTTAAGAGAAACATTGGGACACACATGATACTATAGGAAATTTATAAAAGGGTATGCGCAGATCACTGTGATAATGGATAAATTGTTAAGAAAATACAACAAGTTTCAGTGGAATGAGAATTGTCGACATGGATTGGACACCCTAAATGAGAAGATGGTAACTGCACCAATACTAGTATTCCCAGATTGGGAAAAGACATTCCATGTGCATGTATATGCATCAGCCATAGCACTTGGAGATATTCTGGCACAACCAAGATCGGGAGAGTTGGACCATCCTATAGCATTTTCTAGCAGAAAACTGTTAGAATCAGAGAAAAATTACAATGCCACAGAGAGAGAAGGCTTAGCTATGGTCTATGCGCTTCAAAAATTCAGACATTACTTATTGGGAAAACATTTCAAGATGTTTATAGACCATTCAACTCTCAAATACCTTGTCAACAAGCCATTGTTTGGGGGGAGGATTTGTAGATGGTTATTGATGTTCCAGGAATTTGACTTCGAAGTAATAGTCAAACCAGGGAAGTTGAATGCAGGACCTGATCACCTATTAAGGATCACTAATGGATAGGAACCTATGAATCTAGAGGAAATATTTCCCAATGCAAAGTTATTTTCAGTCCAAGTAGTTGATGAATATTTTGTAGACATCATTCAATGCTTGAGTCCAGGGACTGCGCCACAAGAATTCAACACCACACAGAAGAAAAATCTAGTAGTCAAGGTTACAGAGTATCAATTGATTGCATGACACTTATACAAGATGGGTGCAGACAACATCTTGAGAAGATGTGTACTAGAACATGAAAGACATAGGATTTTAGTAGAAGCCCATGAGGGAATAACAGGAGGACATTATGCAAGAAAAGCTATCGCGCAAAAGGTATTACATGCAAGACTATGGTGGTTGACTGTTCACAAAGACTCAAAGGACTACTTCCAAAGATGTGATGTATGTCAGAGGGTTCTTAAACCAAATAGATGGGACGAGATTCCCCTGAGACCACAAGTAACCTTGCAGGTATTCGAAAAGAAGGCGATAGATTTTGTGGGACCAATTAACCCACCAGCAAAAAGGTTAGGAGCGAGGTACAATATTATTGCGACGGCGTACTTAACAAGATCGACAGAAGAAACACCAGTAAAAGATTACAGCTCAGAGAAAACAACACACTTCTTGTTTGAACAAGTGATCACTAGATTTGGATGCCCAAGAATTCTGATGAGTGACCAAGTAACTCACTTCATTAACAACACTATTGAGGTGATGACTGAGGAGTTTGAATTTTATCATCAAACCAGTACACCATATCATCCTCAAGCAAATGGACCAATGGAAGCCTTTAATAAGATCCTAGAGAATTTACTGAAGAAGATATGCAACGTCAATAGAGACGATTGGGACTTGAAGATACTAGAAGTACTGTGGGAATATAGGACCACATGAAAAAAATTGACAGGGTAGACACCATTCGGATTGGTGTATGGACAAGAAGAAGTGGTACCATTTGAATTTTTGGTACCTAGTCTACGTGTAGCAAAAATTTCAAACATGACAGAGCAACGGAATTAGAAGAAAGCCAGCTGATGATCATGGAGGAAGATAGGATTCTAGTGGAATTCCACCAAGAAGTACAGGAAACAAGGGACAAATATTGGCATGATAGAAATATCAAGAGGAAAATTTTCAAGGAGGGAGACCTAGTCTTAGTGTATGACAATAAATCTCTTCAACACCAAGGAAAACTCAGAATGCATTGGTTGGTACCATATGAATTAAATACTGTCACAGATGGGGGAGATATATAGTTGAAGGAATTGGGAGGAACGGAACTTACAGGAATGATCAATGGGAGTCGACTGAAGTTGTATTGGGACAATCGACCTCCTAACACTTAAAAGAAAAGAAAAAAAGACAACAACAACAAAGGACTGCACGCAACAACAGATGGGTTATTGCGCAAGACATCAAAAGGTACCAAACAGTGAAAGAATATGTAGCACGTCGAAAAAAGAATGTTCATGTGCACTCGGAAGCAGTATCACGATGGAGAAAGGACCAACGGTCATAAAAGGAGGAAATTGCAGAAATGGCGGGTACAAAAAACCGACGCCAACTAACAGTGTCCATCAAAATTGAATGTTAGGAAATATTGAAGGGATGTCACATTAATCGCTCCAACTGGCGACATCAAGGGAATTCAATGGCATGTACGCAGGAAGCGCCAGTTCATTCAAAACACAACTTGGGTAATGTATCCGAGAATTTTCACACGATACCTATATAAGGAAATCACGTGGGGATCAGAAGGGTTATTGTGAAATTAATAAAATCATAGAGTGACAAAGTATATGAAGCAGGGAATGAGTTTGCAGGAGTTGAAGAATGAACTAAGATCAACGAAGACCATTTTTACCACCATGGCACCACCCAAGCTAGGGGCGTCAAGCCAGGCCTACAGACGACCTCGAAGCAACATCAAAGCACCTCAACAGCCACAGGGAAGCGAACAACAACCACCTAGGCCTACGCAATTGGTCAACTTGGATGAAATATCTTCGTCCAATACGGAACCAGGGAGCCCCACACCAGTGGTAGAGGAAACCCAACAAACAAGAGCAATGAGTATGGATATTGATATGTTGGAAGTTGGACAGGGCCAGTAGGCCAAGGATGAAGGAAATCCTTTTCACCCTAAAAACCCTGAAGAATCCCTGAGGGTTAATGGGATGGTCCCAAACCAGATAGAAGAGACCACACCAAAAAGGTCACACATGGTAGCACTGAAGCATCCACTGGAGGGAATAGTAGAAGATGTCATCGATCGGGCAGAGGTGTATACAGAGGAGAGAACAATGGATACTGGAACCTCGAGTCAGCCACCATAGCGAAAGGGAAAGATGCCAGTAGAAATATCATCGTGCAGGCAAGTTGTAACAACCATAGTCTTACCATGCATTCTGGAAGGGGTGCATGTTGCAGCTAACATGTTAGGCTACATCGAAAAACTATGGTACTCGGATCACGATGTGACTGACATGAATAAGTTTCTGGAGTTTGCAAAGAAATTTTACCTAGATACCGTCGGTATAGAACACTTCAGTGAACCTATTTTCCAACCAAAATAGTGGGTAGCCGGACTGGAAAATAATGGGATTCTAAGTTTGTTGGATATCCCGCACTTTGGAAGGGGTCATGATGTAAAAAACTGCATCAAGCAGCTAATGGAAGTTACCCACGGAGGATACATATGGGTGGAAGAGACTGTATAGATAGACTTAGAGCTCATTGCGTATATTACAGGGAGGTATGTCATCTCGGGGGGATACACCCTCACAGTTCCTCAATGACAAAACAAATGAGAAGTCACTAGCTGAGGAAATGAATAAGACATATGGTATAGAAAGAGGTTCATGTAGAATCATCATTAAGCACATCAATGATGCAACAACTAGGTTGGACACCAAATTCATGGTGTGCAAGTTTCTCAGGAAGTGCCACAAGGAGGAATTCCCTACCAGGGTCGTCGCAGCTGCAGCACAGTGTGCAGAGGTAACTATACTTAGCTAGGGCCCGTACTTGTTAAATATGTTCCTTGAAGACTACAAGGATGCACAGGACCTAGGGAAAAAGTTCCACTACTCTTGGCTACTCATCCTGATCGCCTTGGTCAGATGGATTTCCTTGGTTGGATGTAGGGAGCCTAAATACACATACTTTTGTGATCAATCCACTCGGTGTTTCACAGCATGATACCTATCATTGGGGAGAAATTCAGACCCAAAAAACAAAAGTGCAAATGTAGGGATGTTTGCAGGGTATTACAATGACCTACAGGAAAGCATTGCCAACACTTGGCGGTTTACACCAGAAGTGGTTGTGCAATATCAGGGTATATCCAACTTTAAATTGACTAGGCATGCAATATGGATCCAAGAATGAAAGGATCTTGAGAAGGAATGGTTGCAACTGCGGTACTACGTCAAGGAAGAGGACGTAGAAATGGCCATCAAGGATTGGAAAGATGACTGGAGAGTTCCAGTACTGAATCAAGAAATGTCCATGGATAAGGAGGCTAATGCAGTGTAATTTTTAAACCTATGAAGTAAATAAATGCATATAGATTCTTAAGAAAAACATAATTTAATCAATGGCTCATACACAGAGTACACAGAGATTTTATATCGGAAACCCTCAACCGGGAAAACCTTTATTATATTCATTATATGGAATTTCACCATTCATGATACAATATATATATACAATGTTTTTAGATATTTTTTAGATACCAAATCCCTAATCCCTTAATCCAGGATTAATTTACAAAACCACTAAAAATAGTAAAATCCACTAAAAATAACAAAAACCGCCCAAAACAAAATTTCAGGGCACTGCGCGTAACCAAAGGGGGCATACCTGCCCCCCCTGGGACACCCCTAGGAAAGCACCCGATGCACATGACACAAATTTCACTACTATAGGGATCATCAGACGCAGTTTTCATATCTGACACCCCCACACACACACATGCAAAGAATATAACACAAACCCAACATTCTCCCACTTGTTGTTTTCTTTGCATCCAGGGGTCCAGGGGATTATATAGTCAACAATCCAAGGCATAAATTCCCATTGTTACTCTACACCAGGAGAACATTTCTGAGCTCACAGACTTTGTCAATGAATCTGCAACATTCTTCAAAGTGTCAACCTTTTCCAGCAACACCTTCTTTTCCTCAACCATGTCTCTCACAAAGTGATATTGAAAATCAATATGCTTTGTCTTCGAATGATAAGTTGGGTTCTTCGCCAGGAAGATTGCACTCTGACTGTCACAATCTAATCTCACTTCATGTTGTACCAACCCAATACCTGAACACAATCTTTGTAACCATACTGATTCCTTTCTTGCATGAGTGGTTGCCATGCATTCAGCTTCTGTAGTTGAGAGTGCCACTACATCCTGTCTTTTTCTCATCCAACTGATTGCTCCTCCAAATAGGTTAAACACATACCCACTTTTAGATCTTCTGCGATCCATAACTCCAGCCCAGTCTGCATCAACAAAGCCATGTATGTTCAACACTCTTTCCAATCCCGGTCTTCCTTGGTAGCACAATCCATAACTGGTAGTGCCACAAAGATACCTGAAGACCCTCTTTACTGTTGTCCAATGCTCCTTCCCTGGTTTTGACATATACCTGCTCAAAAATCCCACTACAAGTGCAATGTCTGGTCTAGTATAGACCATTTCATACATCAAACTGCCAATTGCACTGGCATACATAACATGGGACGTGTCCTCTTCTTCTTCCTGTGTCTTGGGACACTGATCTACAGATAACTTTACACCTATAGGAATAGGAACCTTGAACGGTTTACTTCCATGCATATTAAACCTCTGCAATATCAT
>JZKD02S1834787.1:633997-657128 GCA_000966675.3 Picea glauca | reverse complement strand
ACCATTTGCTACCAACATATTTTCTTCCAGTTGGAAACTCAACTATATCCCATGCCTCATTCTTATCCAAGGCATCCATTTCTTCAACCATGGCCTTCTTCCAGAGTTTACTATCTTCTAAATTTACTGCTTCCCTGACAGTTATGGGATCATCATCAGTAATAGATAAACAAAAATTGGAACAAGAATTGGGTGGACTATACCTTTCTGGTTGAATTTTATCTCTGAATGATCTCCTCAATACTGGTGTATGAGGTTCTTCTTCTTCTTCTTCTTCTTCCTCTTCTTCAGATGATTCAGATTTTGCATCATCCAACTCAAGCTCTATTTTCTCAGGTCCATCTTGCGTTGGTAGGAATTATTGTTTGGACACATCTTTTACCTCTCTGAAAACAACATCTAGACTATAAACAGTCTTCTTGGTTTATGGGTTCCAAAGTTTATAACCTTTCACACCATATTTATAACCAATAAAGATACACTTTTCAGCCTTTTTATCCATCTTACTCCTATTTTCCTTTGGAACATGTACATAGGCATCAAAACCAAACACTCTAAGATATTGAAGAGAGGGTTTCTTTCCAGACCATACCTCGTGTGGAGTTTTATCATCCAATGTTGGTGAAGGTGATCAATTGGCTAGGTAACATGTTGTACCCACTACCTCTGCCCAGAATTGTTGTCCTAACCCGGCACCCCTGAGCATGCTCCTTTCTTCTTCCATCAGTGTCCTATTCATCCTTTCTGCAAATCCATTCTGCTCAGGAGTGTATGGAGTAGTCTTCTGACTTTCTATACCACACTTCTTACAGAATTATTCGAATTCATTTCCGCATAATTCTCCACCATTATCTTTTCTCAATACCTTTATTTTCTTCTCTGTCTGATTTTCTACCAGAGCCTTAAACTCTTTAAATTTATCAAATACCTCAAATTTATTTCTAAGAAAATAAATCCATCTGTTCCTTAAAAAATCATCTATGAATGAAACATAATACATAGATTTACCTAGGGATGGAATAGGAACAGGTCCAAAAACATCACTGTGTATCAACTCTAAGATCCCCTTTACTCTTGTAGCACCAGATGGGAATCTTACTCGATTATGTTTACCATATATGCAATGTTCACATAAATCAAAATCCAGAGTGCAATTAGACATACCTTCAACCATACCTTACCATGTAGTGTTCAAAGGCCCTTTTCTCCAATATGTCCCAGTCTTTGATGCCACGGGATGGTCTTCTTTCCAGGGACAATATTGGTCTTGTCTTCTTTATTTGTCTATACAGGGACAATAGAACTATTACAACCATTAGTATAAGTTCTTCCCATCAACTTGTACAGAGTTCCACACCGAACTCCCCTCATCAACACCATTGCTCCTCATACCATCTTGCAAGTGTTCTTTCCAAATACAGTATCCAGTCCTGCATCATCCATCTTTCTTATAGATATAATGCTCCTGGATAGTTTTGGAATGTGTGGAACCCCAAGGAGAGTTCTAATCCTTCCATATTTTATAAGAAACTTAACCCTTCCACGTCCCAAGATTTTTCCTATCGAGTCATCTCCTAGGAGTACATCACCACCATCATATTTTTCATATTTAGAGAACCACTCCCTATGAGGAGTCATATGGTATGATGCACCTGAGTCAATCAACCATATATCATGGTCTACGTGTGTACTTGTAGATGTCAGGTAAACATCACCTCCTTCTTCAGTGAAGGTTTTTTCCTATGTGGAAGAGGTACTATCATATCCCCTTGGTTTATCAACCTTCTTAGACTTGCAATCTTTCTTATAATGCCCTGTTTTACCACACTTCCAGCATTTCCTCAAAGATTTTCCTGGAGACTTAGATCTACCTGTAGATTTAGATTTCCCCCCCAAAGGTTTACCAGGATTCTTATCTTCGGTATGACCTCTTACAAATAAATCATTTGTGCTATGACTATCCATGCTTTTCCGCCTCATCTCTTCAGATAACAAGGATGAAACTACATCCTCATACTTCAATGTAGATTGAGTGGTACTACCAATTGCTACAACTATATTATCCCAAGAGTCTGGAAAAGAACATAAGAAAGTAATACACTTATCCTCTTCTGCAATCGTAATATTAACAGAGACAAGTTGACTTACTAGAGTATTAAAGGAATTTATTTTTTTTCACAGAGTCTCCATCTTCCATCCTAAGATGATACAACTTCTTTCGAAGAAACAACTTGTTTACCAGGGACTTTGATTGATGCAAATTCCCCAACTTATCCCATAGTTCCTTGGTTGTAGATTCTCCTGAGACATTCAACAAAACCGAATCTGCCAAGCAAAGTCAAATAGTACTCCTTTCTCTTCTGTCCAACTTCTCCCAATCTTCCTTTGACATACCAGTAACTGGTGTACTAGTAGTTTGTGTACTAGTAGGTTGTGTACCAGTAGCCTGTGTGCTAGTAGACGATGTACCAGTAGGCTGTGTACCAGGATCCACAGTGATCCATTGTTCTTTGTCTACAAGAAGGTCCTCCATATTGAGCCTCCATAGCTCAAATTTTTTACCATTAAACTTCTCTATCTCGATTCTAGATGAGCTCGCCATTCTACTTTCTATACTCGAATCTCCACTACAAAATCTCCCACTAAACCCAGGTTTATCACAGACCCAAGATAAACTTGATCTATCAAGACCAAGCCAAACCCTCAACAACAAAGGCATCCCTCTGAAGCCAAAAATGAGCTCTGATACCACATGTAAGTTTTAAACCTATGAAGTAAAGCAATGCATATAAATTCTTAAGAAAAACAAAATTTAATCAATGGCTCATACACAGAGTACACAGAGATTTTATACCTGAAACCCTCAATCGGGAAAACCATTCTTATATTCATTATATGGAATTTCACCATTCACCATACAATATATATACAATGTTTTTAGGTATTCCATAGATACCAAAATCCTAATCCCTTAATCCAGGATTAATTTACAAAACTACTAAAAATAGCAAAATCTGGTAAAAATAGAAAAAAACGCCCAAAACAAAATTTTGGGGCGCTACCCCGGGCTACTGCCCATTGACGAATGTTGCGTGTAACTAGCGGGGGGCATACCTTCCCCCCCTGGGACCCTCCTATGAAAGCGCTCAACGCACATGACACAAAGTTCACTACTAGAGGGATCGTCAGATGTAGTTGTCATATCTGATGCACCCACACACACACATGCAAAGAATATAACACATACCCAACATGCAGGGCAGGAAAAAACACTTGCAGAAGACAAAACGACACCAAAGAAGCCAAATACAGGTCAAAATTTGGCCCAACAGAAGAAATGGGGTTCGCCAAAGAAAGGTACCTAAGAGGGGAAGAAGAAAAACACCCAGGCATCATAGGAACAGGAAAATGAGATTGAGACAACACAGGGGACCACATCAAGTGCTACTCAAAAAGAGAAAGGCCAGACCAAGAGGCCAATCATACACAAAGGGGGTACACAAAAGAAATCTAAGCTGCACAAAACACCACCAAAATATACAATCATTGACAACAACACAAACTTTGTGACCCAAATGGTTCAGGACCAAACATCAGAGGATTTTGAAGAATCCCATCGCTAAAGGGACATGATCCAAGAAGAGTTGTTCAACATGAGGCATCTTCTAGATCAGATCAAAGAAATGAGAGGGTGGGCATAGGAATATATTAATTCCCCGCAACATCACAAGAAGAAGCCAAGGTTGGGTCGAGTGAGCAGGATACAATCCAGACGATAGCACAGGTGAGATCGAATTTTCATGTTACACCCAGCATGTTGCACATGGAAGAAATTGTAGGCCAGAAACCAATGAAATATCTAGCACAAATATAGTTGGTAGTGGGTGAATACCAACCAAGGCGTTATATAAACTACAAGTCAGCGTCACACATGAGGTACATTCACGCACATGCACAGACGTAGCATAGCTGCACCAGAAGAAGAACAACAAATAAGAGTTGGAGTTGGTGCTCGAGTAGGTCAAGCTTAAGACCAAAGACAAGAAATATCATGTGGATAGGCTCGAGCAAGGATTGGTTGTATTCTATGACATAATTCCAAAGAGTGCGCAAAAAGCAGAGCCCATGACGATGCAAAAAATTGATTAGATTGTGAAAACAATCGATCAATACAGGCAGGAGATCAAGAACCTTCGGGAACAACTCATCCCTACCACTCCCCCATATGTAAAGGAGAAGAGGAAGCAGGAAGAAATAGGGAAGATGGAGGAAATGGAATGACAAGTCAGCACATCTTTTGACTTGTTTGATAAGGAAGCACAACTATGAACAAAGATGGAGAAGAATCAATAGGTCCAGTAGTGGGACCAGGAAGAGGAGAAGCTAAGCACAACTATCCAGGACCTCAAGCAGAGGCAAGAGATGATGCATATCACTAAGCGCCTCAAAGGAGTATGAGATATGAAGAAGCTGGAAGAAGAACTCATAACCTCGCAGACATAGAAGAAGGAGCGACAAGCTCAAATGGAACCTCTTCAAGATATAGAAGTGGAGGTGATTGTGCAGGGAGAAGAGGAAAAGAAGAGAATGGCACAAACTCAGGAAGAGTGCACAGAGATGATCAACAAGGAGATTACAGCGTAAGTATTGGATGCACTAAGAGAAAATACCATGCAGACTCAAACACAAGCAAGGAAACTCACAGATAAGTTCTAGACTCTCACAGGAGCTGTTGAAGAAGCGCACAAAGTTTAGGCGGCTCGGGATGAGCCATGTGTTAGTGTTGGGGGTCTGTTGGATGCATGCCTAGTCAGGAGAAAACATTATTTTTGGGAAGAGAAGTATGAAAGGAGAAAATGACAACTGAAGTGAAAAGAAGCACATGTAAGGGAAGAAGGTGAGGCATGCATCCAAGGAAGACCTAACGACGCTAAGGTTAGGTTTTTTGTAATGTATTGTAATGTCTAATGTGCCAAGGATATAAGTAGGTAGTACCTAGAGGAAGAAAAGAGAGAGATATAGACTGACTGAGGAAGAGAGAGTTGTAATAATTGTACAATTCAGTAAGCTGGTGAGCTAGGGAAGTAGTGAGAAACTCAATCCTAAGGGTTATATCGCATGCTGAGGAGCCTCGTGCGATCTAGTCAACCTCACATGGATCTAGGATCCTATTAGAGGGAGTAAGATCTAAGATTGTAAACATGCATGGTGTGACATATTACTGATCCATAAGAGAGATATTGAGATCCAAATCTTTGTGGGCGTATCCCAGGACGGGGTGAACCACGATAACACCTTTGTTATGTGAATGAATGTATGTGTCTTTATTGTTGTTAAATGAAGAATGTTAGATGAATGAATTAACTATTTAGATCTGGTATTGCACATGCATGAATAGAATGACTATTATAATCAAATGTTAGACTGAGTAAAGAAATATTACAAGATACAACCACATGTCTCCACTCATTCTCGGGTTGCAAACACCAGAGTATTGTAGCCACCCATAGAGATATCTCAGGTGAGACTGCACAATACACCCTTTATACTGTGTTGCCTTTTGGTCTACCAGAGCGGCCGATAGTTTTAGAGGGATTTTGCTAGGAGCTTATCAAATCTGAACCAGGGTCAATCTATGATAGTAAGGTAGGATCAACATAAACCATAAAGAATCCTAAGTGGTAAAGTAGAAAAGACAGAGACCAACAAATGGTTAAATCCAATAGGAAATAAGGAAAACTTTTTTTCATGGAGACAAATGAAAGAAGAATTTCAAGGGAAATGGAACAAATAATGCTTCATCCAAGAAAGAGGGACAGAAACTCACATGTAAACACTGTTCAAAACATAGCCATGATAAAGACCATTTTTGGAAACTTCATCTTGAAAAGATACCCAAAACGTTCATCCATAAGGGGAAACCAAAGACTACTGCAACTGTACAACATGATTTACGTTATGATTCAGGTGATGAAACAAAGATTACAGCCATGGGTTTTCAAGGTAAGTATTCTATTGCAAGAACTATTTATTCAATTAGTAATAGCCTCAATGAAACTCAACAGGAAAAAGAAAGAATAGATCTTTTCCACATAAGGGTGATTTCAAATAATACCATGATGGATATTGTTTTTGATACTGGATCTCAATAAAACCTCATATATGAAGACATTGTCAAGAAACTAAAATTAGAAACTACTCCACATACTAAACCATACCCTCTAGGATGGATATATGCCATGCCAAATTGCATGTGACAAGAAGGTGTAAACTTAGATTTTCCATCACTGCAAATTTTATAGATGAGGTAGAGCTTGATATTATTCTTTTGGATATATGTGATATTGTGTTGTGAAGCCCATAATTATATGATAGGAGAGCCATCTTTCATCGTCATGAGAAAATGTATCATTTGTTTAAAAATGGAGTTGAGTACATTGTTAGAGAACATACAAAGAAGTTGAATTTGTCACTTGTAAATGTTGGACAAATGAAGAGATTAGTCAATGCTAGTAAGAATTTTGTCCTTTTGATGATCAAACCCAAAGACAATGTTGAAAAAGAAGCTTTCCAAGATTGTGATTCAAAGTTGAAATATGATTTGTATGAGGTTGTTAACCAATATGATGAGATGTTTCAGGAACCAAAGGGATTGCCTCCAAAAAGGGCTATCCAACATGAGATACAATTGCAGCAAGATTTTCCTCATCCAAACATTGGTATGTACAAAATGTCAATCATGGAGAATGTTGAAATTAAAAAACAAATCCAAGAGTTGTTTGACAATGGGGTCATCATACCAAGCATATCACCATGTGGATCACCAATTGTTTTAGTGCCAAATAAAGATGGTACATGGTGCATGTGTGGATTTTAGGGCCTTGAAAAAGATTACGGTAAAGAATCATTATCCTCTTCCTAGAATTGATGATTTTCTTGATCAATTGAAAGATGCTAAGTATTTTACTAAATTGGATTTGAGAAGTGGATATCAGCAAATTAGGATTGTTGAAGGAGACACTTGGAAGACAACTTTAAAAAAAAAACAAGGTTTGTTTGAGTGGATGGTAATGTCATTTGGACTTTGCAATGCTCCTGCTACATTCATGAGAGTCATGAATGACGTTTTAAGGCCTTTTCTTGATGATTGTGTGATTGTCTACTTGGATGACATTTTGATATTTAGAAAATCTTGTGAAGATCATGTTATGCATGTAAAGAAAGTTATGGATGTCTTAAAGAAATAAAATTTGTTTTTGAAGATGTCTAAATGTGAGTTTGGAAAGACCTCACTTGTTTACTTGGGACATATTATTGGAGGAGGAGAACTGAAAATTGATCCTTCCAAGGTCAAAGTTATTTTGGATTGGTCAAAGCCCAACAATGTGACAGAGGTAAGAAGCTTTTTGGGAGCAACCCAATATTGAAGAAATTTTATTGCTAACTTCTCTTCAATTGTAGCTCCATTACATGTAGTGACATGCATCAAGCAAGTTTTCCAATGGGGAGGAAAGAAACAAAAAGGATTTGATGCATTGAAGGAGAATATTAGTTCATATCTAGTTCTTGTACTTCCAAATTTGAGACAATCATTTGATATCCAAACAGATGCAAGAAATTATGCAATGGGAGTAATCTTGTTGCAACATGGTAAGCCTGTTTGTTTTCATTCTGAAACTTTTAATGGTGTTGTTATTAACTATCCTACTTATGATAAGGAGTTGTATTCATTGGTGCAAAGTGTGAAAAAATGGAAACATTATTTGTTGGGAAAAGAAACAATCATTCACACAGATCATCAACCATTGCAATACTTATAGTCACAAACAAAGATACACCAAGCAAGGCACTTCAGATGGATGGGTTTTCTACAATAGTTCCAGTTGGTTATAAGGTATAAAAACAGGAATTTATAACAACATTGTTGATATGATTTCTAGGCCTATTGTTAGTACTTCAGTTATTCTTAAGCATAATTCTATCATGCATGAGAGCTATGTTGAACAATATTCTTTAGATGTTGATTTTAAAGAGGTTTATGCAACTTTGTGTCATTCTAACCAAGTTGAGGAATTGGATTACCATGTGCATGATAAGATTTTGTATCATCTTGGCAAGCTATGTATTCCACGGGGTGAAAGAGTCAACATCATAAGGGAATCGCATTCTTCTCTTATTGCTGGCCACTTTGGTGTAGGAAAGACAATGGCTAATTTGTAAAGGTATTTCTATTGGCCTAAAATGAATGAAAGTGTTTCAATATATGTAAGAGGATGTTCTTTATGTGCTACAAGCAATCCTAGCAATAGAAAGTTGGGTTTGTATAATCCACTTATGTTTCCTTCTCGTCCTTAGGAAATAATTTCCATGGAATTTGTAGGAGGTCTACCTATGTCTAAAAAGAATCATGATTATCTTTATGTTGTGGTTAACCATTTCAACAAAATGTGTATTTTGATTCCTTGTAAGAAGCAGGTTACAGCTGAGTAAACACACATATGTTCTTTAATCATGTTTAGGTACATTTTGGGTTGCCTAAATCCATTATTTTTTATCAAGATTCTCGATTTATTGGGAACTTTTGGTTAAGTTTATGGGAACTCATGGACACCAAGCTGAAAAAGAGAACAACTTTTCATCCACAAACCAATGGTCAAACAGAAGTGATTAATAGAACAATAGTGCATCTTCTTCGTGGTTATTGAGGAAAGCATCCTAAGCTTTGGGATGAGCACCTACACTACATTCAACATGCTTACAACCGGGCTAAGCACTCTTCAACTCAAACATCTCCATTTGAAGCATGTTTTGGTTATTTGCCAAAATATCCTTTAGATTTTATATTTGGGAAAGAAATTGCTATTGATGGTCAATATGACATTGATAGGGAAAAGAAGTTCATTGAAAAAATTTAGTTGGTGCATCAAATAGTACAAGAACAGTTGGAAAAGAGCCAAGCCAAGTACAAGACAAGACATGAAAATCATCGTGTTGATCACAGTTTCTAAGTTGGAGATGAAGTTTGGATTTACATTAGAAAAGAGAGGCTTAAAGGAGAAGGTAAAAAAATGAAACCAATTAGATATGTACCTTTCAAGATTCTTGAAAAGATTGGTAACATTGCTTTTCGTTTGGATTTGCCTCCTTATATGCAAATGTATGGAGTTATCAATGTTGATAATTTGAGATTGAATGAGCCTCATTTGATTGATGATCAAGGAGAGCATGTTCAGATTCCTTCTATAGATGATTTCTTGCCAGAGTATCTTACAGAACTGCATGAAGACACAATCCTTGACAGGAGGATGAAAACTTCAAAACAAGGGAATGTGGAATACCTTCGAGTTGGTCTTAAAGGCACAAATCCAACCAAGGACAAGTGGATTTAGGTTGGGAAGGTGATGAAACTATAACCTCATCTTCAGATATATTGAAAGTAGTCTTTTGGAGGTCTAAAATGTTCCCAATGGGGAGGAGTGATCCAGAGGATCAAAATATGCTCAAAAATCAAAGTGCTCGAAATTTCTTCAAAACAAAAATGTGTGTAGGCCTCATCCTCATGATCCTAACACAACTTGAATGGGTTCAAACATACATCTTATGAGTGATATATCATGTTCTGTCTAGTTTGCCAAACATGCAAAATTTTGTTGATTGTATAGTTCGTACAGTGATGACGTGGCATGTCTGTACTGTTGATGTAGAAGTTGGTTGTACTGACACGTGGAAAGGTGACGTGGACCACTAACTATGCAGAGGTGATGATGTGGCATGGTTGTACCACTGATCTAGCATGTCCATACTGGACACGTGGTAGGTGGTCATACCAACACATGGAAGAGGAGATGTGGCAGCTGAGGTGGACCTGTCAGATGACGACATGTGTCATTTGTTGAGCTGGCAATGGTTACATGGAATATTGGTGGACCAGTAGAATGGTGCCATGTGGCCCAGACATGGGCTGCCACGTGGCACCCCCTTCATAGCTTAAAATTTTGGTTTGTGCTCATGGGGGTTGGAACCTGTGACCTCCAGGGACGTGGATGACTTGACATGGTCAGGCTACCAGCCCACCCACACTATGTTTCTTACACCTATACACTTTTCTAAATATTTAACTTTACATTATGGTATGGTTTGGTGGGGGTCCGGGATGGGGCTTAGCCCCAGCCCGCGGTTGTAAGTTCTTTCACCATATGGCCACACTCCAAACTCGTGTAGGGTTTCAAAACAATTACCTCCAAACGGTCCAACACCATGTTCCCTATACACTTGTCGATCCCACATTAAACTGTGCAATGGGTGTCGAGTTTAGCACCTAGTCCCTGGACACTTAGGTTGCATGTGACCAATACCTCCTCTCTAGGGGGCACTAATCGCACTAACGGTGCGACAGAATGCCCAATTTTGTGGGAAGGTGGGTTTGTTGGGTTTTTGGCATGGAAAACGCCCATGAGCTAGGTTGAGTCAGCCTGTGTGCATTTTGGCAAGTAGAGACAACAAAGAATTGGGAGAAACTTCCAGGGAGTGATTCCAACTCAATTTGTAGCCAAAATAGGTGAGGGAAGATCCCAACTAGGGTTTTTGGACATTCTCAAGCCATTGAATCCATCCATTTCTCATTCTGAGAATTGATTTTGACACTTTGAGCATTAATGAAAATGATCCATTAGAAGTTGGACCAAGAGATGTAGCCCAAGAGAGGGGTGAACTCCTTTATCATTTTGTGGGGTTAATGGATGTATTATGATGGTTGTTTATGACTGTTTATGCTACTCATGATTAATTAAAAAAATCATTAATATTTATGTGTTTACAACTTCATCCTATTACCCTAGCACATACCATTTCACTTGCAAATTTTAAAAAGATTCAAACCTTTAGATTTTCAAATCAAGGAGGAATAAGCATCTCTAGATCATCGTGATAATATAACCCTTCATAGGTACAATACTCGATCGCAAAGACTTGGCATGACCACCAAGAAAAGAATGAATCATCCCCGGGATCACTTAGTTGTCCCCCTCCATGCCTTGGGAATACCTTAGTCCATCACACCATCTCTCATATAATGCGAATGGATTTCCACTTTAGAACTCATCATGGGTACTCTCTCAAAGAAAAATATGCACAAGAGGCTTCCAACTACTAATGTACTAAAGAGAGTACTCCCAAATTTCTCTATCTCAGGCGAGCAAGGAAAAACAATCTATTCATTTATCGTTAGAACAATGGATGATTTTCCTTTTATGCTCACTATATCACCTCACTAGGGTAGACTAGTAAGGAAATATATATCATTAGTCTCAATCCTAAAATGTTTCCTTCTAATCATGAAATCATCTTCTTCAGGTTCCCAGTACTATGTCAATGTTTCAAGCAATCTTTATTGTTCCCTAATCCCGTTACAATGGAAAAAATTGTAAAATTTGCATCACTAGAGGAATTATTGAGCCTTCGGATCATCCATGACCTCATTATCAACTTCTAAATGCTCTCTTTTCCTCCTTTAAATCACCAACTTGTAAGCATAAAAAATATGTTGACTTAAATCCACTAATTTTGGTTTTTTGCATATGTACGTGATTGTCAATTATGGCAGACACATATGTATGCGGCCTATGTCAAAAAACATCGCGTACATGTCTGTGCGACCTTAAAAAATATTTTCACCACTCAAAAAAACACTAAAATTAAAAAACTTATGGATGAAAATGAAAAGGAGGAAGTGGTCTCTTACCTAGTCCAAGCAATTTAGAATTTTGATCTCTATGTGTCCCGTATCAGTCCTTGGAATATTGAAAGGTAAAAATGGCTCCAAATTATCTCCAAATGGTAAAAGTTAAATAATATAGTAAAAAATGTGTTTTTAACTTATTTTAACTCATTTTTTCCGCTTTTTATATACTTTTTTACCCCTTTTTAACATTTTTCCACCGTATAGACAAATGAAAGTGCCCATGAGATGTTTTCTTATGCAATTTTCCTTGAGAGATATTTTTTCCACATACAATTTTATATCTAGTGGCGTTTTTCAACTTCTTCGGCGGGTATTGTGCTCATTATTGGCATATAGGGTAGGCTTCATTCCAACTAAATTATTCATTTATCTATATCGATAACATATTTCCCATATATTCAACCCCATTCGTTTCAATATTATACCTTTAAGTTGCTCTAGAGGTGTTGTTTACGAATAATGGAACTTACCTCTTCATGGGTGTCCTAGTTACCTCCTCACTATCCATTTTAGCAACCATGTTGTGATTTTTCCATAGGCTCGGAAGCCTTGTCTAGTCTCGCCATGACTTTGCATTGAAGCTTCATATCTTCTTCTCATCTATTGTTGGCCAGTTACCCACGAGGCTTCCAAAATTTTAATTGTGTTGAGTTGTATTTGCATTGCATATTGACCTCTCAGAATTTTTGGGCCTAATATTGGCTTCAACTTGTTGTTATATAGCCCATTCCATATGCATTCTCTAAATTTTACTAGCATTGCAATACTAGCCTTTGCGAATTGACACATGTATCTCTCGTTGAACCTTTCCCCCAAGTGTCCATATCCTACACATGCTTTCCTTGCATTGAGCATAGGTATGTTCCTTATTCTTGGAACTAGTTTTCTTTCCCCAGCACTTGTTTCCTCCACTGTATCATAGCATTATTTTATTCCTTTTTAGGATTTGTAATATGAAAAAGACAAAAAATAAAAAAACAAAAAAATAAGGATGGGAATGAGTCTCGTTCTTTATATGGAAACTAATTATGTCGCCTTTGAACATAACACAATCCTATGATTTTTCACCTCATTATTTGGGTTTAGTATGGCTCTAGGAGGCCCTTTTTCTCATTTTTTAACATAACCTACTCTGGTTAGTTATTCTTTCAGAAATATGGAGTGTTTTTCAATGACTCTTGTATCGCAAACATATCCCAATTTATATTCAATGTTTCCCAAGTCACATTTTTTTTTGTGTTTCTACTCAAGGGAATTCAACCTGTGTCAGCCATTCTGCAAAAACCTTAACTTTCCAAGTTGTCCTTCATGTTTCATCCAAGTACTTCTTGGTTTCACAAGTATCTTTGTATCTCACTCGTGCTATTATATAAGGTCCCCATTGACTTCTTGTTGGTAGGTCTTATCTTATCTACTACGACACATTTCTCTGAGCGTATAACCTAGAGTTACACCTGGGCCTATTTACATCATTAATAGGTGGCCTTATTCTCATCAGATGAAAAATCATCATTGATTGTTGACTGAGTGGTTTCCCTTTTGTTCAACATCAACAATCATTATTACACATAGAGATTTGTATGGTACCTTGGTTTCCATTTGACCCCATTGGCGGATTCCTCATATTTTTCAATAGTCTCCATCATTGGCTATTATTCAAAGAGTCTCTAATGCTTGTTATTCCATCTAGTACAAGCTAGAGTCATACCTTGGTTTGATCCTTTCAATATTTTTTTCCGAGTCCTTCCAAATATTTAGCCTTCTGCTATTGCTCATGCTGGATGATGGAGGATTCCTTAATTCCTTCATTCCAATGGATCTCTTCGTATCAACTTAGACACATCATGCTCTCGAACAAGGATCTAGAGTCATTTTTAGTACCTTGGGGCTTTCATTCACCAGTGGTAGGTTCCCTCGCTATTTACAATGGGAATACATCAATGTCCCCTGCTCGATAGTTTCTATTAGGTTTTTGACATCATATCCTTTATTCACACTTGTTATATTGTACTAGGTACCTTGACACCGATTATCATTATCGATGGGTTGTCTCACATTTGTTAATGGTATACTTAAATGATCAATAATAAAATGTTTTCTCACTGTGTTCAAATTCAACACATCTATTCACACGGTGTAGAATCGTACCACGATGGCTTATTTTGAACACCTCAGGTGAATTATGAGAATCACATATTTTTTTCTCCGAGTTGACTTATATTGATTGCACCACCCACTTCGACATTGGTACATGTAGAAGATTATTTTGTTCACTCCATTGGTTATATATATCCTCTATTTGATTATGATACATAGCTCCATTGTGTATCCATTCATGGCTATGTTCTACATTTTTTCATGGATCCATTGTGTATTTTTCGCATGGCCATGATTGTTGCTTCTATATATTACATGGATCCACAGTGTACATTTTTTGTGGCCATGGACATCAATTATGTTTTTATCACTCATGTACCTCCAGTGTACTTGATTTGTTTTCCATTCTTAAATTACCCTCAAGAATGGGGATGCCCCACTTGAGAAGAGATTATTGTATTTGTTTCTATTGTAGGTATTATCCCATGATTGTTCTTCAACTACTACTACCCAATGGCCCCTCCACAATATCATGACTACTTTCTAATGTATTTTAACCATCATTTTCTCTTTTGACCTCACACATTAGGGGGCATATTTTATAGTATCATTTGACACTACATATGCTTATGATGACTCATTGGCCTTAGTTACATCCATTTCCCTTCTTGCAGCACCAAAATCCCCCTTTTCCTCACAAAAAATACTTTAAAAACCCCCATTATTCTTGATGTATGCCACTCTCCTTAAAGTAACTTGTGTACATACGCACCTTTCTAGTTAGAAATCTGTGTACATGTTAAATTAGATAAAAAAAAATATCAAATCCTGACATTTTGGGTGAATTTTACAAGTTCCCTAGGTTCCCGACCTCCCATAGCCCATTCATAACTACTCCAACTGTCAAAAGGAAGTAACAATTAGAGCCTTCAGGTGAAGGAAAAACATAACAGAGAAATGCATCCTTATGTTGGCATTTTCATTATAGCCCTCCAAGTTCCCTTTTCCTATTTCATTTGAGATTGTCCTTCCCCTCTGAAAACCCTTGTCTTCAGAATTTGTGTTCTCCCTATCTTGTCAAGAAGACATCCTTTGCCTTCATTGGACTTGTTGGAACACAAAGCTTTGGAGGATTTTCTTGTCATCTTTGTCCTTGGGCGCAAGAACTTAGAGCCTAGTTTCGAAGACCATGTCGGATCGTTATAGGTTTTAACCAACTTATAATCTGTTAATAATAAATTATCTCTCATTCCTACCCAGTTCTATTTGTTTATTCATGCTTTTAATGAGATTATCTATATCTTGTTTTGAATCTATTATGCAAATTGTAATGATCATGTTTAGTTAGTTAGCAAATAACTACCTATTTGTAGTTGCTTATCTCTTTGTTTGCAGGAGTTTTCATAAGATCATTGTGCAAGAGTTCTAGAGAGAATGTTCTTTGGGATCGACTTCAAACGTTGGATTCTGATTTTTTTCTCTTTTCCATCCTTTAAAAGATAGTTATTGCAAAGTGGTTACTTTTAATTCACTACCTTATTTGAATCCGGGAGTGTTATTTTAGGGTACCTCTCTATTGTGGCCCTAACCAATAGCCACAAGACTTAGTTTTCCGTAACAATAAGTGACACATTTTTTGTCTTTCAACAAGACAATGGTATCCCTATGGTGAAAATAAAGAAGGAACTTAATCAATGGAAACCTTGTGACTTTAAGTGCATCGATTATCCAGATGGATCTCGATGAACAACCACCTTTTCCACTAAATCAACATTTTGATCCTATGGTTTTGATAAACCATGATATCCACCCTTTTGATGGGGAATGGAATGTAATACCATCTTCATTTTTTAATTAAATACATCATGTGATGATTTCCTAGTTCTCTTATGTAGATGCCTACAACATAGCATTAATGCACTAGATCCCATCAAAACTCGTAGTGTCATTTTTACTCTAGGAGGTTAGCGCTACAGGGTACCATAAGTATCTCTGACTATTTCCACACCATTGATCTTGGAAAAACTATGTTAGAAATTAATCTCTCAGACCAAAAAGTTTTCCCTCTTCACGATCCAGTCCAGTTGTGAACAAACGGTCAATATCACCACTACATCCTTGGCCCAAGACGTTTCTATCCAACAAAAGTAGGTTGATGAGACTGTAGAGGAGAAATAAGAGAATGAGAGTCTTCCATATGTCTAGCATATCTCTATTGGCCATAGCCCTTTTTAAGTGTGCTTGGGGTTCCAACCATTAGCCCCAATTGATTTATCTCTTCTTGTTGCATCTTCACCGTCAAAGTCCTCCCACACTCAAACCAAGGTAGATCGTATAGCCATATCTTTTGAATAGATCCAACACCTCCAACAGGCTCATGAAATCCTTCCATAGGAAAATTACAAGCATGGCATCTACTTCAACAAGGAAAGTGACTCACCAAGGTTCAGATTCAGTATAAGTTTCCCCATCTCCTGAGGGAACTTGATGTAATGGGAACCATTTCTTCCTTTTTCTTTTTTTTTTTTTTTTTTTTTGGGGGGGGGGGGAATTATCCAACTGGATCATGGTGGAAAACCACCTTTTCCACTGAATCAACATTTCGAGCCTATGGTTTTGATAAACCGTGATATTCACCCTTTTCATGGGGAATGGAATTTAATACCATCTTCATTTGTTAATTGCATACATCATGTAATGATTTCCTAGTGGTATTATGTACATTCCTACAACATAGAATTAATGCACCGGATCCCATTAGAACTTTGCAATTAAGCGCGCTCAGGATAGAGTAGTATTGGGATGGGTGATCGCTCAGGCAGTCCTAGAATTTTACATGCCTATGGAATTTTTTAAACTTAGATTAATTTATCCCACATGAGTCATGGGAATTGTTGTCCTCTCTCTCTCTCATATATAATTGAGGTTAAGGAGGCCCTTTAAGCATACAATGGAGTGTGATGTAAATCTTGTTGTGAATGAAGTGTAGCCAACATCTCTTTCTTTTCAGAGATAAGTTACACCATTCTACTAGTTTGTATTCTACAATGTTTTTCTGTCTTATTCATTAATAGAAGTTGGATTTCACTATATTTATGTGTTCTTTTATATATATTGTTTGTTTGTATCATTTCATTCTCAATATAATTTGGATCAATCAAAGAGTGGATAGACAAGACAAATTCTATATTTGGTTACCAATAATGTAGGGTTGAAGGGTGCCTTTTTGTTTAAATTACATATTGTCACCTTCGATGACATAATAAAGATAGAAAATGGCCATAAATTCCAACACATTTTGATGTTTAAATAATGCAAAAGGGAGGTGTGTCTATTTATACCACTATAAAAAAAAACTAGATATGTTGTTATATTGGTTACGTCTTGTTATCACTCAGTTTATTTCCTAGGTTGAGGAGGCAACTCACAAAGGTAACCACATATCCACTTTAGAACTGGACACTAGCCTATTCAGTTCACAGAGGGATCTCTCTTGTCACTTAGTCTCTAATAGATAGGTTTTCTTGCTAGATCGATGGATAGGTTATGATGATTGAAGATATTTTTATATATTTTTGCTAGCAAGAAGGAGAAGGATCTATTGGGAAATGGAGTCAACCTTTGAAAATGAAGGAAAACAATGATCGGTAGGTGGAACTCTTCAAAGAAACAAAAGCTAAATAGGTGATGAACTTTCAATTTTTAAATTTGTTGTGTAGAGTGAAATAAGAACGAAACATATAACAAAATCATAGCACCATGAAAGGTGAATTCTGATAATTTAAGAAAGAAACACAAAGCTTAAATCGCTTGAATCTAAAGCACCATTAAGATGAATTCCAAACCCTTTAATATCCAATTTAAACAGATGAAATGTAGATGAAGAACAAGAACACAAGATTTACATACAAATAATAGAGAACAGACTTCATGCCACTACCATTAGAATCTTTGTCTTGAAAATCTCTGGAATTCTGCATTTGTATTTCATTTAGATTCAAAAAAAAATTACAATATCAAGCAAAATTCCATTGCTTCTGCCAACTCCTTTGCACATTAAAAGTTATCAAATATATATATAAATATCATATTATGTCCTAAGGAGGTCGAAATCCATCCTTTTCCAAAGACAGAAAGTTGTTACAATAACTTAGGGAAAAATATTTGCCAAAATTTGCCCATATCCTACTATCTAGGGTTTGATTTTTGACCAACTAAAATTGTGCCAAATGAAGATAAAATCATGGGATATGATAGGAAAATATCCAAGATTCAATATCCATATCAATTTTGAATCAAACTTGTTGATTTGGAGATCCATCAAGTCGAATTTCAAAAGATTCTAGAACTTTGCTAGCAAATCTGGCTTGGAGAATTTCTGGAAAATAAGCCTCAAATATCATTTCATATCTTCCCAATAATGACACCTGTGTAAAAAAATGACAGAGTTTTTTTTATTGGGTTTGTTCTTGAAAAAAAACTATTTTGTTTTCAAAAATTATTCTCCATCTTCTTAGAATATGTGCCCAAAGATGATGACTAAAACAAGAAAACATTAAATGCTGAAATCTGAAAAAAAGGGATGTAAATATTCATTCAAATATCTCAAACTATGACACCTATGTAAAAAGTGAGAGAGGTTTTTTTTTTTTATTTCGTTCCTGACAAGCACCTCTCTGGGGTTTTCCAAAATCCTCTCCAGTTTGTCATAAAATGATCTTGAATTTTACCACTAAACTGTTATTTGTGTAGCGTGCATGTTGTGTAATTGTAACCTACACAAGTTACGTAGAGAGATTTACATAGTGTGAGGATTTTATTGAAAACCTTTGTGTTGGTGGTGACTACAAATTCTTGGTGACTGAAACTTAATTCAAAAACAATTTACCAATCACCTCCCCTTTTCTTTCCAACCCATGTGTACTTACAGTACTTGTGTAGCTTTAGCTTTCTACACAAGTGTTGTACATGAAAATTTTTAAACAAAACTCTAGATGTAGCTAAGATGGTGGTTTCAGCTTTCCAACCTTCTCTGAATCATAGGTACACAGAGTGTAAAAGTGATTTTCACAAAAAATATTGAACTTGGTAACATCCTTACTCCTCTTTACCACCATTGAACTTGAACAAAATTTCAACAAAATACTCAAAACCTATGATGAACCTTTTCCCAAAAAGAAAAAATTATGAGGATACATCATTTATATTTTTGTTATCTCGGAAAGAATTTCCAGCTTATCTTTTCCCTCCTCATCAATTTTCAATTGTAACCTTAAAGACCTCTTTATCTTTCTTAATGATAAATTTTGCCTCTTCAAATTTTTTACTTTCCTAGATAAGTGTGTATTTCTCTTCAATTTTGATTGGGCCTTTGAGAGTGATGCACAGGCATTTGTGATGGTTGGTCCACATTCCTAAAATTGTCTCTGAATCCTCAGTTCTAATAGCCTATTCTCCTCCCTTGTTGTATTTATTTATCTCGTGAGCTTTCATGCTTGTGTTTGCAAGATAAAATTTGAGACTAATAAGGGCGGAGGGGTCCAAGGGATGAAACTCATACATGACACTTTACACAAAAAACAAACAGGGTTTAGGATTTGCTCAAATTTGTCACAGGGGACTCAATTATACAAAATGTAGTCTTTTACATTGTATTCATGTGGGTATAAGAATCAAAATTTTCCCTCTGTTCTTTACACAACAAAAATTTGGAGGAATAGGGGATACATAGCGAAATCTTCTCCACAGGATTTGCATAGTGAAACCCCTACACAAAACTTGCATAGTGAGGAGACTGGTTTGCATAGCAGAGTTTTCTTTGAATATTGCTCGAAATGAAGTGGTTTATCACTAGTCGAGGATGCATGCAAACAAACGAAAGGTGGCGAAGATACATGCATGAAATTATAAGAAGAGATTTGAAAGGGAAAAGTACCTATTTTTTATGATAAGACTTTTCAAACTGCTCCAAGTAATTTGCACAACGTGCACATGTTTTCTGAAGTCAAGGTACAACTGACATGAAACATGATCATAAACTCCATGTTGAATTCATAATATGTGATGATGATCATTGATACCCTTTGAAATGACCTTCCCTTCTAGACTTACAACTCGACTTTGGCATACCACTTCCCACCTTGTGAAATTATTTCAAACCAAAATGACTTAGACTTATAACTTGAATCTCTTTTGACATGAATATTATATTTTATTTGATCAATGAACCAAGGAATTTGAATCATCATGAGACAAAACACACACACACACACTATCACTCAATTTGGAATGCCTTGGTCTTCCCAAGACCAAGGCATGACTTTACAAACTTTCAACAAACTTCCAACTTTACCCAAATATAAAGATTCTAACATTTGGCTCCAATGGGGATGTTGTCCTCCCTATGAGGTAGCAAAGAAAAATAGACTAGGTACCTTATCCATTGAGTTGTTCCAACCTCAACACTGTAATCTGCAAACTGACCTACAATCTTCTCCTTTCAAACTGAAAATGAAAATTGGCAACTGTAAACTAAAAACTGAATTAAAAGTGCACTATTGAAAAAGATGCTCAGAGTGATGAGCTTATTCAGGCACACTTCTACCTACCCTAAGTTAATCCATAAACTAATCATTCAAGTGAAATCATAGATCCAGTGCAACCATGCAAGTGTTTTGTCCATAATTTGATCTTTTCGCATGTCCTTCCTCATAGACAAAAAAATAAACCTTCTTATTGGCAATTCATTTTAAAACATGGAAGCAAATTTGAATTTGAAAAGATATGAGAAATTGGGGGTGCTTACTGACTCCAACAATACTGCAAAAGGATCCTTATAGGAAAAAACACTGATGTCCAAACATTGCTCAAGATTGTCACTCTGATGTGTGACCCCTCTAACTTCATTTTTTCCTCCATGCAAATCTAACTGATAGTTGTCATAAAAGAGTTGAACATATGCACTAAATTGTTGCAATGAAACCCCTACTGAAAAAAAAATACATAGCTAATTTGGAAATTATATTATCTTCAAACTCGTGGTTGTCCAATGGCTGCAAATTTTGAATATTCAAACCCTCCATATAATCAGCAACAGGGTCATCAAACATATGAGGAGATTGTTGCATTTTACTATCAATTTTTTCAAATGAACCTAGATTCCTTTGCATTGACCCACACTCCTGAACTTCATTGATGGTCTCAAAATTTTCTTTCAACAATTTAAATGAAGAAGAGCATACGGGTAGAGAATTTTCATCTCTTCATTCGTCATTGTTTTCATAACTAAAATATGCAGGCTTACTGCTTTCCCCAAACTACTGAGACTAAACATTTATTGTTGACCAAACATATATATAATTGCAAATCTGAACTGATGAAGTTCTCCATATACAAAGCCACAAGATCATTTTGTGATAGAGAACATGCAGTTGCTTTCTCTATAAATTTGACCTCATATTCATCATCGTACTAATCATACCTGGGCAAATCATCCACATCTGCAAAGTCATCTAACAGAAAAAATCTTGGGACATCAACTTGCTCTTCAATAGGTTCATCTACAAATTCATTTTCTTGACTGTATATAAATGAATACATAAAAAAATCAGCTCCATTCTTATCATGAGATGAATCAAAATATAAATTATTACCTTCTTTTTCAACAAGTGGAATGTGATCCTCTGCAAAATCATCAGCAATTAAAACTTCAAGAGAACACATGATATTATTAACCCTCTACTCAAAATTCAAATCAACTCCTTTTTGTTAATATTCATTGTCATGTTCTTTAGCATCCAAATCCTAATTTTGAATTTGTTTAAATGCTTGAATATTGTGTTGAACCTCCTAAGCATCATTAAAAAATTGTTGTAAAGAGTTAGATCTTCTTTCTAGTAGAAGGAAAGACAAATCTGGATGAAAGGTTGTTGCATAATGGAGCATGGAATTAGCTTCAGTGGGTTTAATTTCCTTCAACAAGTTGTAATAAATACTGGAAAACCTTCTGCTTCTTGATTTTTCTCCTGATGTCCATCTCTTTATTTCTTTGGAGCTCTACAGTCTTTCTTCAAATGTCCTTTCTTCCCACAATTCCAACACCCTATCTTTCCCAATCTCGATTTGGATCTTCCCTTCCTAGAATTCTCGTGGTTCCCTCAACCCTTTCCTCTATCATTTTGTTTTCCCATGTTATCCATTTTTAACGCATTACCTGATGTCTCACCTGTGATTTTCTGTTGCATTTCCTCACTAAGGATAACACCAAAAACATCATCAAATTTTAAAGTATTTGAACCAGAGACAAAATTACTTACAACCATGACCAAGCCATTCCAACTTTCTATCAATGAGCACAATATTAGAAGATCCTTGAACTCATAATCAATTTCCACTTTTACAAAACTTAGCTGATTAGTAATAGTATTAAATTAATTTAAATGATCTGCAACATACCCACCTTATGACATCTTCATATTAAATAATCTCTTCATTGTAAATACCTTATTGGACGTCAAGGGTTTTTCATAGATTTTAGCCAATGCATCCATAAGCTCTGTCATTGTCTTTTCTTTTGAAATATTGAAAGCCACCGATGCTGCCAGGATCAGTCATATCATTCCTGGTGCCTTTCTGTCAAGAATCTCCCATTATTCATCCTTCATGTTCGTCATCTTTTTTTCTATTCCACCCAATGATAGGAATAGATCCTTTTGATATAAATAATCTTCCATCTACATCTTCCATAACTGGTATTTTTGGCCATTAAATTTCTCGACCCCAAACTTTCCATCTTCTGCCATTGCTCCCACTCAAACCAAGAACCCTCTTTTCTTGTGAGTTACCTTTCACTCTGATACCAGCTGTTAGAAAAATAGGATCGTGGAGAAATAAAATAAAGAAAATGCAGAAATAAAACACAAAAGATACACAATAAAATAGAGACATAGATATATGAGTTTCACCCAGTGTGCTACATCCACCAGAGAATTTTCCAAGTCCTTCCTTTATTATTATCTAGCAAATGAAGGGATACAACCTACAACACACCCATTGTAACTTCCTCTTCTTTCTCTCGCAATCTCCTCACTCATAATACAATATCCGCAATGATACATAGTCGTAATACATTCCCCCCATAAAAGAGGGTTTCCTTCTAAGGAAAAAAACCCTAACATAACTTCTACCGTTAGATCTGTGACCTTATAATGAACGGTCCAGATTTACTATGAAATTACAATATACATTTACAAGGAAATTTTTCCTTCAGGGGGGCGCTTTCCCTTGGACCTCATA
>JZKD02S1834787.1:620691-633952 GCA_000966675.3 Picea glauca | reverse complement strand
TTTCATGGAGTGTGCATTCTTCTGGGGTGTAAATTCTTCATGGAGTATAAACATGGCTGAAAACAAAGACCTCTGAATCAAGAAGATAATCAAGCTCCAAAACCAACACTTGGAACGGTTTCCCATGTTTCATTCTTCTCAATTTGATTTAGCTCTTCTTCCATAGCATCAATCCAATGCTTTTCTCCATTGGATTCAATAAAATTCGTAGAATCTATTTTAGATAGCAAGGAGAAGTTTGAATATTCTAGTGCAATATCTAGTCTTCTTCTTGTTTGAAGTCCCATATCTTTATCACTACGAATAATATTTTCCGAATGATCCTTTCGAACAAATCTAGATGGCGTCTTTGTATATTGGCGTTTTCTTTCTTTTTCTTCTTTTTCTTCTTTTTCTTCTCCTTCTTCTTCTTTTTATTCTTTGTATTCTAACTCATTTTCTTGAACATTTACTTCTGTTTTCATCTTTTGGTGCCCTGCTTCATCAACTTTTACATTGTCACTTTCTACAATTTTTTGTGTAATGTTGTATTGTAACATATTTAAGCTTTGATTCTTGATGAATAAACAAAAAATATACATTCATCACATCTGGAGTCAATTTTTCCCAAATCCTCATCATCTCTCTTTATGTAGCTTACTTTAGAAAACTTTGAAGTATTTAACTCTTGTTGGTCTAGATTTCCATAATTCATAAGGTGTTTTGTTGTTGTTGACTTTGATTTTCCCTCTATTAAGAATGTAAATTGTAGTATTGATTGCTTCTATCCAAAACCTATCTGATATCTTGGCTTAATTCAAGATTTTTCTTGTCATCTCTAGTATAGTTCAATTTTTTCTTTCTACCACTCCGTTCCACTGTGGAGTTCTTGCGGCTGAAAAATGTCTTTTTATCCCATGAGTCTCACAAAAAAATTCGAATTCATTTGACATAAACTCACCTCCTCTGTCTGATCTCAAACACTTGATTTTCAAATCAGTTTCCTTTCTAGCCAAGGCTTTGAATGCTTTGAACTTCTCAAAATCTTCAAATTTTTATTTTAGGAACGTAACCCATTTCATTCTAGAATAATTATCAATGAGAAACATGAAGTAATTTTCACCTTGTAGACTTTGTGTTATTGTAGGTCCACAGAGATCTGTATGAATGAGTACCAACGAATTTGTTATTGAGTATTCCTATTATTTAAATATTTTTCTTGTTTATTTTCCATGATGACATTGCTTGCAGTGAGTGTTTGAAAGTTTAAAAATGTTTGGCATGTCTCTCACTGCTTGTTTAGTGTTGATTTTTACCAGATTATCAAATCTCATATGACCCATTCTTCGATGCCATAACCAACTTTCATTTTTTGGTCCCATATAACACTTTTCTCCCTGGATATCATTGAGGATATATACATTATTTGATGTTCTATATGCACTTTCCACTAATCTTCTTGAGCCTTCCTTCCTTATTTCACAACCTTGAGAATTAAATGTGAGATTGTGTCCTTGATCACACATTTTTTTTTTTGTAAATAAAAGTAGTATTATATTAGGAGCTTCCAAAAAAACCAAGTCAGCATTGCCATGTCATCCAGGCCGAAGTTACTGGACTGCCGCATCATGGAGGAAACCAGTCCAGCCGGCCTGGTAGAGTTGGGCTATTAATCCATAAACAAAATAGACAGAGTATAACGTGTCTGAAGCATTACTAAGTCCCTAGACTAGACACCTGGAAACTAAGTAGAGTATGACTAGACACCTGGCTGGTAAGGCGGCCATGTGGTTGGGAGATCCACGGGTTCATGCTCTGAGTGCCCAGTCTCGTCTTGCTCCTGCGTGCGTACAGCTGCAGTGTCGCGGTCCTCCCGCATCGCCTCCTCCTTGCTGTGGTCTGGTGTGCCCGCCTCAGTCTGCAAGACTCCATCTCCCTCGATTCCAGGGTCTTCGTCTTCGGCCTCTGCATCAGAATTCGGAAACAAAGCATCGCGCAGGGATGCCAGGATCTGGAGATAGTCGGCCACCTTGATCTCCGTGACCTCCACCCGAAAGTCCAAGTCGGCAACCTCCTGCCGAAGCTCAAATACCAGGGTGTACAGAGTGGCGAGGCTGTCCCGGAGGTGTGATTTGTCAAAGGGAGTCGGGCTGCCTATCACTGGCGGATTGGATTGACGCGGAGAGTCTTGGCCATGGCCCAAGTTGTTGGCGGGAGGTTGGGAGGGGCCGGGGTCGGGGAGAAGCCGATGCAACGTAGTTGAAGAAGTTGGGATAATGGCCATGGAGCTAAAATGCGGAGGCTGCAAATTCACCGGAGATGAAGTGATTTGAAGGATGGGCTGAGAATCGCCTGAGAAAGTGTCTGGTGAGGAGAGCGAAGGTCGTCGGGGCTTCCACGACGCACCTCACCATGGTTTGCCTCGTGGCCTCGGCATGGAACAGTCGATGAGTAGTGCAGAGGGAGCGTAGATCAGAAAATGACAGGGGACACAAGCGCACCAGGGGAAACAAGCGGGGTGGCTGCCGAGCTTTGGCAGATTGATCCCGAATATCAATAGCGTCGCCATTATAGCCCAACTCATATGGAGGTGCAGCGAAAGGACGTAGACGTAAATGCCCCTCATATCCGGAGTTGATGCGATTAAATACAGGGTGGGGTGACGGGCCTTGGCACATGCCTGGTCTGCGTGTCCAGACCACGGCTGCCAGTACCTTCCACCGCCAACTGTCCCGTTATACCGTGTGACACCCCATCCGGGGATCCTTGATCACACATTTGACTAACACTAAGAAGATTGTTTTTCAAACCATAAATACACAAGACATTTTTTGTTTTAGTCTTTCCATTATTGAGATTTAGAGTACCTTTTCCATCTACACTTGCGATAGCATCGCTTCCAAATGTCACACTGCCTCCATTAACTTCTTTCAAAGTGAGAAACTTGCTCTTGTCACCTGTCATGTGTCTTGAGCATCCATTGTCAACGTACCATTGGTTTCCTTTGTTTCGAGCATGAAGGGTAGTTTGTAAAAGAATAGATTCCTCCTTATTATGTATCTCTTATTCCTACTTCCTTTTCCAAAAGCCTACGAGTTCTTTATTTTGTTTGACAAGGGTATCCACATCCTTGTTTTGTCTAGGATTTTCCACAAGGTTACTTTTACAAAATCGTGCTTTGTACCCATAGCTTTTGCATTTATAGCATACAACATTGTAATCAAATAAAGGGGAAAATAAATTATAGTTTCTATTTGGGAATCCATAAGCATCCATGTCTTTGTTCCATACATGATTATTTCTTGTATGCATTCTACAATCTATTGCTTTATGACCAAAATGATTACAACAAAAGCAATAGCCAAAGAAATAATTTTGGTACCAGTTCAAGTGAAGCCTCCTTGGTGGGAAAGATATTTTGAATATGTCCTTGTTTTCCTTAGGATAAATGCCAAAGTTTTGTGGAACATTATTTTTTTTCTTGTTGTTGTCTTGATCACTGATGGAAATTTTGAGTACATTGGCATAGCTTTCATATTTTTATTCATTTACTTTCTTTGATGGCCCTACAACTTCTAGATATTCTTTGGTGGTCATCTAATTCTTATCATAACCAAGACCCATATTAATAAAATGGTGACCTTTGAAAATTGATTATATGATCTAAGGTTTTATCAATATTTTCAAACTTCAAGCCTCTGTTCAACTAAGAAGATGATTTTTTCAAATCCTTTCTTAAGGAAACAAGTTCAGCTTCTAGCTTTTGAGAATTTTCTTATTTTTCCTTTAGCTGAATTCTCACTACTTCTTCTACCCTTATTCCCTCTTCTAATTGAACTTTTATGATTATGATAATATTTTCTTATTCTTCAAGGCTTTGTGATATTTTGGCTTTTGAATTATGATCCTCTTCTTCATATTTATGTAGTTTCTCTTTTTGTTTTAAATTGTTTTTTCTTAGCTTCCTTATTTTGCTAAAGGCACATATGATTTCTTCTTCAAGATCCACTTCTCCATTTGTTTCCACATTTTCGTCTTCTTCTGAATCTATAATTTATTTTTCTTCATCGATATTTGTTTCGATTTCCATATAGAGATTTTCTTATCTATCACTATTGGAACTGCTTTCACTGCTTTATTCAGACAAGTCACTAACCCCTTTTGAGCAGTGTCTCTTCTTTTGTTTATAAGAGTTATTCTTCTTTTCTTGCTTGTCCTATTTTTGGATATTTTTGTGTTGATGATGTTTTCTCTTTATAGTATAGACTTTTTCATTATCACTACTTTTTTTTTTTCTCATATGGACACTTAGCAGGAAAATGTCCTACTTTTCCATAGTTAAAGTATATAAAGGACAAATTACCTTTGTATTTGTCAGATCCCTTTTTTAGTTTTCTCACAAAATTTGCTTCATCTGCATCTGATTCATATCTAGAAAAATTTCTTGATGTGTTCTCTTTGTTCTTCATCTTCTTTGAGGCTTTGAAAGTTGATTCCCTTTTTTATGGTTTTTTATTTTCATTCCTCATTTCATATGTAGTGAGGATCCCATGCAATTCATCCATTGTTAATTTGTCAAGATCCTTTATTTCCTCAATGATGGAAACTTTGGTATCAAATCTTAAGGGGAGTTGCCTCAACACCTTTTTCAAAATCATCAATTCGTCAACCGTTTCACCAAGTCCTTTGATGGTTTCACAATTTTGTCCACACGGAGGAGATAGGATACAAAATTTTCTTCGTCTTTCATCTTCAAACTCTCAAATTTTATTCTATGAGTTTGTAGCTCAGCCTTCTTGACTTTTTCATTTCCTTGATGGATGTTTTGAAGTTTGTCCCAAATTTATTTCATTTATTTGCAATGCATTACCTTGACAAAATCTAATTCTAACAGTCCACACAAGATGGCGTTCATGGCTTTTGAATCATTTCCACTAGCCTTTTTCTCGACTATATCTGTTGGTGGAGTTGTTTGGTTTGTATAACCAGTCACAACTGATTGAAAAATATCAAAACCAAGGGCCATTAGATATTTTTGCATTCTTATACTCCAAAAGGCATAGTTTGTTTTGTCAAACAACGGAGCCCTATTTTTAGAGAAACCTTCTTGACCGACCATGTCTTCTCCCAAGATCTACCTTCCAATGATTCGACTGTTTCTGAAGGAACCTGCTCTGATACCAATTGTTGAACACACACTTATACTGAGATGGGGAGATGAATCAGTATAATTCTATATTTTTCATTTTAACATTCATAAACCATAATGAAGCAATCACATAAATGTAACAAAAATAATACACAATATTTAATGTGGAAACCCTTTCAGGAGAAAACCAAAAAAACCTATTTTTATAAATTTGTAGGCACCAAACTACGGTTACAAATGTTTTTAGCAACCAACCTATTGGAGACACCAATCCCCTTTATTGTTTTTAGGCATTGACCTACAGGAGACATCAATCCCCTTTGTTGTTTGTAGGCACCGACCTATTGGAGACAATGATCCCCTATGTTGTTTGTAGGCACTAACCTACATGAGACGTTGATCCCCTCTGTTCTTTGTAGGAACCGACCTACTGGGGACATCAATCCCTTCTATTGTTTATGTCTTCACCAAATCTTCTCTACGCTTTCTACTTTTTCTTTCACTCTTCCTTCACTAGATTTTCTTACTTCTTCTTCTACTTCTGCCTCAGATCTACCTCTACAGTTTTGCTTGCTAGAATGCCAGATATATTTGCTAGAACACTAGATATGATCTTTTATAATATTTGATCGTCCCTCCTTGAATAATATTTAATCATCACTCCTCAAAAGATATGCATAGGAATATTAAAGTTTTTCCCCCACATGCAATTTTTTTCATAACCGTCTTCTCCATTTATACTTTACCATGATCATTACATGAAAAGTCATGTTTATTTGAAAATACTTGACTTTTATTAAATTTAATTTTCCTCCTTTTTATTTTTAATTCACTTTTTAACATACCATGGGTAAAATACCACCATAGATTTTAAATTCATGTGCAGAGACCATGTGCACTTTCACTTTTACATTTGTTTATCCATTTTCATGTTTACTCTACTTTTATGTAAACTCCACTTTCACTTTTACCTTCTTTTTTGTTTAATCCACTTTCATGTTTACTCCACTTTTACGTAAACTCCACTTCCACTTAACTTTTCCACTTTTGTATTTATTAAATTCACATTTATATTTGAATACTTACTTACCTTTGACATCAATGACAATAATTTATTCAACAATCTTCACACCTAACTATTTTTTGGATGTTCTGCCTCTGCATTTCCTTTTACTTCTAATTAATCACACAAAGGGTAGAGGATGGAGGGTAGGGGTAACACCTCCCACCCAGAGTTACCAAGCTTTGCATTCTTCCTTAGCTTGGCCAAAACTTAGAAATACAAGGAGTGGACAATGAAGAGGGAGTTCAATTAAAATATCCAAATTTTTACCTTGACTTCCACGTTATACATTCTTAAGAAGAATTTGTGGTGTGGTTTTAGCATCATGGGGTTTATAGGACTCCTTAATTCATCACCTAAGAAACAGTTTCAAGCATGCACTTAGCCATTTTTTTTATCTAGAAGATAATATAATATAATACAATAGTTTTATTTATGTTTGTAAGAAACCTATAGGATTTATGTGACCAAGAATTGAAACATTTATGTTCTTTATATCATGAATGCCTCAACAAGAAATACACTCATTGCTGGTGATCTATTTGAATCACCAAAAATTCCTTGTTTCAAGTTAAATTTTGATTGAGATGCAAAAGGAAATATTGACATTTTTGTGTATGGTGGTATCATTGAGGACTCACAAGGTAATCTATTGTAGCCAATATTGGTATAAACATCAATAATTCAAAAAATTAAGGATGGCCTCTTAGTGTGGAATTAAGCACTTGGATGTCGAGGGATAATCACAAACCATGATTAGCTTGCTCAAAGAAACTCTCTATGACTCCCCTTGTTCAATCCACACTTGAGACTACACAGAGGCCAAGTATAAATGGGATTGAATCTATCATGGACCACTTTGAACTCAAATTTCATGGTATAAATAAACTTAGAAATTGATTAGTGGATCTATTAAAAAAACTTTGGGTGAAAAGGAAATTCAGTAAAGTTTGTTTCTCTTCATATGGAGGAGATTTTTTTTAATAGAGTATGAAGAAAAAAATCAAGGTTATGGTCATTAAGGATTAGAGTAAGCATGAGGGGAATGAAGTTATGGAAGGTTCTCCTCATAGTCTAGAATAATATCCTACAATGGAAATGTTCCATCACCATATATTAGTTGGAGCCAAACAGTTGGAGAGATGACTTATTGACAAGAAGGGTAGTGCTAGCTAGGGATAATTTTAAGGATGGAAATTTATATTAAAACGTAGAAACCTGGGCTAATATTACTAGTCCTTAATACACAAAATTTAAAATGTTTGGTGATATTTTTGTAAAAATATTCAAATTTATAAGGATTTTATATAGTTTCTACAAAATTTTGGTGATTTTTAAGGTAAAATAATTTTATTCTATGGAATTTGGGTGAATCATTTTTAGAAAAAATGGGAATTGGGAAATATTTTTTTGAGAAAAACCATGGAAAATTAGCGCATTTGCAAAATTTAGCCCCTAAAATTTTCCCTAGTGCTAGCATGGTAGGAGAAGAAATTCTAAGAACCAACATGGATGGCAAAGTTTAACAAAGTAAGCAAAGTATCCACATTGAATTTTAACAAAATGGTAATCCCATCGGGATCTTTATTTCTTGGGACATGCTTAGGAGGATGATGACTCATCAAGGGTGGCCTTCATGGAAGAATAAGGTAGATTCCACAAGAAGAAAAAACAAAAGAAAACACTAAACCCTCTTGTTTTCTTTATATCAGGTTCAAGTCACACTAGAGGAAGGAGGAATGTTTTTCCAAGGGCAACAGATATCCATTGGAGGGTGAGGAACATTGTGGAAAGGTGTATGGAGTTCCATAAACTAAACCAAGAGAAGAATGATTCCTTAGATATAAAAATGTTGGAGAAGATGGGCAAGGTAGTGGTGAAAGTAGTTAGAGAAGAGAGGGGATTAATGGAAGAATTAAATGTGTGTAGCCTTGGAAGATTGAAACTCTAGGTGTTAAGGATGGTTGAGGAGCACTAAGCCTTCTCCCTTGGGTCTAAGTCATGATAGAAACAATAGCAGCTATAGAAAAAAATAAGGAGTATTATGATCAAAATCATTTCTTTTGGCTTCTCTCAAATAAGCATGAGCCAAATTTTGTTTCGTATTCAATATTTTGATGCATAAATTGAGCCAAATTTTCTTTTGTATTAAATATTGTGATGCATAAATTGTGATAGGCAATGAGAAATGAAATTCTCACTGTCAGTGAATTAGAAACAACCACGTGGGATAACCTTCCTCGCAACTTTACCCTTTGAAAAATGATACTTTTGTTGAATAATAGACACAAAAAGTAGTGTTGTGCATTGGTCCATCCCACATGGACATATATGACTCAGGGAGGCTTCCAGTTTACTATGTCTCTTTCATCTCTTGGAATTTGGCTTTTGTCAAGTGGTGTCGGTTTACTGTGTCTCTTTCCTCTCTTGGAATTCAGCTTCCGCCAAGTGGTGAAGGCGTCGCGACCAAGCCAAATCCTTAAGATATATGTACGTAAGATACAGAGGGCAGGGAATCAAGGCCGAAAGAAGGATTGGCAAGATAAATATGGTGGGGATTCTGCAGGATGACCAATTTTAGTACTTGAGCACCAGATGTCGCTCAAAATATTTGATACCCAGATTGGTGCACAAGGTATGGAAGACATTGGTGAACTCTAGCACTCTCTTTCCTGTCAAAATGTGGTCCATATTGTATACAAGTCATCATAACTTTGAACAGGGTAGTATTTTTCCTTAATAACATCCCTGAAGGAACCCCAAGTGGGTGCAACGACAAATAATGTGGATCCTATTGGGTACCATTTTATGCTTATTTTCACTTCACAAATCACACTTTTTCCTTCAAAATCCTCCATTCACCTTTATTTTCCTTCCATATTTTCCATAAAACATTCTATGCAAGGTACATTTATCATTCCTTATCTTAAGAATTGATTTTTTGAAATTTTAGCATTAAAATTAGAAATTTATCAGAAATTACAAGATTTGACTAAATCCCATAGATGTTCCAAGGTTCGTGTACTTTCAGGACAGTTGGGTGAAATCAGAGACATGTGTCATGATCCTTGAAGTACAAGTATGGATGAATATCTATCAGGTTCGAGATCTGAGCTTTCCAGATGTCTCGTCAACATTGGTCAAACAGGGCCACTTCAATAGAAAATACCCTGTTTCGGCAGAAAATTATGGACAGTTTTAGATTTTCTTGGGATTTGTGAATATTTTGTAGATCTGAAGGAGGGATTCGACCTTCTTAGCATATTTTGTGTATAAATACTTCAAGACATGGACTAGTATCTTATCTTATGTTAATGAAGAAAACTCTAAATTTTAGTCTTGAGATTAGTTTGGTGTTTTGTTCTTGATGATGTTTATGAGATGATTATGTGAATTTTGTTGGAAGTTCCTTCTTAACTGAGACAACTCTAGATGTACAAGTGAAGCATTGGAGGGCCCCCTTTTCCAGGCTAGTACACTTCTCCTTTTCCAGTCTTCTCAAGTCAATTTTGGTATGAGCTTTAGTTCAGTTTACATTTTTCTATAGGTAATGTTGCTATGATTTACTTGATTTTTAATTTATTTATGTTTCTGATGAATGTGGGAAATCAAAGAATGCATCTCGTGTAAAAGAGTTTAGTATTTCTGATATTTACAAGCTTCTAAGCTAGTTTGAATGCTTACTAATTTGAATGTTTAATATTAGTTGAATGCTTTTACTTTAGCTTGTTGATTAATGGTAAGAGATCTATGAATACACCTTCTATAAAGAAGCTTATCATTTCTTTCATACTCAACACTTAGATTAGTTTTTGAATTATTTTCATTTAAAGAGCTAAATTTATCTCTAAGTCCATATATTTTGGATGTGTCTTTAAGTCTTACAAACACCAAATTGACAATTAAATACACTCTAATTTACATCAGTAGATTGGAGCCCAAAATTTTGGCGTCGTTGTCGGGGAGGCACATTTAGAGATAGACTAATAAGGATCATTTTTATAAGTAGTTAAAAAAAAACACACACACACAAAAACACAGAAACAGAATATAGTTTTTAATTTTAGTTATGTTTCTTTATGTCTAAACGTAGAGATGACAAAGGTAGATTTTTTAAACAAACCCCCCCAAAAACTAACCAACCATCAGTAGGAGTAGGAACATCCACAACTGAGAAAAACAAGTTCACTACATCAACTGCTGGAAAAATCACTTTGGAAAAATTAGAAGAAAAACAACGTTCAGGACAAAGGTTAACTCTCATAGAAAGACAAATTTTGTTGGCTCATGAAGTAAAAAAGAAACAAACACAGCCAGAAATATCCTCTGTACGAAAATAAAAACAAATAGAACAACCTCTTTTTCCAACAGAAGTATATGATTGTACTACAGAAGACTTCTTTGCAATGTCAAACGCTGACCAACAAGAGAGGGAGAAAATGGAAAGGGAATTAGAAAGAAAAAGAAATGAAGAAAGAGAAAGGAAAGAACGAGGGGACAGAGAATCACATCGAGAAGAAACACAAGGAGGAGGAAATAATGAAGAGGAGCAAGAATAACATACTACGTTTTCATTTCCAATTGTTGATACACCAACCCTCTTAGGAGATGAAATAAAAATGAAGAATATTCATTCTTCTATTTTTCCAAATTTCTTTGGGTTGTCTACTGAAGATCCTGATGCTTTCATGTTTGAATTTGATATCGTTTGTTGAAGATATGGATATACCAGCGATTCTCAAAAACTTCGTTTATTTCTTGCAACTTTGAAAGGATATTCTTTGAAATGGTTCATGGGGTTAGGAGAAGCAACCATATTTTACTGGGATGACATGAAAAACAAATTTCTTGGTAAATATCATCCCTATTGTAAATCAAAAGACTCTAAAGAAGATATTTTTTAAATGTCTCAAAGTGAAGATGAAATCTTAGAAGACTATCTAGAAAAAATTCTCTATAATGTGCAAAAATCTAAGCAAACTAATCTTCCTTTGGATGTCATACGTACTATATTTTTGAAGGGGATTTAGATGAAAATTTGGATGCTCTTAATATAATGGGGGAAAGAGATATTTCTCACTTGCCTTTCCCCAAAATTGTTGAATTATGTAAGAAATATTCAAGAGGAAAAGCAAAAAGAGGTCGAGGACAACGAGATATTGTGACTAAGGCAACCAAATCAATTTCAAATAGTGTAACTAAGTCGGAATTAGGGAATCTGCTTGAGAATTTTAAAATTGATATCATGAATTCACTTGGTTCAAAAATTGACACATTAAAAGATAAAAAGAGGCGGGATGAACAAGATCAGGTATTATCAACTTTTTGTGCTAAATGTAGGAAGAAACATGCATTGAAAGACAATCCTCTAAACAACATTCAGATTTGTGGACTGTGTACATATAACCATGCAACTGATGATTGTCCCAAGTTGAAAGAATTGTAGGCTACTTACATTGAAGAAGGAGAAGGAATGGAATCTCTTTACTACTTAGCACCAAGAAGACCTTGGCAGCCATGTTTTACAGGTATGTCTCAAAATTCTGCTCCTCAATTCTCTCAACAATTTCCTCAAAATTTTCAATATCCTATTCAAAATTCATGGAATACTCCTATGCCTTGGAAACATTGGCCTCCTTAGTATAACCAAAACCAACCTCCTCAAGGTTGGTGAGGATATGCTCATGGAAAACAACCATACCAACAACCATACCAATACCAACAACAACCCTTTCCTTATCAATAATTCTAGCAGAATCAACCACAAAATTCATATTCTCAGCAATCACGACCTGCACCACAACTAACCCAACTACAACAATTTCAACTACCATATAACCAACCTCTACCCAGACCAACTCAATTACCGTCCGAGCTAGTATCAAATCCTAATAACAAAGTGGAAAAACCCATGTATAACATTGATGAAGGAACATCGTTTTCTACATACTCAATCCTTCCTCAGCAACAAATCAATTTCAAATGTGATGAGATTAGACACAATGAGAAAATTGAATATGCAAAATTTTCGACCAACCACTACAGTCCTAGAATTAGCTGATAGATCTAAAGTAGTGCCAGAAGGTATACTTGAAGATATCACAGTTTCTTTGTGTTACACATTATTTTCGTCATCTTTATGATCGTTAATGATGTAAACCTGTCTATAGTCTTCAGAGGGGTCAGTGGCCTGAGTTCCTGAAGAAAGAAGGGAGAAGAACTTTTCCTGAGAAAAGAAGTTGCATTCTCCTTTGTAAAAACCCTATTAAAGAGGATGTTCACAGGTTGCTATATAGGCAGGGTGCAAGAATGCCTGATTCTCGCAGGCTACACCATAGCTGGGTTGTGAGAGGTTTGCAGGTTTCTCTATAAGCAGGGTGCAAGAATGCTTACACATGGGAAAAATGATCGTTTTCTCGAATCTTCTAGAAGGAGAAACTTTCATGGTGAGGTGGCATTTGAATGGTTTGGATTTTACTCGCTTTCATGATTTAGTGGGATCATCCTAACCTCCTCACCTTATCCTCTTCAGCTTATAAAAGGAGAGGAGCTCTCATGGAGAAAGTCAGTTTTTTTTGGCTTGGATGAGGTTAGCTTTTAGCTTTTTAGCTTTTGAGATTTGAAGCTTGGATTGGATTAAGCTTTGGAGATTGTTAGCTTGGCTAGATGAGCCATTTTGTCAATATAGATTGTGAATATTGTCATATCTATGCTCTCAGAATTCTTGGAGTGGAAGTGTGTGAGGAACAAAGAACAATTGGAATGGACCTTATGACATAAAGGCCATGGTTGTAATCTCTCTTTCACATTTAATATGATACAGTAATATGATTCTTTCCTATAAATCTTGTTGTGTTTTATTGTATGATTTCTTGATCACATACATAGGTTTATATTGAGTTTATGCTATTACTATCACTTTGGTTGGTTGCGTTCTTTTGCAGGATCATCATTATATGAGCATTGGAATGGAGCTAGGATGGCGATGGCGAGAGGAAGCGACATTTAAATGGTATGTCACCCATCCCTCTTTAGTTAGTAAATTCAATATCTAAAACTTAAGGAAAGCG
>JZKD02S1834787.1:610342-620641 GCA_000966675.3 Picea glauca | reverse complement strand
TGTCACCCATCCCTCTTTAGTTAGTAAATTCAATATCTAAAACTTAAGGAAAGCGTCATGTTCTGGTGTGTTTTGTTCTAGATCTAGGTGGATCTAGGGAGATCGGTTAGTGTCCTCACCTACCGATTTATCCAATAACAAAATTGGCGACCATACTGGGGAACGAATTGTTTTCTAGTTAGTCTATTTTCCCTTTCTTTGATTGCTTGATTTATGGTCTTTGAGTCTGTGGGAGATCCATCCAGACTCTCTAGATATAGAAGTTCACTTAGATTCCCTGTATTTTTTCAAAATTTTCTTTGATTACAGACATTCTCGCATTGTACCTCTCTACAGCCTACGAAAACCATTGATTTTCGCACCCTGTTGTTAGATCCAGTGCAAACTTCTCGCACCCTACCAGTGTCCAGCCTGCAAGAATACCTAATTCTCACACTGTACTCTACTACTAGGCTGCGAACTTGTTTGTAGACTTTTTTGGATTGGGTCTTGTCATCTTTTGATGACCCAGTTTTGCTTTGATCAACTGGATTGAGATTTTGGAGCCTATATTGATCTGTTTACAGTCTGCTTGACATTATTTGAGTTGATTTTAGCCATCTTTGCTTTGTTTGGTTTTGAAGGATTAGTCTCTTTCTTTGAGTGTCTTTCAATTACAAAGCATGTGTTTTCTTTAGAATTGTTTAGGGAAAGATCAAATTTCTTATGAATAGTTCACTTTAAAAGAAAACTTTTAGTTTGGGTTTCTTTGTTTTAACAAAGTTCATTATTGCTTTTAGTGAAATTTTTGAAACAAAAAGATTTAATTTCTTGCTTTATATTAGATTGGGGGAATCCTTGCATTTGAAGTAGTGATATTGCATGATTCTTGGCATTTTGGAGGGGGCATGAATCATGCATTGGTGTACAGTACCTTTTTTTCATTTCTTGAGAATCTTGATATTGATGAGTTTAATATATTTTGGGACATTGTGTATATGGGAATGATAAATGTTTTCTCCTTCGTGTAGCATAGCTTTCATCAAAATGAAAGGATTGCATCTTCATCTCTTTGCATAACTTTTGAGTCGGTCAAAACACCATATTGTTCACGCCATTTTCCTATTGAGTAACAACAGCCATAAAATAAAGCACTTATAAAACCTGATTAGAATTTTTTTATACTTTCTAGTAGAAAACCTACATTACATTAGTTATAGGGATTTGGAATAGGTGTGAAAGATAAATTTCCAAAGTTGTAAACAAACATAGAATCTTGAGTTAGGGAGCGGTTAAATCCACTTATTACATTTTTTCCTAGGAATCCCTTCTAACACAAGGGTCAATCACGAGGTCGCATTGAGACTGGCAGAGTTACCCACCCTGCTTTGTTGGTCTTGGTGTAGAGGTTGTGTGTATTATGGGGGTCGCTTGAGAGGTATACCCACAATGATGAGTGGAAGCCTTTCAAGTTGATTTCGAGCTAGATACCCTGCCCTTGCGCATGGATCGGACTGTTGATTGTTTCCCCAGGAATCACTGTAGTGATTGGTAACCTTAGTGGCCTATCTCTTTAGGGTATTTACACAAGGTGACTGTGGAGGGACAAGTCTTCACGGTACCTGGAATCGACGTTGGCCAAACTCACTCGGGCTCCTTGGAGGGTATACCCATGATTATGTGTGGGAGATTTCACTAGGGTGTAAGTCTGTTAAGCAGGTCATCAACATAAATTTTCCACCCGCTCTATCTCAACCCCTTCTTAATTTGTTCCCGCGATGTTGGATTTCATCACCAACTAGTGTGCTCATTGTGAGAAGGTTTTTTTTGCTTGCTTGCTTACTAGATTTTTAATGTGTGTTGTTTTCTTTCCCTAGTGGACTCTAGATTGGATCTTTATTTTTATGGCGTCAGTTCCCGGAATGACCAATGAAGGAACTCCTTTTCCCAGGGAACCTTTTGTTTTTCCTTCTTACGGAAACATTGGTCCTCCTCATATTGCTACTTTGAGCCTTACAAGTCTCACAATTGGGTTACCACTATGGTTATCTTCCACTCAGGTAATCCCGAATGCAGTTAGTGATTCAGTCACAAGCACTTCCCCTCAAGAACATCAACCTCATGTTGATCCTTCACCATCTTCACCAATAAGATCTTCTTCTCCTTCTTCACTTGCAAGGCCTTCTTCCATTTCATCTTATTCGCCGAGTGAAAGATATCAAGCTAGTAACTTGGTGGATAAGAAGAATAAATGAAAGAATAAGAAGAAGAAAAATAAGCAAGGATCCAAAATTCCAACCACTGTCAAACATGTTGGAAAACAACCAGTTAGTGTTAATCGTGCTGGGAGTGTTGATGATGTCAAGATCACCCAAACAACCCATAAGCCCAAGTACCCTTGTAGGATTTGTAAGGGTAGCCATCTTCTTAAGGATTGCCTTGGTCTATCCAAGGTTATATAAGCAGGGTCTACACATCCTCGCCAACCCATGTCGTTAACCTATGAACAACATCTTGATGACTTCCCGTCGACTATTCACGATATAGTTGGGAAGAAGAAAAGTAGAGCCAAGTTCCCATGTATGTTATGCAAAGGGAGTCATCTAACTCATCTTTTCCCTCGTATGGACAAATCCTCAAAATTACTAGAAGACATGATTGTTTCACAGCCTCAACTTCCAGCTTCTTATCGCAAGATTTCTCTCAACCCACTTGTAGTTGATGGAATGATCAATCTGGTTGCCCCATCGGTCAGTCCAGTTGATCAAGTGGTCAATATGGTCATGTCCTTAATTGAACCAGGTGACAAAGTGGTTGATCCGATCCCATCCTCAGTCGATCCCACTCTCCCTTTAGAGAGTGTTAACAAAGTGGTTGATCTGATCCCACTGTCGGCCGATCCCACTCTCCCGTTAGAGAGTGAAACCCAAGCGGTCGATCCATTTCCACCTATCAACCCCATTCTCCCCTTGGAGAATGAAACCCAAGCAGTCAATATGATCTCTCCATTGGTCGATCCTACTCTCCCACTAGAGAGTAAACCTGATACTACCCATGTTTTTCTCGTTGATACAGAATCTACCATGCTGGGGGCTATTCCTCCTTCTCCCGTGGAACCCCCTCCAAGTAATGAGGACATATATTTTGATTGGGGTTTGCTAACTGGACCTCACCTTCCCTCTCACATTCCTTTCCAGATTACAATATAGGTTTGTGGTCGAGACGTTCCTCAGACACTAATAGATGAAGGTGCATCCGTTAGTATTTTTTCCACTTTTGCTTGGCAAGATTTGGGTTTTCCTCAGCTTGTGTCGGTTACGCAAAATCTGTTATCTTTTAACAGAAGAACTAGTCAACCTTTAGGGACCCTTCCTCAGTTTCCTGTAACTTTGGGAGGGAAAACTGTCTCTATTTACATCATGGTAGTCCAAGACCCCTTGGATTTTGCTTTACTCCTTGGGCGAGATTATGTCTATGCCATGAAAGCTATTTTGTCTACTCTTTTTCATGTGATATATTTCCCTCACGATGGATGGGTTGTGACTGTTGATCAACTTTCATTCATTGACCCTGCCTGGATTTCCTCCCTGAATGGTTCTTATATGTAGATGGTATCACCCCCGCCACAGGTCAATTATGTGGCATTGTCGCCTATGGTTTCAAGTTATGATGACTTAGATCTAGTAGTTGACATGGTGATCTCTTCGATAGGGTTGTTAGAGAATTATCTCTTTACTCCTATCGTGACCCTCGACATGGGGTCCTTCCAGAGTGTGTTTCTTCCTTCTAGTGAAGACCTCTTGGAATCCATGACCGAGTTTTGTCCCTTGACATGGTGTCATTCCGGAGCATTGTCCTCTTGGAATCCATGATCAAGAAGAGAGACTTCGAGAATAGTTTTTGCATCTCTGAGGCAACCTCATTAAAAAATGAAACAGAGGTCTTTGAGTATATTTTTCTAATTTCAAGCTTGTTAAAAAATGAAACCACTTACAAGGATAGTTTTTTCGTCTCTGTGGTAACCTCATTAAAAAATGAAACATAGGTTACGAGCATAGTTCTTGTTTCTATGTCAAGCTCATTAAAAAATGAAATAGTTTTCCCCCTCTCTGTTTGAGTCAAGTCCTTCGTCTAGTATTTGAAGCTTCATTTCCTCCGCCTTTGTCATTGGATGAAACGAATCTTTGGGGGGAATACTTTCAGCCTCTGGACTTCATGTTGAAGTAGAGTTGCTAGTTTCTTAAGTTGGGGGCTAAGTACCAACCATCCATGTGTTATGCGTTGGGAAGTCCAAGCATAGTTTTCTATGGTTCAAGCTTGTGTAAAAATAAAACCACTTGCCTCAAGCATAGTTTCCTCTAGTTTAATTTTGTGTAAAAATGAAACCAGGTCCAAGCATAGTTTCCTCTGGTTCAAGCTTGTGTAAAAATGAAACCAGGTCCAAGCATATTTTTGTTTTGTTTTAAAGCTTGCGTAAAAATGAAAACAATCTCGAGGTTAGTCTTTGTTCTTTCTCATGCTCGTAAATACATGAGAATAAGTTACCGAGCTTAGTCTTTTTTCTTTCTTGTGCTTGTAAATATGTGAGAATGCAACTGAGTATACTTTTATCACTTTTCCGAACTCGTAAAGGTTATACGAAAAAGGAACCCATTGGAGTGCCCTTTAAGCTCTTTTTAGACTCTCTAAACATTGAAAGATTGCCGAGAGATATTGTTCTTTTCATGCTCGTTAAAGTATTTGAAGAAAATGTCTGTTGAGTGATAATTTATCTCTTTTTCGGTCTCATTAGACTAATTTACGAAAATGGAACAAGAGAGTTCACTTTAAGTGTTTTTTAGACTCTATAAACATGAAAAACACCTAAGTTTTCTTTCTTTGGAATCATTAAACAAACATCGAAGGGCCCTTATGGGACTGAACCACTCCTTCTTAGGGTTCGTTAAACATACTCTGAGGGACTCGTCAGAAGGATGAGCTTACATCAACAAGCATATGTTATCCTCCTCAAGCTTGTGTAAAAATAAAGAGGTACTCGCCAAAAATGGTGGGGGAAAATTTGGGAAAGAAATGTGTCTAAACCTGTATTCCATGGAAGAGTCTCTTTTGAACATGACACCCTTTCACTCGCCTTGTGTCTATGTTGGAAAATCCACTCGTCTCTTGATCATACTCCTTATAAGATTACCCGTTGGTTTGTGATCCCTGTTGTTGAGTCAATATTTCCAAGACAGTTGTCGTGTCGTCAATATGTTCAAAAAGATGTCCAACCTGAAAATCCTTCTATTGCATCGGCCATTTCTGCAGTCCTTGAGCCTTCTATTGCATCGACCATCCCTGAGTTAGTCATGAATCACTTGTTACTCTGATCTACATCAAATCTTGTTACTCATTTCATGTCATTGATGGGGGATACATTAAGGCCCTCCTGTGATGAGTCTTTTCCTGTCGACTTCAACTAATTATCCAGGAATTAGAATTAGAAACTAATTGGTACCTTGGAACTTGCATACCTCAGTGGCAGGTTTCCTCACTTTCAATAGTGGGTTTTCATTATCGACCCCTGATCGAGAGATTTCGTCGAGTGTTCGACCTCATCTCATTGATTCACATTCGTTGGATTGTACTAGTGTACCTTGGGAGTCATTGACATTAATGGTGATTTCCCTCACACTTGTTAACGGTTCTCATCATTGACTGGTAATCAAGTGGTTTCTACCATGTTCGACTTCAACACATGTATTCGCATGGTGAGATCCGTATATAGAGTGGTGGATATGAAGACCTTGAACCTTTTCTCACAGATTCAGGTTGCATTGGAGTATATTCAGTTTGTACTGTTGCATAGATCCACATTGTATGTCTCGTGGCTATATTCAAATTTGAGTATTTAACACATATATCCACAATGTATTTTTGGTGGCTATGTTCAAATTTGAGTCATATCGGCATGGATCCACAGTGTATGTTTGGTGACCATGACCTGTCTTACTTGACATGGATCTTTGCATGTCGGAATTTATGCTTTGAGTCATTTGTATTCTTAGTATGGGAATGCCTACCTCAGTGATGATATATTATTGTACTGTCTTTCCTTGTTTGTTGGCAGGTTTCGGACCGACTGTTCATTGTTCCCTACACACACTCGACAAAGTATTTCAGCTATCACTATGTTCTAACTTCATACTTTGGGGGGCTCTCTATTACACATTATTTTCATCATCCCTATGATCGTTAATGATGTAAACCTGTATGTAGTCTTCAGAGGGGTCAGTGGCCCGAGTTCCTGAAGAAAGAAGGGAGAAGAAATTTTCCTGAGAAAAGAAGTTGCATTCTCCTTTGTAAAAACCCTATTAAATAGGATGTTCGCAGGTTTCTATATAGGCAGGGTGCGATAATTCCTTATTCTCGTAGGTTGCACCATAGCTGGGTTGCGAAAGGTTCGCAGGCTTCTCTATAAGCAAGGTGCGAGAATGCTTACATGTGGGAAAAACAAGCGTTTTCTCGAATCTTCTAGAAGGATAAAATTCCATGGTGAGGTGGCATCCAAATGGTTTGGATCTTACTTGCTTTCATGATTTAGTGGGATTATCCTAACCTCCTCACCTTATCCTCTTTAGCTTATAAAAGGAGAGGAGCTCTCATGGAGAAAGTTAGTTGTTTTTGGCTTGGATGAGGTTAGCTTTTATCTTTTTAGATTTTGAGATTTGGAGCTTGGATTGGATTGAGCTTTGGTGTAATATACCAGATATAATAAGTATGCAAAACAGAAATAAAATGCTAGAAATGGCAAAATAATAGTAATATAACTAGCATAATCTCCACAATAACACATAAATGATATAAGAACAAAAACAGAAATAACACTTTGATTCAGAAAGCAATGTTCACGTACCTCTTCGAGGTGGCAACCTCCAGTCAAGAAGCGCTCTGTTACAATAATCTCCAAGATAGGGTTTTCATACCCTCGACCCTTATTTATACTAAATATGTCTACCAAGAGAATCATCTAGAGGAAGATCCTTCTAGAAGAGGAAGCTTCTATTAGGTCTTCTTACATCCGCCTTATTCTATTTTATTGAAAGGCCTTATTAATATTGACCTTTATTATATCTGAATACATTGATCTACCTATGTGAAAGTTAGGACCCTAACATGTCTGCCCCCTTAAAAACAACCTTGTCCTCAAGGCTTGAGATGTCGAAACTACTGCAGAATGGTAGTTGGTTCCCAAGTGGCATATGTTGGAGTTGTATCTTTCCACTGGACTAGCACTTCCTTGATGGTTCACTAACGCAGGCGATACTCACGCTGGTCCAAAACTTCTTCTAGCTATATCCAAATGGATCCTTCTTCAGCTAACTCGGGAAGGTTGGTTTGAATTTGGCACCTAGTTCCAATCACCTTCTTTAAGCATGAAACATGAAAAACAGGATGTAGCTTCGACTGACTGGGTAGAGCTAACTAATAGGTGACTTGTCCCACACACTTGAGAGCTATATAAGGAACATAAAATTTTGGCACTAGCTTCTGACAATGCTTGGCCTTGAGGGAAGTTTGCTTGTATGGTTGCAGTCACAGAAACACCTGATCCCCTTCTACAAATTGACATTCAGAGTGACCTTGATCTGCTTGTTGCTTCATGTGATTCTTTGCCATGACCAAGTTCTCTTTAAGGGTACGAAGAATATCCTCTCGAACTGTAAGTGTTTGGTCAACCGCCTGGACCTTCGATGTACCTGGTAAGTATGAGAGAACTAAAGGTGGCTTATGTCCATATACCACTTCAAAGGGAGTCATGTGTGTAGCTATATGGTAGGAAGTGTTGTACCACCATTCAGCTAGGGGTAACCATTGAGCCCATTGATTTTTCTTTTCAGAGGAAAAACACCTTAGATATGTTTCCAAACACTTGTTGACAACTTTCGTTTGACCATCAGTCTGGGGATGATAAGTTGTGCTGAGATGCAATTGGGTGCCCTGTATCTTAAATAGTTCTTGCCAAAAATTGCTTGTGAAAGTTGGGTCACGATCAGAAACAATAGAGTGTGGCATGCCATGAAGCTTGAAGACCTGGTCCATGAAAATTTGAGCCACCGTGGATGCAGTAAATGGGTGTTGAAGAGTGCAGAAATGAGCATACTTGGAAAGGTGATCCACAACCACCATTATGACTAATTTATTTCCCAATTTGGGTAATCCGGTAATAAATTCCATAGAGATATCCTTCCAAATAGAAGGTGGAATCAGAAGCGGTTGTAGTGTGCTCAGAGATTTGACTATTTCTCCCTTGTTGCATTGACACACCTCACATTCAGCAACAAAATTTTGGATGTCCTGTTTCATACCATCCCAGAAGAAAGAACGTTTGACCCTGTCATAGGTTTTGGTGAACCCGGAGTGCCCCACTGTGGGTGTAGCATGAAGCTAAGAAAGTACCATGGATTTAAGCTTTGATTGTTTATTTAAATACAAGCGGCCTTTGTATCAAAGCTCATCCTAGAGCCAAGAGTACCATGGGGGAGCTGGAGCATTGGTCTGAAATTGTTGGATCAGATGAAAACTTTTGGGATCTTATAGCCATTCCTGGTGCACAGCTTGGAGCCAATCTGGTACAATGAAGGAAAGAGAAAAAAGGGATCCTTCTTCTTCATATTTTTGGGACAGTGCATCTGCCACCACATTGTCTTTTCCCTTCTTGTAAATGATCTCATAATCATATCCAAAGAGCTTAGTCACCCATTTTTGTTGCTCCGAGGAGGAAATGCGTTGTTCCAGAAAGTACTTGAGGCTTTGATGGTCTGTCTTAATTTAGAAACGTTGCCCCAAGAGATAAGGGTGCCATAGATCAATGGCATGCAGAATAGCCAACATTTCCTTTTCATAGATGGGTTTACCCAGATTCCTTTCAGATAGTTGCCTGCTGGTGAAGGCCAAAGGTTGACTCTCTTGCATAAGGACAACACCGATTCCTTTCCCAGAGGCATCACATTCCAACACAAAGGTCTTTGTGAAATCAGGAAGGGCCAGAACCAGAGTGGTGCACATGGTCATCTTCAAGGTTTGAAAAGCTTGAGCAGCAGCTGGAGTCCAATTGAAAGAGTTATTTTTTAGGAGAGCCGTGAAAGGTGCTGCAATCTTGCCATAATTCTTAACAAACTTGCGATAATACCCTGTTAAGCCCAGAAATCCATGCAAGATTTTGAGAGTCTTTGGGTGTGGCCAGTCTTGCATAGCTTCAATATTTTTCGGATCCACCCTGACGCCATCCTTGCCAACCAGATTACCCAAGTATTCTACTTCTAAGGCACCAAAAGCACATTTAGACTGTTCCAGGAAAAGTTGGTGCTGAAAGAGTAGATGGAGAACTCGATCCACATGAATAAGATGGTCTATCCAGTTTTTTCTATAGATGAGGATATCATTAAAGAAAACTAATACAAAATGATGAAGAAAAGGATGGAAGACATGATTCATGAGGCTTTGGAAGGTGAAGGGGGAATTAAACAAGCCAAAGGGCATGACCAAAAACTCATAGTGGCCCTCATGAGTTTGAAAGGTTTTCTTGGGAATGGTTGCCTCCGTCATACGTATCTGGTGATAGCCTGAGCAAAGATCAAGTTTAGTAAAGAATTGGGCACCACTCAATTCATCCAAGAGGTCATCAATGATCGGAATGGAAAATTTGTCTTTAATGGTCAGTTTGTTGAGGGCACGGAAGTCAGGACACATTCTCCAAGAACCTTCTTTCTTCAGGACCATGACTACAAGATAAGAGTAAGGGCTCGTACTAGGGTGGATAACGCATCTAGTAAGGAGTTCCTGGACCATTTTCTCAATTTCATTTTTTTGTGAAAAGGGGTGGCGATACGGATGGGTATTGGGAGGAAGGATTCTGGGTACAAGGGGAATGGAATGATCATGAACACCACGGGAAGGAGGGAGTCCTTGGGGAGTGGAAAATACCATTTGGTGTTTAGAAAGGAGGGCTTGGAGGTCTTCTGGCACCAGGGGTGTCTATGTTGCTTGTATGGCATGGAGTTGGGAAATGACACTAGAACGACCTTTTTTGAGCAGCTTTTCCATGAGATGGGAACTAATGACCTCAGGTAAGCTAGCAGTGATGCCTTGGAAGTTATATTGGTGGCCATCCTGGTCGAATTTCATGGTTAATTCCTTAAAATCCATGAGGATGGGACCCAAATTCCTTAGCCAGTCTGCACCCAACACAATGTCACAACCACCCATGTCGATAGAAAACATATGGGATTTTAGGTGGTAGTCACCGATTTGGAGACACACATTTTCACAGTGCCCTCC
>JZKD02S1834787.1:587750-610292 GCA_000966675.3 Picea glauca | reverse complement strand
CAATGAGTTTCTTGGGCAATGCGGCGATGAATAAAATTATGGGTGCTTCCACTATCAACCAGAATGATGACCTTCCGATGCTTGATGTAACTGATTAACTTGAGGGTTTGGGGGGTGGAGAAGCCACTGATAACATTGAGGGAAATGATCGGTTCCACTTCGAGAGGGTCTGGGGGAGGGGTTATGTCAGTGATTTCAGGTGACTTAGGCACAAGGGGAGTTTCAACATCCTCTTCCGACATATCCTCAGAAATGGCCATAAAAATATTTTGTTCCTTACACTTGTGGCCCGGGAAATATTTGTCATCACAATTATAACAAAGGCCTTTGAGTTGGCGTTCAGCCATTTCAGCCCTAGTCAATTTTTGGATCTTTAATGGGGCGGAGGGAGTAGTGGGATTTACAGGTTTAGGGCGAGGGATAAAAGAGGGTTTACAGTTTTGAGAGGATACCACCTGTTGTTCTTATTTATCTTTTTTAGTAGCCTCCACCCAACTCAAAGGTCGATCCATGAGGACATGGACTTGAATCTCCTCCTTGAGGCCACGGATAAAACACTCTAGAAAAAAAGCAACAGTCATGCCCTCAGTTTGAAAAGTCAGGTGCTCAAAGGCAGCTATGAAGTCTTCTACTATTCCCGATTGTTTCAACTTTGTCAAACAGCCCAAATGGTTGGTTTCAGTGTCAAAGCATTCATAAAACTCAGTCACAAATTGGGTCCAAGCAATATACCCTTGACGGGGAGTTTTTCTCCATTGCCACCATTGCCAACGTTCTTGATCGAGATGGAGAACACCATACCGGATTTTGGCCAAGTCATATGCAATGCCGTATAAAGAGAAATAATATTCCATTTGGGTGACCCAACCATTGGGGCCTGAGCCATCAAATTTGGTCACATCCACCCGTGGAAGGCGTAGGTCACGTTGAAAGTGATGGGCCTGAAAGGTATGGGAATGGGAGGAATGTTCACCTTCAGTATTTGGAGGTGCATCAAAGAAAGGGTCATCTATAGGGATCTTCAGTTTGGTGCAGAGTGATGCAAAGACAGATTCAAGCTGGGTGTTCATTTCTTGCTTGACTTCCTCCATTAAGGACTACATGGTTGTATTTATGGTTGTACTGATGGATGAATCGATGGAGGCAACAGTAGCAATGAGTTGTTTCACTTCTTTTTGGGTCTCGAGGAAACCAGATTGCAAGGTGTTGAAGCGAGTTTCCAGGTCTTGGATATGGTTATGGGCCATGAGGATGGGTGAACTGAAAAGGGGAGGGCGAGGTCAAAAAAATTTCTGAAAAATGATATGGATGAATGTGATAAGGGAGAAGAGATGAATCCAATGGAATAGGTCTCAAATAATGGTGAAAAAAATTCCAGACTTTTTTTTTTCTTTTTTACACCTGCAGAGTTATACTCCGGTCTAAAGAATACTACAGCAATGAAATCCCCAAATGCTTAACCAGAAGAAATGTGTATTTACTTGGCAACCCAAACACAGTTGCACGACAATAGATCTTGTCTATTTTAATTTGTTTATCTTTCTGTCCCCCAAAGGTTAGATATTCAAGGGTTCTACAGACAAGGGTTTTCCCTGTGCTATAGCTCTCTGATATATGTGCGGGGTCCAACAGTAGTACTCGGCCCAATATCTCAGGGCACTAACTAAGGAGGATAGGTCGTACCCTTAGCCGTACTACCCGACTACCCAAGTACTAGAGAGTATCTTCCTGAGTGTTGTTCTCGGTGGCACTATAGAAGTCAGGTGGTCGATCGGTTTATCTAAAGAGGGCTTCAGGAAATCTAGGCCGATCTATACACCGGTGTTGTCTGATGCGCTACCACTCAAAGGGGTACCAATAGGGGTTACAAGGGTGGCCAACATATGTGCGCTTAAGAACCACTTGTATTTCTTGCGAGTATGAATCCCTCAACAGTGGGTTTATGCACGTAACGATAGATCTCTGTGGCTTAAAGACGTTGGAATACATCTCTACCCTGGAAAAAAAAATAAAAAATTCCCACAATTTCTGCCAAGGAAAGTGCTCTGATACCACTTGTAATATACCAGATATAATAAGTATGAAGAACATAAATAAAATTCTAGAAATGGCAGAATAACAATAAAATAACCAGCATAATCTCCACAATAACACAAAAATGATATAAGAACAACAACAGAAATAGCACTTTGATTCAGAAAGCAATGTTCACGGGCCTATTCGAGGAGGTAACCTCCATTCGAGCAGGGCTCTGTTACAATAATCTCCAAGATAGGGTTTTCATACCCTCGACCCTTATTTATACTAAATATGTCTATCAAGAGAAGCATCTAGAGGAAGATCCTTCTAGAAGATGAAGCTTCTATTAGGTCTTCTTACATCTTCCTTATTCTATTTTATTGAAAGGACTTATTAATATTGACCTTTATTACATCCGAATACATTGATCTACCTATGTGCAGATTAAGACCCTAACATTTGGAGATTGTTAGCTTGGCTAGATGAGCCATTTTGTCAATATAGATTGTGAATATTATCAGATCTATGCTCTCAAAATTCTTGGAGTGGAAGTGTGTGAGGAACGAAGAATGATTGGAAGGGACCTTACGACATCAAGGCCACGATTGTAATCTCTCTTTCACATTTAATATGATACAGTAATATGATTCTTTCCTATAAATATTGTTATGTTTTATTGTATGATTCCTTGATCACATACATAGTTTTATATTGAGTTTATGTTATTACTATCACTTTGGTTGGTTGCGTTCTTTTGCAGGATCATCATTATATGAGCGTTGGAATGGAGCTAGGATGGTGATGGTGAGAGGAAGAGACATTTAAATGGTATGTCACCCATCCCTCTTTAGTTAGTAAATTCAATATCTAAAACTTAAGGAAAGCGTCATGTTCTGGTGTGTTTTGTTCTAGATCTAGGTGGATCTAGGGAGATCAGTTAGTGTCCGCACCTACCGATTTATCCGATAACACTTTGTATTCTTTGGAGTATCCAATAGATTTCTTAGTTCTTCAACCAAAATGTAATCTAGGAGGCCATCCATTGATTCTTGGAAGACCTTGGTTGGCCACAACTGATGCTTTCATTGGTTGTAGAACAGAGAATATGATTATCTCACATGGAACTGAAAGGAAACAGATCACACTTTATCCTCCTACTCAAAAACCTTATGTAATAGATCAATTACCATGGCTTGATGAAACAAAACAACAATAGGAAGAAGCAATTCAACTTATCTTAAGTATTAATCAAGATTTTGATTTTAGGGAGGAAAATAATGAAGATCTGTTAGACTATTTTATTTCTGAACTAGATATCTCCGAACAATTGAGAGACATACAATACATTCCTTCAGATCAGGTTTTAGGACAAAATTTTCAGGAAAATTGCACGATCCATTCTTTAGAATCAACATTTAATGGCATTTTTCCTGTTATCTCAATAACAAATGCTCAAAGAAAAATAATTGAAATCGGTCCTAGGAAACATTTGAATATTGGTACAAATCTTGAACCATCTCAAGAAGAACAATTGATCGCATTATTGAATAAATATCATAAATCATTTTCTTGGGAATATATTGATATGCAGGGAATTCATCCTAAGACATGCACTCATCATATCTACACAGACAATAACATAAGACCTCTAAGGCAACCTCAATGAAGAATGAATCCAATTTTGAAAGAGGTAGTTAAAGAAGAATTGCAAAAATTATTATAGGTAGGATTTATCTACCCTATCTCTGATAGTCAATGGGTTTCTCCATTAGTTGTTGTACCTAAGAAGAATGGAAAATGGAGAATATGTGTATATTATAGAGAGTTAAACAAGGCAACATTTAGATATCATTTTCCATTACCATTCATAGATCAAGTCTTAGATACACTAGCTAGGAAAAGATATATTTAATTCCTAGTCGGATTTAGTGGCTACAATCAAATCAAAATAGCATTAGAAGACCAGGACAAAACTAATTTTACATGGCCCTGGGGTACATATGCTTATAAGGTATTACCTTTTGGTTTATGTAATGCTCCAACTACTTTTCAAAGAGAAGTTCTAGCTATTTTAGTACATGAATGTGTAGAGGTATACATGGATGATTTTTCTATATATGGTAATACTTTTGATGATGCCTTGAAAAAATTGGAAAAATTCCTAATAAAATGCATAGAAAAAAAATTGTCTTTCAGCAATGAAAAATGTTTCATGATGTTAATTGAAGGAATAGTATTGGGCCATCATATTTCATCATCAAGGATTATAGTGGATCCTGCAAAAATACAAATCATTGTGAACCTATCAGAACCAATTAGTCAGAAGTATGTGAGAAGTTTTCTTGGATATGCAGGCTATTACTAAAGATTCATTGAAAATTTTAGTAAAATAGCTTTTCCATTATTCAAATTACCTGCAAAAGATATACATTTTCATTGGGATACTAATGGTCAAACTGCCTTTCAGAAGATCAAGGAAAAGCTATCAACATCACCTATATTAAGAGGGACTAATTGGGCTTTTCCATTTCACATCTATACAGATGCATCAAATACTGCAATAGGGGCAGCATTGGATCAAAAATAAAATCTTATGACTTATGCTATTTACTTCATTAGAAAGAATTTAACCCCTGCAGAATTGAATTACACAGTCACTGAGAAGGAAATGTTGGTAGTAGTACATGTTGTGAATAAATTTCATAACTACATCCTTAGTTATGAAGTCTTTATCCATACAGATCATTCTGCCATAAGATATCTCATGAACAAACCTATTACTAATAGTAGGATAAGAAGATGGTTGTTATTGATGCAGGAATTCAACATCACTGTCTTAAATAGACCTGGAAAGGAAAATCAAGTGGTTGATTTCCTATCTCGATTAAACAATTCTGGTGAGATTGTTCCTGTCTCAAATAATTTTCCTGATGAGCACCTATTTTCCATTTCAGTTATAACTCCATGGTATGTTGATATAGTTAACTATTTATCATTCGGAATGTTGCCTCCTTTTACATCCAAAGAAAAGAAAAGGATAATTAAACAAAGTGTTAGATACACGTGGATTGATGGAGACCTCTTTTATACAGGATATGATCTCATAATTAGAATATGTGTAAGACAAAATGATATTTTAGAAATATTAAAATCTTGTCATGACAAACCTTGTGGTGGTCATTTTGTAGATAAGAGGAAAGCATACAAAATACTCAATTTGGGGTATTTTTGGCCATCCAATTTTAAATATTCCAAGAAGTATGTTAGAAGCTGTGACAACTGCCAAAGGATGGAAAATCCACTTCCAACCAATGAGATGCCACTCAAGCCACAAGTTCACATTAAGCCATTTGAAAAATGGGCTCTTGATTTTATCGGTTCAGTAAATCCACCATCAAAAGGGAAGCAATACATATTGGTATGTACCGATTATGTTACAAAGTGGGTGGAAGTTAAAGCATTAGTGAGAGCTACAGACAAATCAGTGGTCAAATTTCTCTTTGAAGAAATATTTGTTATATTTGGAGTACCCCGAGAGATTGTAACAGATCAAGGAGCACAGTTTACTTCTAAATTGGTGCAAGACATAGCAGAAAAGTACAAGATCAAGCATAGAAAGTCCACACCCTATCATCCACAAGCTAATGGCCAGGTAGAATCTACTAATAAAACATTGGAATCTATCATGACCAAGACAGTCCAAATGCATAGAAAAGATTGGTCAGATAAGCTAAATGAAGAATTACGGGCATATAGAATCACCTGGAAAAATAGTATTGGGTTCAATCTTTATCAGCTAGTCGATGGTAAGCAAGTTTTGTTACCTATAGAGTTTCAAATTCATACTTTTAAACTAGCAGCTGATTTAGGAATAGATCTTTCTGAAGCACAAAAAGAAAGGATCATGCAATTGAATCAGTTAGATGAGATGAGACGGGAAGAAATAGAATGCAACATTCTGATACAACAAAAAAGGGCACATTGGCATGACAAGTTCATCAAGAAGAAACAGTTCAAAGTGGGAGACTGGGCTTTATTATTTGATTCAAAATTCAAAAATTTCAAAGCTAAGTTTACAACTCATTGGCTTGGTCCATGTGAGGTTGTAGAAGTATATGACAATGGCTCAGTCAAACTACAAACAATAGATGATGAGGCAAGCTCATTCACAGTCAATGGGCATAGGCTAAAGCTCTACAATAAGCCTGTCAACAAAGAAGATTTTCCGCAACAGATATCTCAACAGCATGAGATGGAAGTGTTGGAAAAACACAATCACGTGTCTCCTTCACATTCCTCATAATAATAATAATAATAATAATTTAAATATATATATATATATATATAATAAAAATAAAAATAAATAAATAAATAAAACTATATATAAAAAAGAGGGAGTTTAGTTGTGAAAACCCAGGCAACTGGAACAATATAAACTCGAATTTTCATTGGAAAACCAAGGCAACTTGGCCAATCAAAATTCTCCAAAAACATTTTTTTTCACCTTCTAATTTCCTTTATAGTATGAATATTTCTTGACTACATTCGTACATATCAGTTTTTGAAGGTTTTTGTGTAAAAGACTTGAGGACAAGTCAATAAATAAGGCTGAGGGGGATAGGTATAAATTTATGAGGCTTTGTAAGACCTTCCAAGCCTTCTACAGATGTCAACATTCATTTCAAAAAGCATATATTTCAACAGAGAGACCTAAAGAAGTACATCTAGCAGAGAGACCTGAAGAAGTATATTCCAACAAGGAACCTAAGACAAACGCAATGCATTCATCATAGTAGAGGGACCTGAGGAAGATACTAAGAAAAGGAATCTAAGAATAACTTCATCAAATTTTTCATAAGTGAGGAATTGCAGCAACATTCCATCCAGCTTCAACCAAGCAACATCACCAACACAATGAGCAACAAACAAGTTAGTATAAATTTTTCTTTTTAATGCTTAAAATTTTGGAAAATTCTTCATAAGCTAGCAATGATAAAATACCTATCTTTCCCTTCCCCTACACTATCACTTATCTCATACACCCTCAAAGCATCAAAAATGGTACTCAAAGAAACCAATTTGGTCTCCAAGGGAGCTATAAGGAGAAATTAGATTTTTGAAATCAAACAACAAAAGCATGATTAGAAAGAAGGTTATTTTTGTAAATATTTGTATGGTTTCCAACCTAAAAATATTTACAAATATTTTCAAAACAAGTTATCAAACTGATTATACAACACATTGTTTTGGATATGTCAAACTATACAATGCCTTGTTTTTATGGAGACATACATGTGGAGACATAAGTTATTGTTTGATTCAAAATAAAAATAGGGGTCATAAGGAAAATGCATTTGCAGTTATAAGTTGAATGGTTATTCAAAGGAAAACAAATCAGGGAGCTATAAGTCAAAGAAAATTCATAAGGTGAATATCATTTCCTGTGATGATTGAAAGAAAAGAAAGTGAAATTTCATAAGTGAAAGAGGAATGAGGACAGGACATATTCAATAATGAATGCTCATTTGAGAGATTGTACAAATGAATTTCTACCATAATACCCTTGTTAAGAATGCTTATTCCATCCACAAAAATCGATTTTTCTCCTGAGATCAACACTCTCATTCTCATTTTCTTCCACAACGTTTTTTCCTTTCTTTTTCCTAAAAATGTTGTAGTTGCACCTCTTTCCATATGTTGTTGTTCCACTTAGATGCTCCCCAGATTCGAACTGATGGTGCATCCCTGCGTTATACCTTACCTCTCCGCTCCAACACATTCCTTATTCTCATGCTAACACATTCTTCTCCACTCTAGTGCCATACCAAATCAAAAATCTCTGCTTTCTAGCAAATTGTTCCTTCCTACGCCTACCCAGCCCGAAATTTCTGATAAACAATGAACTGTATGTTGACAATTTCACTGTCAACATACACCATTTTCGCCCTATGGATAAATCATGGCAGTAAGGAAATACATGGGAGGTGAATGCATAAACCAAGGAGAAGAGAACGTGTTCAATAAGGAGTCGACCAAGAAAGGTAAGTTCGAATTCAATGCTAAGAATTGTTAAGTTAAGTGCCAATTTCGACTTCTTGAGGAACGTTTTGAGAATAGAAACAATTCATTTCTAGCAGAGGCTGATTGTAAGAAGAAAAATAGATCTAGGTTTCAACAAAAAGGCATAAAAGTTTTAAAATTGTAGATTGAATTGCCAAAAAACTCTTGTTGAAAGAACATACACAGATTTGAATTAAAACAAAGTTTGCAAGCTTGAAAAGATCAGAACAGTTGTTGAAAGAATATACATGGTTGAAATTTTTTCTTGAAGAACAAGGGTAGACATCCTTTGTGTATAAGCAGTGAAATATTTCCTTTTAGCGTCTTTCTCTTCAATTTGAAAGAATGGTATCTAGGTATGAACCAGAGAAGTTTGATCCATCAAAAATTCACAAAGACTGACTAGAAATTCTTGAAAAAAATCAGTGGATATCTTTCTTTGAGAAGTTTGATGGACATTGTGAGAAGGCTTCTTTAGAATTTTCTTATTCATTTAATGGGGAAAGGGCCACTGTTGGTAACATCACCATTATAATTTCTGAAGATGTAATTACACAGATCACTAGGTTACCTGAAACTAGAGAAAGATACTTCAAAACTAAACACTTTAAAGACAAATCATGGGCACCTTTTGTATCCATTTCTAGGATTGCAGCAGTAGATTGGAAAAGAGGAATTCCAATAAGTTGGTTGATTCATCCTTGAGATGAATTAACCTATCTCATCCAGAAATTTATTACTTGTGAAGGAAGGTTTAGTATTGTCTACCTTTATCACATCAAATTGTTGCAGCATTTAAAAAGTGACTGTGAGATTAACATTCCTTACTTTCTACTACAAATCCTTTCTAAGATGGATAAGTTTGTTCAAAAACAAGGTAGGAATACAGAAAAGAGTTTATACCACTATGGCTTCATCAAAATGATCATCACACATGAACTACAAAAACAGAACTTGTCATGGCAGCAGTTTATCATTGAAAATGGTTTTGAAATAGTGAAAGAGGAAATAGAAGAAGAACAGATCTTGATTGTGACAGATGATGAGGAAGAAATGCAACACCCCAAGGAAACAAGCTCAAAACAGCCTATGGGGAGGAGAAGAACAAGAAGTATGGTGAAAATGGAAAAAGAATTCCAAGAAAAAGATAAGATTTTCACCATATATAAAAGAAAATCAAGAAAATGCCAACAAGTCCAAAAAGGACAAATAAAAGAAAGTGATGATGAAGAAAAACAAGCACAGTATGCACACATTCAGACTTTGGAGAAACAAAAAGAGGCAGGGAAAGCACAATCATTATGATATGATCATTTTGAAGAACAAGAGATTTCCACATATGAGAAAATGAGATAAGAGGTGAAACAATTAATTGAAGACATGAAAGATGAAACTTAATCACCATAGAAAGCATAAAAAATAGAATAAATGGTTGGTGTGTCCACATCAGGGCTTAATAAGAAAGGCAAGAAAATAAAAAAAAATGAAGAAAAAGATCAAAGAAATAGAAGTCCTAAAAAGATATTTGAAAACATAAAATGAAATGTTGAGGACTCAAAGCCATAAAACTCAAGAGGAAATGAAAAACTGAAGAAGTAGAAAAAGAAGCTTCAAAAGTGAAACAAACTAATCTCTGAATAAGCATACAAATGGCTTCAGCAAAAGCAAGCATACATGGCAAAATATCAGAGGTTAAAAGTCCTTCATACAGCTCAAGCCATTGTGGATACATTATTGCATGGCAGCAGTTTATCATTGAAAATGGTTTTGAAACAGTGAAAGAGGAAATAGAAGAAGAACAGATCTTGATTGTGACAGATGATGAGGAAGAAATGCAACACCCCAAGGAAACAAGCTCAAAACAACCTATGGGGATGAGAAGAACAAGAAGTATGGTGAAAATGGAAAAAGAATTCCAAGAAAAAGATAAGATTTTCACCACATATAAAAGAAAATCAAGAAAACGCCAACAAGTCCAAAAAGGACAAATAAAAGAAAGTGACGATGAAGCACAACAAGCATAGTATGCACGCATTCAGACTTTGGAGAAACAAAAAGAGGAAGGGAAAGCACAATCATTATGAGATGATCATTTTGAAGAACAAGAGATTTCCACATATGAGAAAATGAGATAAGAGGTGAAACAATTAATTGAAGACATGAAAGATGAAACTCAATCACTATAGAAAGTAGAACAAATAGAAGAAATGGTTGGTGTGTCCACATCAGGGCTTAATAAGAAAGGCAAGAAAATAAAAAAACTGAAGAAAAAGATCAAAGAAATAGAAGTCCTGAAAAGATATTTGAAAACAGAAAATGAAATGTTGAGGACTCAAAGCCATAAAACTCAAGAGGAAATGAAAAACTGAAGAAGTAGAAAAAGAAGCTTCAAAAGCGAAACAAACTAATCTCCGAATAAGCATACAAATGGCTTCAGCAAAAGCAAGCATACATGGAAAAATATCATAGGTTAAAAGTCCTTCATACAGCTCAAGCCATTTTGGATACATTATTGCAGGCAGCAGAGGTGGCAAAAGACTATTGACAGGAATTCAAGAACATTTTTTATGCATGAGGACATGCAAAGTCTTCCTCTTGGGGGAGATGTTGGGTACCATTTTATGCTTATTTTCACTTCACAAATCACACTTTTTCCTTCAAAATCCTCCATTCACCTTCATTTTCCTTCCATATTTTCCATAAAACAATCTATGCAAGCTAAATTTATCATTTCTTAGCTTAAGAATTGAATTTTTGAATTTTTAGCATTAAAATTAGAAATTTATCAGAAATTACAAGATTTGACTAAATCTCGTAATTGCTCCAAGGTTCGTGTACTTTTAGGACAGTTGGGAGAAATCAGAGACATGTGTCATGATCCTTGATGCACAAGGATAGATGAATATCTATCAGTTTCGAGATCTGATCTTTTCAAATGTTCGGTCAACGTTGGTCAAGCAGGGCAACCTTAGCAGAAAATACCCTGTTTCAGCAGAAAATTATGGACAATTTTAGATTTTCTTGGGATTTGTGCATATTTTTTAGATATGAATGAGGGATTCGACCTTCTTATCATATTTTTTGGATCTCATCCTCAAATTAGGAGTATTTTTAGTATTTTCAGTTACAAACTTTTTGTATAAATACTTCAAGACATGGACTAGTATCTTATCTTATGTTAATGAAGAAAACTCTAAATTTTCAGTATCGAGATCAGTTTGGTGTTTTGTTCTTGATGATGTTTATGAGATGATTATGTGAATGTTGTTGGAATTTCCTTCTTAACTGAGACAACTCTAGGTGTACAAGTGAAGAATTGGAGGGACCCCTTTGCCAAGCTAGTACACTTCTCCTTTTCTAGTCTTCTCAAGTCAATTTTGGTATGAGCTTTAGTTCAGTTTACATTTCGTTGTAGGTAATTATTCTCTTCTTTACTTGATTTCAAATTTAGTTATGTTGCTGATGAATGTGGGAAAGCAAAGAATGCATCTCTTGTAAAAGAGTTTAGTCTTTCTGATATTTACAAGCTTCTAAACTAGTTTGAATGCTTACTGATTTGAATGCTTAATATTAGTTGAATGATTTTACTTTAGCTTGTTGATTAATGGTAAGATATCTATGAATACACCTTCTGTAAAGAAGCTTAGCATTTCTTTCATACTCAGCACTTAGATTATCTTTTGAATTATTTCCATTTAAAGAACTAAATTTATCTCTAAGTCCATATATTTTGGATGTGTCTCTAAGTCTCACAAACGCCAGATTGACAATTAAATACACTCTAAATTACATCAGTAGATTGGAGCCCAACAGATCCCTCTATTGTTTTTTTCTCATATAAAGTCTCCCACCAGTCTTTGACATGGGGGATAGCCTTGAGGAGTGCAAATGTAATCTTTTCTCTATCGAAAAAGTTGTGGACAAAAAAATACCCATCTAAAAGGTTTAACCATTTATCTACGACATACGCATATATTTGACCTTCAAATATAGGAATATAAAAATTGATATGTACCTTGAACGGGACGACACCTCAGCTTGAGGAAGATGTGTCATTTGTTGGTTGTCGTCGAAGGATTTGTGCAAATTTTTCCATTATCTCGTTCCTCTGTCGCTCGAGAGATTTCTTAAGTAACAATCTGAAAGGATCTCTTGTCATGTCATCTTTCTTTTTGTCTTCCATGGAAGGTTTCTTGGGTCTATGAGAGTATTTATCCTCAAGAGAAACAAGCTCGAGATCCAACTCTCTATACCCTGACCTCGTCGGGAATGTGCACTAAAAACAACAAGGAGAAGATCACTCTGATGCCATTGATCTGGGTTTATGGGCGAAATGAAAATGAAAACAAAGATTTATAATACTAACATAGAGACACGGTGAATAATAACAGAGATACAATAAAACTTGACTTCTATTAAATAATAAATATGTTGAAACTATAAAATGTAGACTAAAACAAACTTGCTAGAATGGTGGAAACTTATCTATGAGAAGAGATTTTATGCCTACGCTCATTCGCAAGATGATGAGTACAATAAGGCTCTCAAAGATTTTTTACAATAATAATGAATTCCAAAACCCTTGTTGGAAGCAGGCCAAAGCGGAAGGAAAGGCTATTTTGGGAAAGAAAGTCATGCAGGAGGAAAGCAACAACTGGAAGGAAGAGCAGCATGTGTGCATGCATGGAAGACCTAACAATGTTAGGTTTAGGGTTTTTATAATACATTGCAATGGTTGATGAGCCAGAAACATATAAATACAGATACTTAGGTCTCTTAGCGGGATATGAAGTCGGGTTTAGAGAGTCGATAGAGAAGAGATAGAGAGACGTATTAAGGAGTTTTGGAGATACACTATTGTAATCCAATACCTTTTTGTATTTTGTTGAGCTATATAGCAGTAAGAAGGATATATTTCGAGGGTTAGATCGCAGGCTGAGGTGCCTGGTGTTAGCTCCCAAATACACTTTGTTTTTTTTTTTTGGAGTCTTAGGTGGTTAATTGAGTCATGAAATTGTTTTAGGGCCAATCACAAGTTGTTTTAGTCACTTATGGTCCATAATGATCCATCATTTCACTTCAAATCACAAAGGGATGTCAATTTTGAAATAATTCCTCATTATGATAAGTTGGTAGCGCAAAGCGCTATTTTAACACTAAGTGCACTACCAACTTGTGAAAAAGATTTGTTTTTAGATTTGAAGACTTTTGAATTGAAAAAGGTATATCAAATTTTTTTTCAAGGTTCTTAAATCATCATCAAGTCTTGGGATCCTCTTCTAAAGCTGCAACTCACCATCAAAGAAGTATTGTTAAGGTTTTCTTGGAACCAAGGAAGTTTTTTCCTTAAGGGTTTTTGCTGTAATTTTCTTATGAGCAGAAGTATTTGCAACATGTGCTTGGATATCAAATGGATCCAAGGAAATACCCTATCCCCGGGAAGAGGTTGAGCTCTGTGGTTAGATTTGAGCCCATTGATACTACTTTGATTCAACAAAACTCTAATCATGTGGAATCCTTCAAGCACATAAGATGTTGGAGGTTTTGTCAAAAGATAGAAGGGAATCATCTGGAGAAAGAGAGGAAGATGCATATGGTAGCAGCATAGAGGAACATTTTTATCAGTTTGTGTTGAATATCAAAAACCCTAGCAAGTAATAAAAACATAAAAAATGCATATCACAAGCATACTCTATTTTAGAGTTTATTGATGAAATTTGTCAAAGAGGGATATGTTTACAGTGACAATATGGAAAATGGTTCTCTTCAATGTGCAGGGTATTCATCTTCCAAGTAGCAATTCCATAGGAATTGAGTTTTTGTCTAAAGCACTTGGAGTATTACATTTTGGCATAAACCTTTTTGTAAAATGAAGTATGGAGAAGTTTAATTGATTAAGTATGATATATTGCAACATTTAATATGTTATGAAGCCAAAGTTTGGGTTTTAAAGCATCCTTTTCCAGCATTCATTTCAGGTTTTAAAATTATTTTAGACAAAATTGTTGAAAACAATCACCTACAAAAGTTTGTAGCGCAAACTGTGTTTTTTCTGTGTATTGCGCTACCAACTCTTCAAACTTTCAACATGGATGAGCTTTGGTCAAAATTAGACTTGGAAAGAGGATTTTTGGGTCAAGGTGGCCACATATATTTGAATATAATATCATCCCCCATCAAATCATGCAGGTGGCACTTTGTTTCCTCAATGGAAACATTCTAGGGATAAAATCCTAGATTGTAGGAATATGACTAGATTTTGGAAATTTGTGTTTTCTTGTTTTAGCCATCTTTTTTGGAGATAGATTCCAATTATATGGAAAGGTATTTTTGGGAAGTGAGAGAGTTTTTTTCACAAGAATGAGCTCCTCTTCAAAAACCTCTCTCTGCTTTCCAACAATTGTTTGGATTCAGGATATATAGGTGAATATTTGAGCATCATTTTCCAGAAATTTGACAATTTGTATTTTCTAGCCACCTCACAAATTCGGATTTGAGTTGGATATTTTCAAATATATAAATATGGGTGAAGTGGTTATGAGATCCATTCATTTTGATCTATATAAGAATATTATTTATCTATAAAAAGGATCAAAGAGAAAAGCAAATGGTTGGATTTTGAAGAGCCTTACACACTCTTTGCTTGTAAAGACTTTGATATTATATATGTTGGAATCATAAGTTTATCTCATTGTTATTGTTCAGACTTCTGTCCATTATTATTTTCTTGTACTTATATTGAATGTCATGTTCATATGTTCTTTTTACGCAATTATTGATTAATGTCTTTTATTCATTGCATTGGTAGGCAGAAATATAAGTATTCTTCTTTATTATAGTCAACCTTTCATGTATATATTCAATATACATGATCTTGTTGGTATAGTGAATGTTCTCCACCCATATGAGTTTAAAACCATGTGATCAACCTTGGCTATCCTCTTTTCCAGGGTGTTGGTTGGTGGGATGATGAGTCTTCTATTTCATTTCCCTTTCCTGTCACATCTTCTATTCTCGCCCTTGCATTGCGGAATGTTGTTTCCCTCACAGATAGAGGAATGTCTCCTTTGGGGTCTCCGAGGATGTCATCCAAAATCAGAAATGAATCCCAGTATTTGTTCAAACATCTTAATTCTTCGACCACCAAAAACTTGATTAATGAAAAATGGGCTAAATTTTTCCCTAGTTGGTTAGTCTCGGCCTGGAAGATGTTTGCCATCTTTTCCAAGCTTCGATGCAAGAAGAAAGGTAGATTCAACAGTTTTTTCCCTATGATGTGCATCAGAAGCTTGATGTGATATGGGTAAACTATGTCAAACCTCCCTTCACAGGTGAAATATCTCTTGATTACCTGTAGGATCTTTTGGAACAACTCCCGGAGGTACTGGCTTGGAACATCGACTCCATTTTCCCATTTAGGCAGTTGGGCTTGATAAAGTATTTATAGCACAAAATGTCTAAAGGCATGCCTTTAAACCATATTTCACTACGTGGGGGGATATCCATCACATCTGACAAACTTTCCTCTGTCACTTGGAAGGTGATTCCCGCAATGGTTGTGCGGAACCCAGTAAAATTGAGGGCAAACTGTTCAGCCAACTTCGCATTGTACCCTTTGATATTTTCACAAAAGCGCATACACCTGACCTGTTCAAAATATGCCATGATTTCCATATCTTCGTTTATTAATTCCAGGACTTAAGGCTCAGACCTCACGGCCCTGCCACTTCTCGCCTTCTTTCTTATGCTTTGGGATGTTGTCATGATGCCAATATATATTTGTCTCACGCAAGTGGTAATTAACAGTAACACCCTCTCTGCATGGAAAATAAGAATGAAGGACTTCACAGAGACTATCGGGAAGGTAGTGATAGAAAATTTACGCGACAAGAAAAATCATCTTGAGGAATCCACGGCGTAACAGTAAGGTGCGATGGAAAATTTCAGCGCGGTGAGAAATTTAGTGCGACAGGGAGAAATTCCAAAGAAGAAAGGTTGACTGCGAGAAGAAATATCGTCCAACACGCTCATTTGCAGTGAACTCCAACAGACTTTAAACAATGACTAAAAATGATGAAGGGGACACAAAAACTTGAATCAATAGACTTACAATACGAACAATGGAAATCAACTTTCACACAACAAAGGGCTCTAGGGATTGCAGAAAAAACCATAGACAACGCACAAATATGAAAAAGTAAAGGAGAGGCAATTAGGGTGACCATTATTTATACTTGAATGGGTAAGGAATGGAATCATGGCAGAGGACGATAAATACATGGAGATGATAAGTTTGGAAGCAGGTTGAATATTTTCGCAATAAACGCGTGCAACAGGTACACTTTGAAGTGTGTAAAGTACAGATGATAAGAGCGACAGAGTATACATGATAGGAGCACTGTGATTTTTCACCTTTCTGGCTTCATAATTAGGTGATGATGTTCATTGTATCTATCGAAGTGACCTTTATCCCAACAACTTGCCCTGATCTCTGGTATGTAAATTCCCCTTTTCTGACAGGACTCGATATTTAGGGAAAGGAACATTTACAAGTCACACATGACTAATCATTACACCTTTTCCCAAATCCAAGGGCTAGATTCACTACCTACTGATTTTGACCCATTCGTTATTCAGTTCCTGACCTCAAATGCTTTGACACAAAAACTACAAAATTACGACTAACTCTAACTATAAAAATTATGGTGCTAACAACCAACATCTCTTTCTTTTTAGAGCTAAGCTACCCCATTTTTCTAGTTTGTGTTCTACAATGGTTTTCTATCTTATTCAATAATAGAAGTTGGGTTTCACTGTATTTTTGTGTTCTCTTCTATATTTTTGTGTATTTAATTGTTATATCTCGATTATCTTTATTCCTTCATGTCGTTCTCAAAATAATATGGATCAGTGGTATCAGAACATGCTTCTCCTTGTCGTTTCTCAGAGCAGGTCCCCGACGAGGTTAGGGTATAGAGAGTTGGGTCTCGAGCTAGTTTCGATTTAGGACAAATTCTCTCACCATCCCAAGTGACCTCACATGGCAGAAGAAAAGAGAGATGACAAAGTAGGAGATCCTTTCAAGACGTTGCTTGAGGAATCCCTCGTGCAACAGAGGAACGATATGATGGACAACTTTTCTCAGATCCTTCGAAGACTACTGATGGTGGCAGCTAAGGCATCTTCAAAAAGCAACAATTTTGAAGGTGTGACGCCCTTCAAGGTACAGGTCAATTTTGATATCCCTTTATTTGAAGGCCAGATAGATGCAGATGCTCTTGAAAAATGGTTGAATCCGCTAGAAGGTTATTACTCTATCTAAAAGTTTTCCGACAGTGAAAATATCACCTTCGTGATCCTTAAAGCCCTTCCCCATGTCACATCTTGGTGGGAAGGTTACTAGGAGAGATACACCATTGATGAATCTACACTATTTTGGAGAGAAACCACTTGGGCGGCCTTTGTAGATGACCTAAAGAAGGAGTTCTACTCTGTCGGAAAATATGATGACCAATACATGATATGGACAACTCTGCGTAAGAAAAGAGACTAGATGGTGGCAGAGTACACCAACATATTTCATACCTTTTGCTCAAATTTGGGTATCAAAGAATCTGAGCGACACCTAGTTTTGAAGTACCGCAGTGATCTACATAGGTACATCCAAGCAAAGATGGATTTCTTGGAAATATCCTCACTAGGAGTTGCTTATCGATATGCAGTCATAATTGAGCAGAAATTAAAGCAACAGAGTAAGTGGGAGAAGCATGGACAAAGTAAGGAAGGAAAACCTCAAGAGAGCCATTCCCAGATGCAGGAAAATAAGGGTAATGGGAAATCTAAGAAAGACACTAGAAAGTGGTGTGAGTTCCACAACAGACCTTGGAACAACACTAATGAATGTCACTCAATACAGTCATTGGTGGCTTAGCTCAAAGACAAAGAGTTGAACCCCAACTTCGACCCTGATTTAGAAAATAATAAATGGAGATAGATCATTGATGCAGAACCCACTGCTACTGTCGCAGCAGAAACAATCCAACCATAAGAGGATCTTGAGGATGGGGAGAAGCTCTACCATTCACATATGTGGGTGAAGGGGACCCCACTGCATTTTATTGTTGACAACAGAAGCCAAAAGAACATCATCTCAACAGAGGTTGTCAAGTAGTTTGATTTGCCAAGAACACCACACCCGTAGCCATACAACATCGAGTGGCTTCACCAGGGTCAAAATCTCCGTGTCAGCCATCAGTGTCTCTTGTCCTACGACATCAAACCCTTCAAGGATGAGGTATTGTGTGATGTTTCCCCACTGGAAGTTTGTAATGTTCTATTAGGCCATCCATATATGTGGAGGTGTCATTGTATTTATGAGTCTCGACCTTGTAGCATCATTGTTACTATGGGAGTTCAACTATATAGTATACTAGAGGTAGTTCAACTATTGTCCCACCAAAACAATGCCACAAAGTAATCTCTCATACTACAAATTTTAGCGTCTTCACAATCTGATCAGAAGGTGAACAGAAGGACACCACAAACATTATAGCCTCATCCCAAGACCTTTCTGTCCAAAAGAAGCAGATCGAAAAGATTGTAGAAGAGTACCAAGATGTTCTTGTTCCACCTACGGGGGTGCCTCCACACTACCTAGTCAAGAAAGGTTATAACAGAACCCTTCATACTCTTCATGTTGCATCTTCACCGACAGATTCCTCCCACACTCAGGTAGATCATGCAACTAGATTGGTTGAATATATTCAACCCCTCCAACAACAAGTTCATGATAGCCTTCAATAAGCTAAGAAGGACAGCTTCTTCAACAAGGAAAGCATCTCACCAAGATTTAGATTTAGCAGAAGTATCCTTGTCTTCCAAGGGAACTTGATGCAATGGGGACCATTGCTTCCTAAGGGGGGAGGAATGATCCAGATGGATCTCGGTGGCCATCCACCTTTTCCACTGAATCACCATTTTAAGCCTATGATCCAGATGGATCTCGGTGGCCATACATTCACCCTTTTTATGGGGAATGGAATGGAATGTCATCTTCATTTGTTAATTACATACATCATGTATTGGTCTCATGTGCATGCCTACAACTTAGCATTAATACACCAGATATCATTAAAACTCCGCATTTAAGCATGCTCAGGCTAGAGTAGTACTGGGATGGGTGATCGCCTGGGAAGTCCTAGTATCTTACATGTCTTGGCATTTTATAAACTTAGTCCAATTTATCCCACATGCATCATGGGAATTGTTCTCCTCTCACTCTCTCATATGCCCTTTAAGCATGCAATGGAGTGTGATGTAAAACTTCTTGTGGATGAAGCATAGCCAACATCTCTTTCTTTTTAGAGATAAGCTACCCCATTTTTTCCAATTTGTGTTCTACATTGGTTTTCTATCTTATTCAATAATAGAAGTTGGGTTTCACTGTATTTTTGTGTTCTCTTCTATATTTTTGTGTATTTCATTGTTATATATCAATTATATTTCTTCCTTCATGTCATTCTCAAAATAATCCGGATCATTAACATTCGTAAACCATAATGAAGCAATCACATAAATGTAACAACAAGAAGACACAATATTTAACGTGGAAACCCTTTCAGGAGAAAACCAAGAAAACTTATTTTTATAAATTTGTAGGCCTCAAAATACAGTTACAAATTTTTTTATGCACCAACCTATAGGAGACACCAATCCCCATTATTGTTTGTAGGCACCAACCTACAAAAGACACCAATCCCCTTTGTTGTTTTTAGGCACCGACCTATTGGAGACATTGATCCCATATGTTGTTTGTAGGCACTAACCTACAGGAGACATTGATCCCCTCTGTTGTTTGTAGGAACTGACCTACAGGGGACATCAATCCCCTTTGTTGTTTCCGTATTCACCAAATCTTCTCTACGCTTGCTACTTTTTCTTTCACTCTTCCTTTAGTAGATCTTCTTGCTTCTTCTTCTACTTCTGCCTCAGATCTACCTCTACAAGTTTTGTTTGTTAGAACACCAAATCTATTTTCTAGAATGCTAGATATGATCTTCTCTAATATTTGATCATCGCTCCTTGAATAATATTTAATCATCACTCCTCAAATGATATGGATAGGAATATTAAATTTTTACCCCCACACCCAAGTTTTCTCATAACCCTCTTCTCCATTTATACTTTACCATAATCTTTACATGAAAAGTCATGTTTATTTGAAAAGACTTGACTTTTATTAAATTTAATTTTCCCCTTTTTTTAATTTTTAATTCACTTTTTAACATACCATGGGTAAAATACCACCATGGATTTTAAATTCATGTGCAGAGACCATGTGCACTTTCACTTTTACCTTTTTTTATCCATTTTCATGTTTACTCTACTTTTATGTAAACTCCACTTTCTCTTTTACCTTCTTTTTTGTTTAATCCACTTTCATGTTTACTCCACTTTTACATAAACTCCACTTCCACTTAACTTTTCCACTTTTGTATTTATTAAAGTCACATTTAGATTTGAATACTTACTTACTTTTGACATCAATGACAATAATTTATTCAACAATCTTCACACCTGACTATTTTTTGGATGTTTCTCCTCTGCATTTCCTTTTACTTCTAATTAATCACACAAAGGGTAGAGGATGGAGGGTAGGGGTAACACCTCCCACCCAGAGTTACCAAGATTTTCATTCTGCCTTAGCTTGGCCAAAACTTAGCAATACAAGAAGTGGGCAATGAAGAGGGAGTTCAACTAAAATCTCCAAACTTTTACCTTGACCTCCGTGTTATACATTCTTAAGAAGAATTTGTGGTGTGGTTTTAGCATCATGGGATTTACAGGACTCCTTAATTCATCCCCTAAGAAATAGGGTCAAGCATGCACTTAGCCATTTTTTTTATCTAGAAGATAATATGATATAACACAATAATTTTATTTATGTTTGTAAGAAACCTATAGGATTTATGTGACCAAGAATTGAAACATTTATGTTCTTTATCTCATGAATGCCTCAATATGCAATACACTCATTTCTAGTGATCTATTTGAATCACCAAAAAGTCCTTGTTTCAAGTTAAATTTTGTTTGAGAAGCAAAAGGAAATATTGACATTTTTGTGTATGGTGGTATCATTGAGGACTCACAAGGTAAGCTATTGTAGCCAATATTGGTATAGACATCAATAATTCAAAAAAATAAGGATGGCCTCTTAGTGTGGAATTAAGCACTTGGATGTCAAGGGATAATCACAAATCATGATTAGCTTGCTCAAAGAAACTCTCTTTGACTCCCCTTGTTCAATCCACACTTGAGACTACACAGAGGCCAAGTATAAATTGGATTCAATCCATCGTTGACCACTTTGAACTCAACTTTCATGGTATAAATCAACTTAGAAATCGATTAATCGATCTATTAAAAAACCTTGGGGCGAAAGGGAAATTGGGTAAAGTGTGTTTCTCTTCATATGGAGGAGAGTTTTTTTAATAGAGTATGAAGAAAAAAATCAAGGTTATGGTCGTTAAGGATTAGAGTAAGCATGAGGGGAATGAAGTTATGGAATGTTATCCTCATAGTCTAGAATAATCTCCTACAATGGCAATGTGCCCTCACCATATATTAGTTGGATCCAAGCAGTTGGAGAGATGCTTTACTGGCAAGAAGGGTAGCGTCATCCAGGGATAATTTTAAGGATCGAAATTTATATCAAAACGTAGAAACTTGGGCTAATCTTACTAGTCCTTAATACACAAAATGTAAAATGTTGGTGATAGTTTTGTAAAAATATTCAAATCTATAAGGATTTTATATAGTTTCTATAAAATTTTGGTGATTTTTAATGTAAAATAATTTTATTCTATGGAATTTGGGCGAATCATTTTTAGAAAAAATGGGAATTGTGAAACGTTTTTTGAGAAAAACCATGGAAAATTAGCACATTCGCAAAATTTAGCCCCTAAAATTTTCCCAACATTGATGGAAAAGTTTAACAAAGGGAAGTCTCCACATCGAAGTTAACAACATGGTAATCGCGTCGGGCTCTTTATTTCTTGGGACACACTTAGGAGGATGATCTGGATTATTTTCGGCACGAAATGAGAGCAGAGATATAATAAAGAAATGCACAGAGATATTGCGGATATTCAATAATATAACATAAATGTATCAGAGATGCAACCATAAACACAGATATACAGTAATACACGATCTCTATTAATCAGAGAAATGTACAGAGATTGTAAAAATACAGAGTGAAAGACTCGCTAGAATGGTGGCATCTTATCTCTGAAAAGAGATGTGACGGCTACTCACATTCGCAAGAAGATGGTTACAATGAGGCTCTAAAGACCCTTTTACAATAAACGGGAATGCCAAAAGTCCTAGACATCCAAAAACCTAACCCTAGGAGATGAAGCGCCAAAAGTCATGTGGGCCCCGTTTGGGTAAGTGAGTACATCA
>JZKD02S1834787.1:569485-581512 GCA_000966675.3 Picea glauca | reverse complement strand
AATCAAGGAAAATTCCTTGTCAAACTTGGTGGAAAACTCTTCCACCTCTGTTGAAGCTGTTGTTTGTTTCTTCTTCTTGTTTGGACATTGTCCTACATAGTGCCCAAACTTATGGAAAGAAAAGCACTTGACTTTGCTCATGTCTTTCTTCCCTTCACCCTTGGGCTTCTGTCCTCCCTTTGGACCCTTTTTGAACTTCTTCTTGATTGTGGTAGCAAGAGCCACATTCTCCTCCTCATGACCAGTAGATGAACTTCCATGTACATAACCTCTCCAGGTCTCCTTCTGAACAAGGTCATCCCAAAGACGTTCCCAACCGGGAAGCTTCTCCCGAGCAACAATTCCCTCCACAAAAACAACCCATTGTTTGGAAACACCATTCAATGATATTCTCACAAGATCACTGTCAGCTATGGCTTCCCCCATAGCTCCAAGATCATCCCTCACCTGAGTCAATCTAGTAAGGTATGTGACCACATTTTCAGCCTTTGGTCATTTTTATGCTCTTTAGTTTTTCCCTCAAAACCATCTTCCGGTTCTCATTTGTACTCTGGTACAATTTAGTCAAAGAATCCCACATCTCATAGGCATGTGTTTTCCCCGTCAAGTGAAGAATCAAATGATCCTTGATGGCATCAAGAATAAATCTCTTAGCCTTGATACTCTTCTTATTATAGGCTGCAAGAAGAGTCGCATCAGTAGGTACCACAACAGGATGAGTAGTGGTATTCTCCACAATGTCCCACAACTCGTTCTCTTGCAAAAGAAAGATCATCCTCTCCTTCCAAGCACCAAAATGTGTTGCCCCATCAAGTCTGTCTTCAACCCTCAAACCAGTAGCCATGACCCTCTTTCTGCTGAAAATCACAAATTCAAAAATCTTCCCTGTGAAGTGACTGTTGTCCCTACTTTCTGTCTTCTGAAATTTATGTCTCTCTTCAACTCAGCTCTGATACCATGTAAAAAAATTTCAGACCCCAACCCAGTTTCAGTCTCGCTGATTTTTCAGCCAAAGTTAAATGTGAAACCCAATTTCAACACTGTTTCAGCATATGTTACAACATTGTTTCAGCACTAGTTCCAGCACTGTTTCAGCATATGTCTCAGCACTGTTTCAGCATATGTTCCAGCATTGTTTCAGCATATGTCTCAGCACTGTTTCAACATATGTTCCAACACTGTTTCAGCATATGTTCCAGCACTGTTTCAGCATATGTTACAGCACTATTTCAACATATGTTCTAGCACTGTTTCAACATATGTTCCAGCATTGTTTCAGCATATGTCTCAGCACTATTTCAACATATGTTTCGGCACTGTTTTATCATGTCTCAGCACTGTTTCAGCATATACAAACTTAACAGAAAATAAACTTCAGAACTGAAACATGAGGATTCTGAACATTGTTTTCAACGCAGAAATAAAATATCAGTAGTATGCAAAACTCAAAAAATATAGACACAAAGATTTTCGGTTTAACTTCGACCCTGGGAAAAAATCCCACAAGGGGAAAACCAGTGAGAGAGGGCTTTTTATTATTTATGATCTTCTGAGAAATTTCTTTTACAACATATTCATCTTCAAAAATTTACACAAACTTATCTAGACATTCCTGTAGCTTTTCTCCTCGATTTTTGAACCAGAAATTCATAGAACTGTACGACTGACCCAACAATTAATGTTGTACAGACTGTCTCGAAATTTGTGCCAAAACTCTGGTAAGACTTAATTTATGTGCCAATAAATGTTGTACGACAGCCTTGGAATGCGTGCTCTCCTTCAGCAAATGTTGTCTCTTTTCTTCAGCTCGACCTCTCTCTTGCTCTCTCTTGTTCTCTCAACAAGAATGCTTGAACTACCCAAGAATGGCTGTGCCCTCTTGCCCTAGTCGACCTCATGAGGGAAGGTGAGGGGTTTTCTAATTTAATGGTTGAGATTAGATTAGATGGGTGGCTGAGATTTGGTGTCTCTTCACTCACCCTCACTTTAGTCATAAAGTCACCTTTTAATTTGCATCTCACAAATTAAATGACTAGGACCCACATTAGGCACTTTCTCCCCCTTAGGTGCCTAGGGAAGAGAAACACTTGCCTTGGTACTTTATTTTAATTAAAAATTTAACAGAAAGCAACAACTCAAGCCTTTTCCATTGAAGCCTATGGTAGCTTTAGGGCCCTTTCAGCAGTGGGGCCTAGATTTTATTGGGGAAATTCACCCTGCTTCTAGTGGTCAACATAGGTGGATCTTGGCTGCCACATATTACTTTACTAAGTGGATAGAATCTATCCCTACAAGGAATGATTCTCACAAAGTGATAATTGGCTTTCTTGAGGATATTATGGTAAGGTTTGGATGTCCTAACAGAATTATCACTGATAATGCTGCATCTTTCAAGGTTGAACCATTGATCTAGTTCTGTGAAAAGTTTGGAATCACATTGATTCACTCTACTCCTTACTAACCCCAAGGGAATGGACTAGCAAAGTCCTCTAACAAAAGTCTTATAAAGATCATCAAGAGACTGTTAGAGGACAACAAGAAAGCATGGGATTCAAAACTCAAGTTTGTTTTGTGGGTTGACAAAGTGACAACAAACAAATCCCTTGGTCTTTCTCCTTTCCAGCTTGTGTATGGAGTTGAGGCCATAATTTCTTCTCAGCTTGCCTTGTCTGTGGAAAAATTCTTCCAAGACTACCAAGGAGAGCCGAATGATATGATCAGAAGAATACAGTAGCTGGTAGAAGTGCAACATACTCAGGAGCATCTTCTAGATAAAGCACATGACCATCAACAGAAGATCAAACAGGCTTTCGACAAGAAAGTAAATAAAGAGGATTTTTAGTTGGGAGACTTGGTGCTCAAGTGGGATGAACCAAAGAAAGACAAAGGAAAGAAAAGTAAAATTGAAGCCTTATGGATCAGTCCCTTCAAAATTTCTGAGGTACTCTCGAATAACACTTACAAGTTGCAGAATTTGGAGGATGAAGAAGTTTTTGGTGGCCATATCAATGGGCATTTTATGAAAAAGTACTTTGCTTGAGCCATGAGTGGCTTTCCATGCCATTGGAAATATTATATTTATTTTATTTTTGTTTTAATAACTGACCCCATAGCCCTAGGATAAGGCACTGGAACTACTTGTTCTTGGCAGCTTGCAGGGAGCATGCCATCCCCTGTGGAGCCAATGTTATGACTCTAAGTTGCCTTGGGTCTTTAGCCCTTAGTTTTGTTTTTCTAAGTGTTTAGATTTTTTAAATTTTGATTTTCTTCTTAAAAAGTGTGATTTACTTAGGTCACCTTAATGAATAAAGGTTTAAGTCATGGCTAAAATTTTGATCCTCACATAAGCTATTGGCCTAGGTTCATTTTCATGACTTTTGTTTTGATCCCCTTCATGATTTGACATTAAGTTCGACTCAATCCACGACCAATTTGACTTGACATGTCACCCTTCTCACTCATGCCTCCGTAGCCTTGCCATGTTGTGCCTTTGTCCTATGCTTACTCGTCAAATCATTTTTTGAAAGGGAACGTTGCCAACTCACTAGGAATTTTCGTAGTGCACTCCCTGTCCTTCATCTTTTAACATGATTTGTGATTATTGCACTGATGTCATCTCTTCCTTGTTTTTAGCACCGTGGTTAGTTAAAATATGCCTTCGAGGATTCATCTTTATGAGATTTTCTAACAGTTTCCAAATTTTAAAAAAAGCTCAAACTCTGCGCTGCAAAAACTACCAGTTCATACCAATTAGCAGTGGCACTACCAGATCAGATGTTGAGGTGGATTCAAAGGCCAAGTTTCTCATGATACCCTCCGAAGATTTCGATGAAACTATGATTTGTCATCATTCTCCAGGTATTCCATGGTTTTCCCCCTCTACATAGCAATTTCAAGGAGAAATTATCGCCTAGAGTTTTGGTAGTGATTGTGCCTGCATAATTGGAGGAGATATTTTTCCTCGTGCTTTCCTATCAAATTTCCTTCCACTCAAACCTGTAGTCACCATCACCTAGTTATCAGTATAAAGACATATACTCGCCATGTTTCCGAGCTCTTAGTGCCCAAGAAAGTTTCATCTCATGTATGCGCAGTGTGCTACCCAGAAATGACATTGCCTTTTTTCCCCTACCTCCTCTACCTTTTGAATTGTACTGTTTTCGACCCAGTTTTCAAAGACAATTGCAGTGATCTCCTTCTTCACCTTATTACCCCTCATCTTTTTAGTTTTATGAACAAAAAAGGGATGGAAAATCATAGCCATGTTGTTTCCTAAGCTAGCAATCAGTTGAGTCAGGGGAGATTCCTAGAAAGGGGTAGACACTATTCATTGTCTCTTATTGAAGTCTGACTCTTTGTTTCCTAGCCATCACTACACCATAGTTTTTAAACCTTTCATCTTAAATTATGGAGACTCCTCAGAAGAAGAAGTCGCACAAGGGAGGGACTGTGGTGAGAACTGAGCCTACAGACATGCATTTATTCGAGGTAGAGCCCATGGCTAGAGAATTTTTCACTTTCTGCCAAAATATGCAAAGGGGTCATCCTAAGGTGGCAAGGCAATTTGTCTCACATTTTGATGGCCTGGAGACTAAGGTAGGGGACCTAAAATTTGAGGTGTCTGAGACCTCTATCAGGGATGATTTTAGGGGCTAAATTGCGCTCATGGGCTAATTTTCCAAGGTTTTTCCTAAAAAAAGATTCATTATTCTAAAAATGATTCGCCCAAATTCTAAAGGATAAAATTATTTTACCTTAAAAATCGCCAAACTTTTATACAAACTATATAAAATCCTTAGAAATTTGAATATTTTAACAAAAATATCGCCAAACATTTATGGTTGACATATGAAGTATTACTAAGATTCGCCAAGGTTTCTACATTTTAAAATAAATTTCCATCCTTAAAATCATCCTCGACCTCTATTTCAGCAGCTACAGGGACCCCTATCACTGGAGAGAATTGGTTTAAATACATGGCCTTGGATGCAGCATTTTCCAAAGACTTCCTAAAGCCTGAATATCAAACTGATAATCTATCCAAAGGGGTACCAAGAAGTCATCTAGTTGGAGAATTTGATAAAATGTTGAGGATCATTCAAAGGTACTTCACATGTGATGGGAGGTTCAATACACTATACTAGTACCATATAAGGCTTCTGCTGCATTTTACTGGCAAATTTGAAATGAACATTACCTTTTATTTGTTGAGGAGCATAGGAAAAATGTCAGATAGGGTTCAATCCAAATCAAAGGCTATGGATACTAGCATTTTTCATTCCGGGTTGATTAGAATGTTGGTTTTTGAAGAGATGAGAAAGAGGAACATCTTATGGGAACACTGCATTGTTGTTGCTCACATGAAATTAGACATAGCAGCTACTCCTCAGTCACAGATACCAAGCCCTTTGTCATCCACCAGTGCCTCTCCAATAGGAGCCAGCAAGAAAAGAAAAGCCAACAGCCAAGGAAAGCATAGCTCCAGTGAAGAAGCATGTTAATGCTAAAGGGAAGCATGTTGTTGTGCCAAATGGAAGTCCTCCTTCCACAAGAAGGAGTGTCAGGTTGATGAAGTAATTGGTGAAAGGTGAGCTGCATTTTTTAGAATGGCCCCTTATTGCAAGGATAAGTAATTGAGGAAATACTACCTCTGCCACCTATACAAGCTATACAGGCTTCTAATGCATACTGCTCAGAGTTTTTGGTGTTCTGCAAAGAGTTAATCTCTTCAACAGTAGTAGCGCATACATTCCGTAGCGCTATGGCGCTACATAATGAATTGTCTAATTTTCATGTTCTATCAATCTGCTACCTATAACGCTGCTTAATCACCTAAGACTAGTGTAGTGATGGCGTTGCTAACTACCCGAGGGTGCTACCAAATCTGTCAACGTTGAAGTCATGGTGTTGTGAATTATGATGGCGCTACTGAGTTGCATGCATACACACAGGAAGGCGCTACCAAAATTTTTACAGAGGTCGAATTCTGCACAGAGGCACACAGGCTTGGTGCTACCTATTCGACATGCCTATTTTGGAGGTTTCACTATGGAATCACAGGGAATTTGGTAAAGGCGCTACAAAGGATCGCTACCCAGAGCGCTACCAATTGACGCTACCAACAGGTTCCAAGAATCAAGGGGGATCGAATCATCATCTTTGTGAATGACTGATGATGTGAAGAATGGAAAAGATAGTGGCTGACAACATGATGACAGTTAAAATCCTATGAAGGACACTTGGCATGCAAGGAGATGCCCATCAAAGAAGATCAAGTCAGTTCAAAGTTGGTTGGATCAGTGGCCAACATTTTACCTTTTTATAGCACAATTGTTAGTTTAAGTTGTTAGATGAAATAACTACTTGAAGATTTTCATGGGAGGAAGGCCAGCTCCCACCTCCAGTTGTTGCCTTCTCTTTTGTTATAAATAGATAGTCTAAATGCTTTAGTAGGTGGGAATGGTTGAGCTAGGCTCCCTTATCTTGTAATATTTTGATGAAGCTACTGGTTAACAAGTTATGTACTTGATTTAAGACTTCATGTTTAATCTAAGTCAGCTTTCATATTCCAGCTTATTTGCCTCTGATTCTGAAGTATTCATGCTTGAATGATTCACATGAATTGTTGTGGTGATATTATGATGAATGTTTGATTATAGTGTTATTATGATGTTCTTCAGTTTCCTTAAACTTTGACTTCAAGAAGATCTTATGTTTGAGTTTTTCTTCTTTAGGTTGTTTGAAGACCTGATGTCCATAGCAGACCTCTACATTTTGCTCAACAAAGTCTTCCCTCTATTCACCTTTACTCCTACTTACTGGTTGAATTTAATCAAGACCTCAATTGCCTGTGCATGCTAGCCCAGATTTCTATGTTAGAACATTATTATCTTGAGTCTTGTCCATTTGACCTCTTTAAAACTCATTCACATTTACACATAACTTGATGGGTACTAGGCTTACCTTCTATGCAATCTGAGGGTGACTCCTAGTGCTAACACAAATCAACTTAGAAATTGATTAGTGGGTCTATTAAAAAACCTTGGGGCAAAAGGGAAATTGAGTAAAGTTTGTTTCTCTTCATATGGAGGAGAGTTTTTTAATAGAGGGTGTGGAACATTGTGGATATGAGGGTGAGGGTGGGGGTGGAGGGAGTATATGAGAAAACTTATTTAAGTTTTCTCATATACTCCCCCCACCCTCATTGTGGATATGAGGGTGACGGTGGGGGTGTGGGGAGTATATGAGAAAACTTATTTAAGTTTTCTCATATACTCCCCCCACCATATGAGAGTGGGGGTGGGGGAGTATATGATAAAACTTAAATAAGTTTTCTCATATACTCCCTCCACCCCCACCAAGGTGTATGGAGTTCTATAAACTAAATCAAGAGAAGAATGATGCCTTAGATATACAAATGTTGGAAAAGATGGAAAAGGTAGTGGTGAAAGTAGCCAAAAAAGAGAGGAGCTTAAAGGAAAAATTGAATGTGTGGTATTGGGATCTTGAAACTCTAGGTGTTAAGGATGGTTGAGGAGCACTAAGCCTTCTCCCTTGTGTTATGAAAATCATTTCTTTTGGCTTTTCTCTCAAATAAACATGAGCCAAATTTTGTTTCGTATGATGTTCTTTACTTCATGATACACTTAACATTCTATATGTATTAAGAAGAAGGTTAAATATTTTACATTTTTACTATTATTTTTAGTTGGTGTGCTTGGACCTGTGAATCTTTCTCTAGGATGCATGTAACAATTAAAGAATGTCCATGTATTTAAATGTAAGTTTCGTTATTTTTATTTTTTTAATTTATAGCGTATTCAAACTCACTCTCTTTTTTTTCCAGGGAAAAATTTTCTCGAGTTTATATATTGTATAAAATCATTTACATTGCACTCCAACTGACCAAGCGGTCGGAGGTTCAATTCTGAATCACTTCAAACACCTGTGTGTGTAATATAACACAGCCGGTCGAAACAAATACACACCACAGTCACAAACAGTCATACCAAAACCAGTTTTCTGACATCCTACTGCACAATTGTTGTTTTTACAGCGAATTGTTCAATAGCAATTTGCTCAGCGGTCACAGGGATGTAATGGACAGCGATCCATCCTTCCAGCTACCTGTCGACTAGATCTTTACCAAAGAGTAATCCCTAATCCAAGGATCAACAAGATGTAAACCTGCGCATCCACAGATAGAGCATATTCCAACAATCAGATAACCAATCCAGCAGTCGAGTAAACTTGCCAGAGTCAAAAATTCTGCCAACCCCGATCAATAAATTCTTAGATGGGTAATGGGACTGTCGACTCCGTAGTCACTGTGAAATATGTATAGCCACCCTGACAGCTCCTTTAGTGCTCTTTTAGAGAGAGCATCCGCCTCTCCGTTGTGACTTCTCGGAATATGAAGAAATTTAATCTTGGCAAAGCGTTTTGACAGCTCCAGTGTTTTCAATTTCCAGCTTTCGATGTGAACAGAGCAGAGATTGGATCTTTGATTGATCCAATCGACGACTACTCGCGAGTCACCCAAAACATATAAATGTTTGATAGACCACGTCGTAGCTAAATAGAGAGTGGTCCAGAGCCCCAATATCTCTGCTTTAGTGTTCGATCCTTCCCCACATCTGAAGAACCATTTTGTGATTCTTGATTGGTGAGATTTAAAGAAGCCACCAGCGCCACAGCATCCAGATTGCGCAGCTCCGTCGAAGCAGGCTAGCGTAAAACCCTCTGGCAGATTGAGATCAATAGCTTTAGGTGTGTGGAATGAATTCAGAGCTTGTTTCCAGTGAAAGGAATACAAAACTCTGTGTACAACTTTCATCAAGTTTGGTGTCCTGTTCTCAAATATGACACTGTTTCGTTCCAACCAGAGGTTCCAACAGACCAGAGCAGCCAGGCAGACTGGGGGAGAATTTTGTGTGCTCCACAACTGAAAACATTCTGAAAGTGTGTCTCTGCTCCAGGGTAAAGGTAGCGAGAGCTGCTGTAGGATTCGGGCCCAGACCTCCCTTGCAAATCCACAATGAATCAGTATGTGATGGACGTCTTCTCCTGTGCACCTGCAAAGCAAGCAGATCCCTGGCCCCTCCCAACCACGACGGGGAAGCACATCCCAAGTCAGGATCTTACATTTCCCCGCGAGCCAGAGGAAGAGCTTTAACTTTAGCGGAATGGTCCATTTCTAGAGTTTGAAGAACCAGGAGTTGTCAACGCTGTGTATGCTCTGAGATTGGAGGGCTGCATATAATTTTTTTACCGAGAGTATGCCGATGGCATCCCCTCCCGCCCACAGCAGAGTGTCAGACTCATCCGAGAGTGAAATGCCATCTCCTTTGATAGCAGCAATGTAACCATTCCACTCAGTCGCGCACGGTCCATCAAGTTCCAGATCCCTGCTCCCCAACCAGTGGTCCAGCAACGTTTGAACTCCATTAGAAACACTAACCTGTGAGAGAGTTTGGAGATTAAGTGAAACTAGATGGTCACATAAGGAGGGAGAAAGGAGCGATCTCTCCTCCAGTCCGAGTATCTTATCCTTGCCAATTTTTATCTCCTTGCCAGTGCCGGGCTTCCAGCGAAGCCAGTGAAGTATCACCGGAATGGAGGCGATCAGTCCTTTCCAGAATGGAGAGACTCTCTTAATCGAAAAGGCGGTCCGTCGAATCCAGCTACTAAAAGGCTGAGAGCAAAGATATTTATCAGCTATAATTCGGTGCCAGATACTTTTATGTGTTACTGCTCGCCAAAAAGAACTTGCCAGAAGGGCAGAGTTGAATGTGTGGAGGTTTTTTAGTCCCCAACCCCCTGGTCTGCGTGGTTTTGCTAAAATTTCCCAGCTGCAGAGATGTAAACAGCGTTTACCAGCCCTTCCATTCCACAAAAAATGAAATGCTAATCTGCGGAGTTTGGTGATTATCAGTTTAGGAATCTTTTCCAGGGTCATCCAAAACACTGCAAGGCTTTCGAGTACTTCTTTTATTAAAATGTATCTGCCCCCCAGGGACAGCCATTTGTTACACCAGAAATCAATCTTCTTTTCAAATTTTGCTACAAGCCAGCACCAATCCCCCGGGCGGGTGGCTCCCAGCTTCAGCTGATATCCAAGATATATGAATCCCTCCTTTAGGTCAACAAATGTAAAAGTAAAGCGGTCCATAAAGATGTGTAGTTCAGGGGCCGTGAGTCCCCAGTAGTGTGCAGATGACTTGGGATAATTAATGGAGAGTCCCGAGATCGAGCAAAAGTGATGAAGTATCTCCTGAATAACAGTCCATTCCTCCAAATCTGCTTTCGTCATGATGAGCACATCATCGACGAACATTAGAAGAAGAATCTTGATAAGCTTGGAAACCTTTATACCGGACAATTTGTGTTCACTTAAGCTTTTGTTTAGGAGTAGGCTAAGGCCCTCCATAATCAAGATAAATAGATAGGGAGAGAGGGGGCATCCCTGTCAGAGCCCCCTCTCACTTTTGAAGAAACTAGAAGCTTCACCATTAATTAAGACAGTAAAGTTTGCGTTGGAAACACAAGCAAATATCCAATTTGTGAGCTGATCGCCGAAGCCCACTGCATGTAAAATAAGTCTCAAGAATCCCCAATCAATACAGTCAAATGCTTTTTTGAGATCAAGCTTTAGGATCAGCGCTTTTTTATTCTTTTGCTTTATGCTGTGTAAGCATTCGTGGGCAGCACCAATGGCGTCCTGGATTCTTCTGCCCTTCAAGAAGCCAAGTTGCCGCTCTGAAAGACTTGCCCCTAGAAAAGGTTTGATCCGATTTGAAATAACTTTGGCTATAATCTTGTAGATAAGATTACACAGTGCTATTGGACGGAAGTCATTAAATGAAAGTGGGTTGTTTTCTTTCGGGATTAATACAAGAAACGTGGAATTGATGCCTCCAGCAATCTTTCCCATGAGACGAGTGTCCTCTACCATCTGAAGAAGATCCCCCCCAACGAGATCAAAATAGAATGTAAAAAATTCTGTGGTCCAGCCATCCGGCCCAGGACTACGCTCTTTGTTGAATTGTTGCAGGATATCTTTAATTTCTGTGAGCGTGACAGGCTTGTGTAAGTCATTAGCTTCCTCGGCTGAGACCATTCGAGGAAAAAGACTAGCCAATGAGGCCTTCTCCGGCAGATTATCAGTAGCAGTAGCTTTATAATGTGTAGTGTAATGGGAGGCCGCCTCATTCAATATTTCTGCCTGTCCACGGATTAATCCATCATTGGCACTTTCAATTGACCAGATGGTCTTTTTATTTCTGTTAAAACTCGCAACCTTGTGAAAATATTTGCTATTTGAATCGTCGCACCGTAGCCAGGTTGCACGGCTGCAAAGTCTCCAGCGGAATTCATCCTCGCGGAGTATGGTCGCCCTCTGTTCTTCAAGCACACGGAGTCTATTCGCCTCTATCACCGATAAAGTCGAGCATGAATCTTTGTGGATGAGGGAGAATATTTGCTTTTCCAAATAGAGGAGACGGGCCTTTCCCTCTTTAGCCATTTCCTTTTCCCACTGAATAGTTTTAGATTTCAGCACTTTTAGTTTCCAAATCAAACGTAACTGTGGATTGAGTTCAGAAAGAAAACAGGGGTCAGACCAGGTAGAATGTACGATAGCTGTATAAATATCGGAGGATAGCCAAAAGTGGTTGAATTTAAAGGGGGTAGATCTGCGGACAGAGGGTAGCAATTTGAGTAATATGGGAGCGTGGTCTGAGAAAAATGGGAATTCCACCCAGGACGACGGCATAACAGAGGAAGTCAGATATCCTTCTGCCACTAGAAATCGGTCAAGACGTCTAGCGACAACATCATGGCCAACTCGCCCGTTTCTCCACGTAGGGACAAGACGATTTGGCAGAATGTCTATGAGATTATTGGAAGCCAAGATTTCTTTATAAGTTGCTTCAGCAGGTCCAGGCGAATACGGTCCCCCCCAGTGTTCAGTGGCCGAAAGTATGAAGTTCAGGTCACCCCCAAGAATGAGGTTAGGAATAGCAAGGA
>JZKD02S1834787.1:550833-564144 GCA_000966675.3 Picea glauca | reverse complement strand
AAGGGTTCAAGAAAGGTACTGTTGACAATAATCTCTACATTAAGTCTGAAGGTGATAATTTACTAGTTGTTTTGGTTTATGTAGATGATATTATTTTTGGTTGTACTAATGAATCCTCTGTCCACTAGTTTGCTAACTCTATGAAAACAGAGTTTGAAATGTCCATGATAGGAGAACTGTCATACTTTCTTGGTTTACAAGTAAATCAGAGTTATGCAGGAATATTTATCTCTCAAGAAAAGTATTTGAAAGAGATGTTGAAGAAATTTTAGATGGAGAATTCTTCTCCTGTCATTACACCTATGGTGGTTGGTTGCAAGATCAATAAAGATGAAATTTCACCTAATGTTGATCAAAGGACATATCGCTCAATGATAGGAAGTCTTCTATACATCACAACATCCCGTCCTGATATAATGCAAGATGTTGGAATGGTAGGTCGTTATCAATCTGCTCCTAAACAAAGTCATTTAGTAGATGTAACAAGGATATTCAAATACTTGAAGGGAAAAATGACTTATGGTTTGTGGTATCCCAAAAATCAAAATTTTGAGTTAACTGCTTATTCAGATGCATATTGGGCAAATTGTGTGGATGACAGAAAGAGCACCAGTGGAGGTGCATTCTTCCTGGGTGACTTGTTAGTAGCATGGCTTAGTAAGAAGCAGGGATCTATTTCCTTATCAACTACATAGGCATAGTACATTGTTATTGCTACTTGCTACACACAAATTTTATGGATGATACAAACTCTTGCAGATTTGAAGGTAACTTATACTGATCCCAATCCACTTCACTGTGATAACACCAATGCCATTAGTCTCTCTAAGAATCTTGTACTTCATTCAAAGTCTAATCATATACCAATAAAATATCACTTTCTTAGAGAACAAGTTATAAATAGAATTGTTCAGGTGAATTATATTCCTTCCATAGAACAAATAGTTGATATCTTTACTAAGCCATTAGCAGTGACACCTTTTGGATATCTTTGTCAGAAGTTGGGGGTTATATCTTCTTTTGTCTAAGCTCCTCATAGTTGACAGGGGGAGTATGTACTGCAACAACTCAGGGGGAGCGTGTTTCTTCTTTGACATTGATGTCAAAGGGGGGAGAAAGTGTATTGGTAAGGATGCTACAGTGGTATGGTTGGGTGTCTAGGAAGAGTAGTGTTCAGGTTCTTTAAGGTTGCGATCAATGCCAAAGGGGGATATTGTTGGCATATTTCTTATGGACAAAAGGAAGAGTACTTGTTTTTCATTGATGGCAAGATCATCCTGATGATGACAAACAAGAGAAAGTGGCAAGAACAACAACGCAATGATGATGGCATGACAAGATCAAAAGTGTAAGATCAAGAGGAGGAGTAATAGTGACCGTTGGATCATCCATCTCTAATTCTCGATGGCCGTCAGATCTAAATTAAGATAGGAGGAGTGTGCAGAAGAGGAGAACAGATCTCAACTGTCAGATCTGAGCATGAATACCGACCATCGTTGGATCCATAAGAAGGAGCATGATCTTTAAGTACAAGATGAAGTAGGCTTACAAAGTCCCAAAAGAAGGAGGACCATTGATCCAAGAAGGACACATGGAGAAAGATCAGGGCATGCCAAAGGCTTTGTTTCGGTATTTTGCAGATTGGGAAATCGAAAAGGAAGAGGTGCTCTAACCCCTCAAACTTGCAATATGAGAAATCGCGATAAACAATCATGATCGTTGGATGCAGTCTACACGTGGTGATAGGTCAACTTTTCGTTGACTGGAAAGTCAAAGGAAGGAGGAGCTCTATCCTTTGAAATCGCGAAACGTGAAACCGCAATTCAATCTAAGTCATTGATCAAGGGAGAGCATGGCTCGTTGATCTGGATCGATTTCGGAGTTTCAGATATCAAGAGTTGGAGGAGTCAAGGAGACTCATGGAAAAATCATGAAGTGCCTTTTGATGCAGTCTATGGTTACCACCGCTGGTCATGTGAGGGGAAGAAGCTAGCAATGCTAAGCTCCATTTCAGAGTTTCGGTGATCACGACATGGAGAGTCGAGACGCCTCATCACAGGATTCCCGAAAATACGAGTCACGAAAGCCCTTTATGGATAAGCGCTTGGTCACATCCATGGGAATGTCAAGGAAGGAGCTTGCAAGTTGCAAGGCTCCATTTCTTGATCGGGAGTTGGAAGAGTCGGAGTGACTCGCAACAAAATATGCGAAACGCGAAATTGCATAGCGCATGTACTAATTGGTCACGAAAAGGGAAGGTACTAATTGCTAAGCCCTATTTTCGGAGATCGCGACATGGAAAGTCGAGAAGCCTCAGCACAAGATATCCAAAATGTGAAATGCGAAATCACTTTCTGATTAGCCTGTGGTCACAACCAGTGGGCATATGGGATAAATGCAATATCCTTCTGATTTAATCCAACGGTGCTGGTTAATTGGAATTTGATCGAAGGGCTACTATCTCACCTCACGGTTAATTATTCAGTTAGCAGAACTGAATCATAGTTCTTGGGCGTTTGGAGATTCAGTTGCTAAGGTGTTTTTATTGGATATTCGAGGTGTAACTGATTTTGTAGGAGAGCATAAAAGTGACATGGAGTGACTGTGTAAGGTTGGTTGTTTTGACTGAAAAATGAGTTGAACTGTAGAAAGGAAAAATTACACTATGCACAGTGTGAAGAAAACTCAGAGATGAGGAACAAAAGATGAACATAACAGAGAAGGTGAAGAGAGAAGAATGTGCACATATCAAAGAGCATGAGAAGGACAGAGAAAAAAAAGATAGAAAGAGACAGCAATTCAAACCAAGTATGAACAGAGCAGAAGAATAGTGTAGCAGATAAGAATTGTAGAACAATTAAGAAGTGGTAAGAATTGATATATCTGTATTGTTGGTTATTCAATCATTTATATAAAATCAGGGAGGTAGGGTGGTGCTAGGGAGGACTGTGGTCCTCTGATATTAAAGTTGGTGCTTGAATATTGGAAGTTGTATCTTCCATCTAGTTGTGGCTAGAAAAACAGGGTGGCAGGGTGGTGCTGGGGGAAAACACAGAGTTTTCTGTATGCAAGTTGGTGCTTGTATAAGTCCAGTTGGTGCTGGAACATTTAGGGAGTTGATGCTTCCTTCTAGTGGGTGATAGAGAAACCATAGAGTTGGTGCTCTCAACAAGTTGGTGCTTGTATAAGTGGAAGTAGGTGCTTCCATCCAGTTGGTGCTGAAACACTCAAGGAGTTGATGCTTCCTTCTAGTGGGTGCTAGAGAAACCAGATATTTGGTGCTCTCAACAAGTTGGAGCTTGTAAAACAGAGGTAGTAGCCTCACTTTGAGTTGGTGCTCAAACATAGATGATGTACAGAACTTAAGACTATCTATCATTCAAAGAAGAAGAGGTTTTCTCCCTTTATGAGTTTCCTCGTGAAAATCTATCTCTGTGTATATCTTATGTGTGACTGTTGTTCATTATTCATGTTGTTCACATGTTATATAATATTGATGGTCACTTGGAAGAGATTAAAAATTGTTTGAATAGTTATATATTGTTTAAGCACAGTAACAATTGATTCACCCCCCCTCTCAATTGTCTTAGTATTTTCAACACACTGATGTATTGGTGTTACACATCAAAATTACTCAACTGGATAAGTGTCGCATGTTCCTCTCAATTGTCGTAAGTGTCGCATCTTCCTTACAACTTTCGCAAGTGTCGCAAGTTGGTCACAAGTGTCACAAATGTTGTTTAAGCATACTGCCATAATGACGACACTAAGGAGGCACTTAAAACATCTCATGCACTTGATTTGAAGAAGAAGAACTAGTCAGCTGAAGTCAAAGAACTCTTGACACCTGAGAAGAGATTTCAATCAAGGGTTTTGAGGGTGAATGCTCCCCTAAATCAGCCTTGGGAGCACTGGCGCTCCCCTATAAGGCCTCAGGGAGCGTTATAACGCTTCCTTACCCTTCTGAAGGAGCACTGCTCACTTTTGAAGTGCTGGCGCTCCCCTTAAGCTTCTCAGGGAGCGTTCCAACGCTCTGATGCCCCTTTTGAAAGAGTGCTGCATAATCTGGGGCAGTTGTTGGTCCGTTGAGGAGAATAAGGAGAGGATCTTTCAATATTAGAAGGCAGTTGCATTTGAATTCTTAGTTTCATCAAGAGATCCCTGATCTAAGGAGGGAGTTCCTCAACTTGTTCTAAAGATAACTCAAGAGGTTAAGCTCCTCTTAACCTATATAAGCAAGCTCTATGATGGTGGAAAGGGGGAAGAATTGCTAGCATGAAACCTATGATCTCATAGGAAACACACAGTCAGCCAAAGGAGAGTGATCATTGAAGTTGCTATCATCCAGGTTGTGGATCTTTCGAGAAAGGGTTAGATGAAGAGGACTTGACGAAGCTGTCGCATTCGCATCTACGATTGTAAGTACTGCTGTCGTTATTCTCATTAATATGACACGCTTGTCCTGTTTCTTTCTAGTTTGTGTCTAATGTTACATGAACTTATCTTCGATAGATAGATCTATTTTCAATCTAATATCAATAGAGTAGGAAGTGGTCGTATCTTGTTTGTCTGCAGAACTCAGCGAGGAGCAAAGGATCAAAGCGCAACTCGGAGCGTGCAGGGACAAACGTCGATAAAGAGGTACTTCTGTTATCCTTCCTTCTCATGTGTTAGTTTAGATAGATTTGAAAGGAATTCAGTGTCCACGTTAAGCATTTTCTATCTTAGAGTTAAGGTCAAGCTCTTTGAGGTCATCTACCTGTCTGCAGGGAGATTTTCCTACAACAATTGTATATCAGAATTTTGTTGAAATTGTGAAGTCTTAAAGCCCAAGGGCCCAGTATCATCGGGGACTAGGGGCCTGATAGCCCAGTACCTTAGTGGTCCCAATATTTGGGAAACGTGAAACCAGATCAACAGTCAAGATTAAATTTGAGATGGATTAGATGATGGGTTAGAATTGAGGTCATGTTGCATTGTAACTGGACCACGTGTCATAAGAAGATTTGATCATGTAAGTACCATTATATTGGATACTGGATGAGTAAAGGTGGATGATTGAAGGATCAAGGGTCCAAAAGCCCGAGGGCCCAATAGGCCTGGTGGCCCCGATATTCGAGGAATGAGATCAATGGTCAAGATCAAATTGAGGAACTAGACCAGACAACTCGTGAGTTTTGAACTCATGTTCTATGTTTTTTTGGGTGGAGAAAAGATCAACGGTCACAATTTTTTCAAGGATAAGATCCGATAGTGGCAGAGTGATGTAATCTATTATGCAGGCTATGAGAAGATCGTGCATGAAACCAAGGGGTTTTGTGATAGCTTCAAATGATTTTTGAAACATGATTTAATGGAGAAATGAAGGAATCTGGAGCCGACCTATTTGAGAATGATTTATTTTTTCATGTGGACAAATTCATGGAAGTATAGAATGTATAAATAACTATTCCTAAATCAAGTTCAAAGGTGGAAGTGTGAGAGGAAGTTGTCGATGTGAAGAGAGAAAATGTAAAGTGAAGAGATGTAGATGTGAAGGTGAGTAAGTGTGTGGAAGCTAAGGTTGTAAGGTCCAAAGATGAAAGAGAATGAAAGAGAGGAATATGAAAATGTCTAAGAGTTGTTGGGAGGTGTAAGGAAAAAAGGAACTTCCAAAACTATGCAGATTGTGAACTTTCGGACCCTTGCACCTCAACTCTAGGCTTAAGTTCATGAGTCAACGAGTACCATAGACAACTCAGCCGCTAAGGCATGACTGGAAAGAAAGGTGATGTGCTTCTCACTTTGCAGTTATGACCTCTAGCACGAAGGTCCGCAGGGTGGTCTTTAGCTAAAGGGGAGAACTCTTCTATGGTGGAAGACGCTCCTACCCTAGTTAAACATGGTAATCAAAGCCATGTTAGGGGAACAACTCTAGGAACAGGTCTGGGAAAAGTAATTTTCAGAGGAATTCGTTGAGCGCCAGCTCAATGAGTTCGGTGCCTTACAATAGGGTGGTCATATGGAGTCGGAATATGAGACCAGATTTATGGAGATACTTCGGTATGGCCTGCAGCTAAACATGAAGAAGTTGGAGATCAACATGTGCATGACCAACCTTAACTCCAGCTTTCGTGTGAGTTTAAGGATCTAAAGACCTCAAACATTGCACGATGCAGTCCAGAAGGCCTTCTAACTGAGAAGGAATTGATGGTGGGAGTCAGGGCATGAATCCTACAAGACTGTCTGGTTGACAATTGGTTCCTCAGCAGAGGGATCCCTACAGGGGACCACTGAATCCGTGGAAATACTTCTAGCAACCGTTGTTTAGGATTATTAGCAGAACATACCAGGATCTTAGGCTGGTGGGTCAACAAATTCTATTTCTGGGCCAGGAGTACTAGACCGGAGGTGGGCGATGGACATGTGGAGAGTCACCTTATCAGCAAGACTATCTGGTTGAAAGGGCTAGAGCAATCGAGTCAACATGACACACTACCGTGGCAGATATGGGAAAGGCCCACAAGATTCACGACCATGGTAAATAATTACAAGGCCAAGCACCAGTCCACTGTGCTCGAGCCGTTAGGTTCCATTTCCAAAGGAACTTTTAGTATTTGTTATACCTTGTTTCTATGGAGAGATCTAATTCTAGTATCGTGCTAAATGGATTTAGGTGAAGGCATTCAACAGGACGAGTTCATATTCATCGATATGGCTTCGGGTACCAACCAGATGGTTGGAGGAAGGGGTATGAACTGTCACTTTAACCTAGGGATAGTGTAATGAAGTCTGATCTATGTCACTATGTTAAGATCTTATGACGACATGATTAGTATGGACTGGTGAGAATCGAATGATGAAATACTCAATGGTAAGATGAGGCGATTGAGTTGGACCGACAATGAATGGAATATAAGTGTGATTATAGGAAGAAAACAAGGAGTACCCCAAGGTTCATTTCTTCCCTACAGCTACAAGAAGAACACTCACAAGGATGCAAGTTATATGCATACTTAGCGTTGAACGTCAAGGGCGTGGAAGAAGGATTAGAATACCTTCTGGTAGTATGAGATTTTGTGGATGTGATTCCCATAAGAATTACTAGGTGTGCTTCCTGAAGCCAAGATGGAAGTTACCATTGACCTAAAACTTGGAACTGAACTAATGGAAAGAAACCCTTATCTGATGTCGACCCCTGAGTTACAGGAGTTGAAAGTGAAACTGAAGGATTTGTTGGACCTAGGACTGATACGTCCAAGTGTATTGCCTTGGGGTACTCTTGTTAATTTCATACGGAAGAAGGATGGGTCATGGAGACTCTGCTTGACGAAATTTTGATATTCTCGGATGACAAAAGATCAGGACAAAATGTTACGCTTGGTACTATGGTGTTGCGAGAGAACAAATTATGGGAAGCAACCACAATGTTATAGAGGATTCATTTCTTAGGGCATGTTATCTCCGATGAAGGAATTGTTGTGGATCCAACGAAGGTAGAGTCTATTATGGAGTGGCATGCGCTGACGAATGTCCCAGAAGTGCGTAGATTCATGGGTCTAGCGGGATATTATCGACAGTTCATCGAGGTTTCTTCGAAGATATAAAATCCGATTATGGAATTGCAAAAGAAGACAAAAAGTTTTTGTGGACCCAGAAATGTGTGGAAGCATTTCGAAGGCTCAAGGAGTTGTTGACGAAAACGCCAATACTAAAAGTCCCTGGCGTGGACGAGGGGTTCTTGGCATGCCCTGACGCATCCAAGGAAGTCTTAGACGGAGTCTGAGGCAAGACGGTCGAGTGATCACTTACATATCAAGGAATTTAAGGAAGCATGAGGAGAACTATGCGACGCACAATTTGGAGTTGTTAGCGATTGTGTATGCCTTGAGAGTGTGGAGACACTACCTGATTGGATCGAAATTCGAAATAAAAATGGACCAATGTGGTTTACAACACCTTTTTACTCAAAATGACTTGAACGTGCGGCAAGGGAATTAGTCAAAACTACTTATCGATTACGATTTGAGATTTCCTACTTAAAACGAACAATGAATAGAGTGGCAGATGCTTTGAGTTGGAGACCGCGCATATTTTCAGTGATACCTCTTCAAATGAATCTACGTGAAAAGATTCTAACTATAACATGACACTAGCTGGTATAAAGAGGGTAAGGAATTTTTCGGGCAAGACATCTTGATGGAACCAAAATTGAGGGATATACTGTGGACAACAATGGATCCTTGAGTTATAATAACCGGATTTACATACGACCCAACGACGAATTGAGAAGTTTTGATCTTATGCGAAAATCATAGAGTAGTGTACATGGCTCATCCAAGAGTCATGAATATGAGGACCGACCTTAAGCCCTTATTATTCTGGAAGGGATAAGGGAAAACATTGTCAACTGCATGGTGAGATGTCTAGAAGGTCGGTAGGTGAACACTGAACATAGAAATCCAGCAGGATTTCTATGGCCACACGCCACTCCGGAATCGACATGGGAGGTCATTTTGATAGACTTCATTGTTTAATTGTTACTGATGGCAAGGAGGCACGACCCGGTTGTTGTGACAGTTGACACTCTGACGAAGAGTTCACGTTTTTTCCATGTGCATACAACACATTAGGCACCAAGTATGGCTAGAGTTTATATCAAGAAAGATGTTGATACTTCCATACGTACCAAAGGAATCATATATGATAAGGGATTGAATGTTTGAAAAATGATTTTGGACGAGTTTCCCAAGAGGCCTTGGGAACACCACTGAAATTTAGTACAACATGTCCTTGAGATAGACAGGTTGACCGAAGGAACAAACCAATTTGGGAAGTTTGTGTTGCGTATGTGTGTGTTGGACCAACATAAACATTGGGAATAGTTCTGGCTGATGGTCGAGTTTGCATTCAACAATAGCCATCAAAGCACCATTAATATGGCACCATTAAGTTTCTTTATGGACGACCATGTCAGACGCCTTTGAGTTGGGGTTGAATTGAGGATGGGGTCCTGGTAGGACCAGAAGGGATCCAAGAATTGAAATAACAATTACAAATGATACAAAAAGGGATGGAAGAAGCGCATGATTGACATAAGGGTTTGTCGATGTGCTTCACATCGACCATAATTATGAAGGGCCTAATGGCTAGTCGTGCCTCATTCTTTGAGGTGTTGCACGATGTTTTTTTGTGTGTCCATGGGCAAATTTAGTTCAGTGATCCTACGCATGAGATTGATTGAGTTATTGGTGGATGTTGGGCAGGGTGCACTCAAGGAGAAACCAATCTTCTTTCTGGACCATCGCATTTGACAACTACAACATCAAATTGTTGATCAGGTCAAGGTCTAGTAGGAAAATTATAGTCCACACTCAACTACCTGGGAGGACGCATATGACATGCGTCATCAGGTTCCCTTTGTTGATAGCTAGACATTTGGATATTGTCATATACTTTATTTTTTCATTTGTGTACTGTGAAACTTTGGGACGAAGTTTAAACCAAGAGGGGGTGTATGTAACATCCCTCTCTTGTGCCCACCCAATGTGACTCATTATTATGGAAAATTTTGTGCAAGTGATTTGGTTATCTATATGGTTGAGTGATTTGATTATGGAGCATGATGATGTTTGTGGATTTGATGATATGTTAATTTATGATATTTATGTCGCCAGGTGCTATTGACTATTTTCCTGAGTGTGCAGGTATCTAGACATTTGAGGATGTCGATGGCATCGATGGATCTCCTTGGACTCCAGATCGAGTCAGGGAGTGGACAGTTATGGTTTGAATGTTTTAATATTTCATATGTGACATATGACTAGATATTATGATGTTGATTGTTATCATTGACATGTTTCGTTGATGCATGCAGGCTGACGATAGCTTTCTAGCTAGACTTGCATTAGGAGTAAAGGGGTCATGCATGACAACCAGAGATATTGAGGGAGAGGTGTAGCAACAACCCTGCCACAACCTACTATCACTCCCATCAAGGCTCGAGTTGTAGGTTAAGGATTACCTAGTTCGAGGGATCCATGATATCGTGATGGAATACATTGTAAGTCGCTCACGATGATTATAAGGGGCACGCAATAAGGCAGGTTCCTTATTCCTTAGAGGCACTTAGTCTCCCACAATATCACCTAATGGAGTATTGACTCTAGGGGTTTGACATCTACCAAATTTAGTCAAGAGGTGAGTGACACCCTTGGAGAACGTAGTGCGTCTTGAAGGGCACGTCGCACAAATAAAATAGAAAGAGGTGAGTGGCACCCTTGGAGCACGCAGTGCATCCTGAAGGGCACATCGCAATTTTAATTAGGGCAAGTTAATAAACCTAGTGCCTAGAAAAATATGGCTATGTAGGACCTGGTCATCCTTAAAATGAATGATGTGATGAGTAAAGTTTAATAACAAATTTTCCCTTAAGAACTGTCACCAAGCCTAGTGAATTTAAAACCTAGGTTTAAGTAGAAACTCTGAACAAAAAAAAACTAATTAGACCTATTGTTGAAGGAAAATCTCCCTGCGGACAGGTAGATCTCCTCTTGAGAGCTAGACTCTTAACTCTTAAGACACAAGATGCTTATCATGGACACTGACTTCCTTTTAGGTCTATATAAACTAATGTGTGAGGAGGAAGGAGAAGAGAAGTACCTTTTACCGGTGTTTGTCCCTGCACGGTCTGAGTTGATTTCCAATCTTTCGCTCCTCGATACGCCCTGTAGATAAACAAAGATACAACCACTTCCTACTCTATTCAGATTAGCTTGAAATAGAACTATCTATTAGAGACAAGTTCATGTGAGATTAAACACAAACTAGAAAGAAACAAGCCAAGCATGCCATATTAATGAGAACAATGACAAAGGAAACTTACAACCGTAGATGCGAGTGCAACAGCTTCATCAAGTCCTCCTTGTATAACCCTTTCTTCAAAAGACCCATGATCAAAATGACAATATATTCACTGATTATTCTCCTCCACTTCACTGTGTGTTTCCTATGAGATCATAGGTTTCATGCCTCCAAAATCATCTCTCTTTTCACCATAAGAAAGCCTGCTTATATAGGCTTGGAGAGGCCCAACTACTTGAGATATCTTTAGGGTAAGTTGAGGATTTTACTCCTTCAGTTAGGGATTTCCCCTAAGATCATGGCTTGACCAAGGATTCGAATCCAACTGCCTTCAAATATTGAAGAGATCTTTCCCCCATTCTTCTCAACAAACCAACTGTTGCCCAGAATAGGTAGCGCTCCCTCAAAAGGGAAATCAGAGCGTTATAACGCTCCCTAGTAATGTATAGGGGGTTGCCAACACTCCTGAGAATAGGAGCGCTCCTCCAAAAGGGAAGATGCAGTGTTATAATGCTCCCTGATAGTTTATAGGGGAGTGCCAACACTCCTGAGAGAGGCATAGGGGAGAAATCTCCTCTAAAAGCTCAAATTTAGTGGCTCTTTCAAATGGAAAGAGGTTTATAAACCCAGTTAATCATTCCTCTTCTTCCAAATCAAATGTTTGAGATGTTTTAAGTGTCCTTCTGATGTCGTTATAGGTACGACATAGGCATTATGGCATTATTCTTTTCTTGACACTTGCAACACTTGTGATCAAAATGAGACACTTGCGACACTTGTAATGATGACACTTGCGACACTATCAAAGTGAGTATTTTTGATGTGTAACAGATTTCCCCCCAAATTATGAAGTTAGAAGATGAGAACTGATAACTGAAATGCTTTGTAGACTTTCAAGCAAGGGTATAGACGCAGAGAACCTGACAGAAGCTGCACACAAAACATCCAACAAATATTGTGATATGTTTCAAACCCAAGGCATGCATACCTATGCTTGGGTGATCAAGACTTGCAAGATATGGCCGCCGTAAAATACACTGCGGATCCATAATTATATTGATAAAAAGGTATAGCCACTGAAAATACACTGTGGATCTATAATCCCATGACATGAACTGATCGTAGCCACAAAGAATACATAGTGGATCTATGAGATGACAAGACATAGCCACGACCAATACAAAGTGGATCTATGTGACAGTATATGTGTCATTGTTCAAGAGAAACTCCTTCACAACTTGGGAAAATTACATATCAGAGTGATCACTCAACCCAGGGTCTTCTTACTTATCCCTATGTAGTACAAATCTAACCATGTGAATAGATGTACTGATGTCAAACATGGCAGAAACCACTTGATTATCGGTCAATGATGTAAACCCTTAACAAGCGCAAGGGAGATCACCATTAATGTCAATGATTCCCAAGGTACTCTAGTACATTCCAACGAATGTGAATGGATGGTTTGAAGTCAAACATCCATGGAATCATACGATCAGAGGTCAATGATGTAAACCAATTGTCGAATGTGAGGAGGCCTCCCATTGAGGCATGCAGGTCCCAAAGTACTAACTGGTTTCTAAGTCTAGTTCCTCGATAATGTGTCGAAGTCGATAGGAATAGACTTGTCGAAGGAGGGCCTTGATGTATCCCCCATCAACGACATGGAACAAACACAGAGATGTAATTGGTAGATCAAATGAACATGGACTGACATGGGTATTGAGACAAGATATTTGTGATGGCTGAATCTTGAGGCAAATACTTCCCTTGAACATTGAGGCACAACAACAGAAACATGACATGGACCAAAACACGATGATGCAACGGATACTGTGACTTTCGTCAGGTGACCCAAAGGAGTAAGAAAAACTCATAGGACTGGCTCAGTAGAGAGGTTCAGCGGATTGAAATGTGCACAAAGACAAAGTGCCATGTTCAAGGGAGACTCTAAGAGTTGTTGGTAAAGTTCTCAAAAACTTCTTGGCTTGCTTCTTTCAATTTTTTCCCCCATCCAGATAGACGAGTACCTCTTTTTAATTTAACGAGCTCGAGGAGGGTAACACATGCTCGATATAACTTACCTTCGGTAAGTCCCTCTTCCTTTGTTTAATGAACTGGAAGAAGTAAGGGTTCGTTCCCATATGGGCCCTTCAATGTATGATGGTTTAATGAGTCCAGAGAAGGTAAACTCGAAGGTTTTTCATGATTATAGAGTCTGGAAAAACACTTAAAAGAGAACTCTCTCAGTTCCTTTTTCGTAAAGTAGTCTGATGAGACCGAAAAAGAGATAAACTATCACTCAACAGATGTTTTATTCAAATAATTTAATGAGCATGAAGAGAAAAAGGTCTCTCAACAATCTTTTCATGTTTAGAGAGTCTGAAAAGAGATTTAAAGGAGACTCCAGGGGGTTCCTTTTTCGTGTATCCATACAGGTTACCCGGATGCATTCTCATGTATTTTAGA
>JZKD02S1834787.1:537071-548605 GCA_000966675.3 Picea glauca | reverse complement strand
GAAAAGGCAGTTGAAAGTGTGTGAGGAAAGACATGGCAAGGGAATTGAAATCATGAAAAGAAGCACGTGGTAGTTCAATATACCACTTTACTGCTGAACTGGTAAGTGTTCGTTGGAAAAGACGCAAACGTATAGAATCATCCATGAGGGAGTTTGATGAACACCACAAATGGAAAGTCATCACATGGTTGTTCGGATCTTCGCCATGGTTTTCGTCAAATTTCAGAATATCAGAAGGAAGTTTAGCTGGAATGACTGGCCAAACCGGTGAATGAGAAATAGGATCATTAGTTAACCGAGACAAGTCTGGGAGATCCAGAGTCGCAATGAAAGGTAATTGTCGGTTAATTTGCGAATGATACTGGTGTGGCATAGGAACACTAGTAGGACCATAAACTGGGTTAGGTGGATAGTTGTAACCAGTAAGTCCTCCTACATATGGTTGTTGTTGGCCAGGATAAGAAGGATTCGATGATGAATGAGAAACATTTGCATAACCCGGTGGGTTCTGAACATTATATGCCAGGTGATTTATTTGCCCGTGAGGAGGATAAATATTTTTCCCTTGATAATGGTAAGGAGTAGATCCCGGAGGCGGATACACATTGGAACCATGAGGAGGATAAGACTGTGGTCCCGAAGAACTCCAAGTGGTGTTTGGGATGCCGCCCAGAAAATATTGTTCGTAAGATGTTCCGGAAGGGACAGGATTGGATACTCCTCCTAGTGGGTTATTATACAAGTGCCCCCCAACGTGGGGTTGAGTAAAAGTTACTCCTGAAGATACTCCCAGGGATTGTGAAGGGCTTCCAGCAAATGAGGGTTGCCCCCCTGCCAGCGGTGGATTTATGACCGGGGTATGACTGGCAAATGAAGGTTTCCCTCTAGGAGGAGCATGAAAAGGGGGTTGTCCCCCGAGAGGGGTATGCCCTCCATGGAAAGGTGGTCCTCTAGGAGGAAAAGGTTTGTGGATGGTGGTTTCCCTCCAACCAGTTGTGTTTGGCCAGCAGGGGTCTACGTTCTCGGGTGAGAAGATGTCCCAGCAGGATCATGTGGAACATGTGGAGCTTTAGAGTAAAAGCTTGTAGAAATGGGGGTAGATATTGAAGTGATTTGGGGATGAGTAGAGGTGATGAGTCCAACATTAGGATGGACTTGTGCTGGTGTAGTAGTAGGGTTAATAACCTGATCGACTGGGTGATTCATGGTTTGACCGGATGGTCCTGTTTCACTAGGAGGGTCATGAGGTTGAAAGGGTTGTCAAAAGGATTCGAAATGTTCATAGAGATCACGTCCCAATGAAGTCCTCCATACAAAATGAGCAGGTGTGGGGTTGGTATCTAATGCGGTGCTAGGACGAACAAGAGTCCTATACTCATCACCAAAGAAGGGTTATGTGGATCCCATATATGTTTCGGTAAAGATCCTCTCTGGTAATCATGGGATCTCTTCATCTATGATGTTCCCAAGGGAGTTTAAATATACCAAAAGTGGTTCAAGAGGAGTTACCAACACAGATGTAGTGGGATTTTCAACTGTGACCAAAGTGCCTTCTGAGTTATCTAACGGAGGAGAAATAGCACTTCCAACGTTGGATCGATTTTCTACCTCTCTACGGTAGTTGTCTTCTGGAGGGTTAGGAGGTAAGGGTTGATAGCCTTCCGGAGGCAGCCCTTGCATCCTACATGATCAACAATGACCTTTATCATCTATGGGATCAATTGTGGAGAATAACAGAACACACTGAAAATCTAGGGCCAACTAACAAAAAGAAACAACATACGCTAATAAAATCTAGGAATCAACCAAGCAGACAAAACTTCTCTCGATGATCGTACTATTTGGTGATGAAATCCAACGTCACATGATCAAGTCAAGAAGGGGCTAGGATATGGTGGAACAGTTACAATGGCGACCTGCTTAACAGACTTTCACCTTGGTGCAAGCTTCCACGTAGTAATTGTGAATTTAGCCTCCAAGGAGCCTAAGTGAGTTTGACCAATGTATGTTCCAGGTATAGTGAGACTTCCCTTCATCATCACCTTGTGTAAGTACCTAAAGATTATGGCAACTAAAGACACAAATTCGCAGTGATTCCTTGGGCAGGTACAGTCGACTGTCCGATCCGGAACATATGGGTAGGATAACAAGTCTGAAATCAAGCCAAGAGGCTCCCACACATAATTGTGGGTATACCTCCAAGCGACCCCCAATATACGATCCGACCACTACAAATAGTTTAACCACAGAGGGATAATCTCTGTAATTCGCCCGAATGTGACCTCGTGCATAACCCCTGTGTGAGAGGGGGATCCCATAAAAACAATACGACAATTAGATTTGACTCTCCTTAGCTCAGGATGCTAATGTTTGTTTTGAAAACTTTGGAGAGTTGTACTCACAGCCTAATCCAAAGTGCTAACCCTAGTCTACTGTTGGTGGAAGATCCTAAAAACAAAAATGTTCTAGATAATTTTTAATTAGCGTTCGTTTTACAGCTGTTCTTTACTCAAAAGGTGCACGAAAGTGAAACTGATGGAATGAGGACTCAATTCCCAAAAAGATGCATGAAAGATGATAAGAAATCATTTCTTTTCAATGAATGCCTATTTAAGGGAAAGAGAAAGAGTCATTTTCACTTTCAAACACTAATATGAAATGTCCTCAATCAATTGGTTCTCAATCGAATCCAATGCAATGCTAAAACATTTTCAAAAAATGCCTTTTAATATACCAACCAATCACTAAAATGTATCTTTTTCATTTGTATGCGAATGATGATTCAATGCAAAAAAATTCTCTTACTAACTACCCTTTCAGATCAAAGAGATTCGGACAAGTATAAGTAGATTTTGCACAAATGACACACACCCTCTTTCTATGATTGAAAAAAAAGGCAATCAGAAGACAAAAGATAACAAAGAAAAATCAAACAATTCACACAAAAGAGAGGTGTTTAAGAACAATGACCTCAAAGAACCATATAAGATGGTTCACAGATTCCTGATGCCCTTCACCAGAGTTCCCGCTCAGTCGAAAAGGAGAGAAGAAAGCAGTGGATTGATTTCAGCTCTCAACAACAGAAAAACTCAAAGATAAAGAAGAAGGCCAAAAAATCTGAACAAAAAGGTTCTTATTCCTCAGAAGGAAGGATGTCAAAGGGTCATTAGGAAGAGATACTGAAGCATCAAGAAGCTAAGCAAAGACAAAAACAGAGGCTGAACAACAGAAAACACAATTCTGGAGGTATTTTTGCAAAGAAGTGGCCGAGACTCTGGTGTAAGGGCCATCAGAGCGTTATAAATCTCTTTCTGAGACCCTTAGGGAGTGATGGCACTAGGCTAACATGGGCACAGGGGTGCCAGGCTTCAAAAACTCAGAAAAAGGTAAAAAAAAACCAAAAACTCAGTCAATTTTTTGTCAATCAGGATGCATATGATGGATTCAGGATTCAATCAGCAAGTGCAATCATATATAAAGGGGTGAACAAGGCCTAAGAAAACAAAGGGTAAGACAAGTTCTATGAGGAAAAACAAAACTAAGAAAGTTCTTATTCTTCCCCAGTGGAGTCGCCAATTTCTGTTGAAGGAAAATCTCCCTGCGGACAGGTAGATCTCCTCTTCAGATCTATACTCTTAACTCTTAAGACAAAAGATGCTTATCATGGACACTGACTTCCTTTTAGGTCTATATAAACTAATGTGTGAGGAGGAAGGGGAAGAGAAGTACCTTTTACCGGTGTTTGTCCCTGCACGGTCCGAGTTGAGCTCCAATCTTTTGCTCCTCGATACGCCCTGTAGATAAACAAAGATACAACCACTTCCTACTCTATTGACATTATCTTGAAATAGACCTATCTATTAGAGACAAGTTCATGTGATATTAAACACAAACTAAAAAGAAATAGGCCAAGCATGTCATATTAATGAGAACAATGATGAAGGAAACTTACAACTGTAGATGTGAGTGCAACAGCTTCATCAACTCCTCCTTGTCTAACCCTTGCTTCAAAATACCCATGATCAGAATGAAAATATCTTCACTGATTATTCTCCTCCACTTCACTGTGTGTGTCCTATGAGATCATAGGTTTCATGCCTCCAAAATCATCTCTCTTTTCACCATAAGAAAGCCTGCTTATATAGGCTTGGAGAGGCCCAACTACTTGAGATATCTTTAGGGTAAGTTGAGGATTTTCCTCCTTTAGTTAGGGATTTCCCCTAAGATCATGGCTTGACCAAGGATTCGAATCCAACTACCTTCAAAGATTGAAGAGATCTTTCCCCCATTCTTCTCAACAAACCAACTATTGCCCAGAATAGGTAGCACTCCCTCAAAAGGGAAATCAGAGCGTTATAACGCTCCCTAGTAATGTATAGGGGGGTGCCAACACTCCTGAGAATAGGAGAACTCCTCCAAAAGGGAAGATGCAATGTTATAACGCTCCCTGATAGTTTATAGGGGAGCACCAACACTCCTTAGAGAGGCATAGGGGAGTGCTCTCCTCTAAAAACTCAAATTTAGTGGCTCTTTCAAATGGCAAGAGGTTTATAAACCCAGTTAACCATTCCTCTTCTTCCAAATCAAATGTTTGATGTGTTTTAAGTGTCCTTCTGATGTCGTTATAGGTACGACATAGGCATTATGGCATTGTGCTTTTCTTGACACTTGCGACACTTGTGGGCAAAATGCGATGCTTGCGACACTTGTAATGACGACACTTGCAACACTATCAAAGTGAGTATTTTTTATGTGTAACACCTATAACAAGAAGGGGGTAAAGAAAATTCAAGATTTATTAATTAAAGTAAAATTTTTAATGAATATTTAATTATTAAGAGGGGGTAAATGGTTGTTTGTCTAAACTTTCTAATTCTAAACTTAGTTAAAAAGGTGGAAACTTAAAGAAAAGGGGAAACTTAAAGAAGAGGGGGAATGCCTAACTTAATAAGGAATCTAGCCTTTGGAACTTTCTATTTATGAACTCAACTAGGATTTAAGTAAGACGTAAGTCATTAAGAACTGTAAGGGAATAAAGGGACATCGAGGAGAGTTTTTAGGAACGCTTTTAGGTGGGTGAGGGAAATAGACAAATTTAATTAATTAATAAATTGATTTTCTGGTGCAAATAGGGGATCAGGTGACATGTGTACCGGGGAGGTTTGTCCTAATTAAATTTAATAAAGATGAATCTAATGAGGGTTTGAGAAACTAATCACTAAGGAAAATCTATAAAAAGGATGGCAGAGGAGGAGTATGAATCACAACTAGCTTGCGTAAGGTTATGTTGTCTAGATTAGTAATTAAGTCATGGCGTCGCTAATGATGGATAGTTTCTTTTGTGCACTGAATTGGATTATCGATGAGCGATAGTAATAAATTGAATGCACACACTGAGTTAAATGAATGATGCCTTTGCGCCTAAGCTTAAAATGATGCATGTTGAATTTATGGTTTATTCTTCCTAGCACCATACATGATGATGATGAGATGAATTAGAAGTTGATTTTCTCACGTGTGTAATTTATAGCGTAAGTAAATGATGCTAGACCCTAGATGCTTCGCATGTAGCAAAAATATGATGTAAAGACTGATAGTAGAGGCTTTAGACTACTTGCACATGATAAAGTTAATATGTTGCGAATGAATGTCAGACTTTAGATCTTGCGCAATGATTTAGTTGATGATACCCTTGCGCCTCAACTCTAGGCGTTGTTTAATTTATGTTTTTCATTAGAGTTCCTTACGCAGCTTACGGGTGCAGTAGTTCACCTTGCGCTTTCACTTATGTGGTCATATGACGGATTAACAACCTTCGTTTGCATCATTAATGTAATAACGAATGATGAATTAACAACTTTTGTTGCACCACGAAATTATTAACAAATGATAGTTGTAGACTTCAAACTTCTTGCGTAAAGTGAAAATGATTTGATATATGATGAGCTCTACGAATGTTTCCTTGTACTCCATGTGGATTGATTTCTAGGAATGATGGATCGATGTGTCATTGATGTTGCCTTGATTATGATGTTTAAATTCCTAGCGCAACTAAAAAATAATAATTGACCTGTTGTACATTGCTTGATGTCGTAACGACGGGGTCATTACAACGAAATCTATCTAGAGCTATAAAAACCTGCCGCAAAACAATGGGAGAAAATCTAATACATCATGGCCTCTGTACGAAATAATCAACATAATACAAAAGAGGGAAACTAATGTGTTTCCCATCACTGGTAATGTGTGTTATGGTCATCACTAACAGTGAAATAAACCTAACCTCCTCTGCACTAAAAGAAGTGATCCATTGTTTTTATAGCCCTAAAATGCCCTACCTATCCATACATGGCATTGGCCTTTATACTTGCACAATTTTCCAAATTATTGTTGAGGATCTCTGTTTAAAAAACCATTTTTTGGAGCATGTACGTGCCCTACTGCACACTAAACAACTCGTATTTACCTCCAAAAGTTACAAAAATTAAAAAGTTGTAAGGAATTCAATAGAGTTTACGGGTTATTGAGGGTTTCCTAACCAATTCACCCACTGTAGCCCGTCCCCAAACCGAATAACTATCCTTTTGTCATATAAAATAAGGTATTGGGGTCCCATTCCAACATCAAACATGAGAACATAGAAACTCTGTCAAAATCCCTTCCCCCTCTTATTCCAAGTATTGCAACCCTTTCTGAGATTTGGCCTCAACATTCCCTCTCTAGCCCTTTTTCTTATACAATCCCTTCCCTTTCCCTAAAGTGATCAATTGATTGTGAGAGAAGGCTTTGGGATGATGCAATTGGATAAACATTAAGAGGAGACTAGACCTGGTTTGCGGAGCGCCAGCCGTTGAAGGTTGTAATATTTTAATCTTCGGTTTAAATAAAAGAATCATGTTCTTGTCCCAATATATTGCGTCTTGATATCTTCATTGATTAATGTATCTACATTTATGTCTGAATGCTAACATGGATAATTGTAGGTTCTATATTTGTAGTATTTTATGCCTAAGTGTTCTTGTAGGTCATCTTTGGGAGGAGACCCACAGCCAAGGAAGCTACAAAGTTGAAGGAAGTCTACATCGGACGTTAGGAAAACAAGTGCACTTACTAATCTTCCTTCTTTTATTTTGTCTCTTTATTCAGATAGTTTGGGGTAGTTTATAAATAGGATTTTATTTTAAGGGAGATCAATGCTTTACCTATATTTTGACCCGGTATAGTAATAGGGGGATTTCCCCCGCTTGTAGAATTGGCGACTCCACTGGGGAGTCTCTCTAGGGTCTTAGGGGGAGATCTTGGCTAGATTTGTTTTTCAGTTTCTTTCTGATTTTATGAGTATTCTGAGTCAAGTTGGGCCTCTAGTCACATTCAAGGTGCCTACTAGCTTCCCTTACCCAAGTTGTCTGTCCAAAATTTTTCTTTTTTTGAAAATTTATAGAGGTGTACACGTCATGTTCTCTATACAACACGTGTACATATGTGTTCTGCATTATATAGATACTGCATACATACGTAGGTTGGTCGTGCACGACACGCATCTCTATTTTTTTGTATAATTTTTTCAAAATATTTTCCTTTTCCTCCAGAAAACTTGTGGTTCCGAGGTTTTCCTAAGTTCCAGAAGCCTCTATTGTTTGGGGTTTAGACAGTTTGCAGGCTCAGATTGTTTATGAAATAAAAAAATAAATCCTCCTGTCTCTCTATGTTTCTTGGATTTTTTGGCTTATTTTTAGCCATGAATCGTGTATTCTACAGTTTCTTTTAGCATCTTTTGTTAGTTCTGCTTTGATTGGAAGAAAATAAAAAATAAAAAAATAAAAACTTAGTTTTTTAGGTCTCTTTCTTTCTTTGCATTTTCTTTGCATCGTTATTTGGAAAAGAAAAAGAAATTAGCATAGTGTTGTATTTTCTTCTCATCTTGAAATCATTTCAAAAGAAAAAATACGAAAGAAAATCCTTTCATTTGCTCTTTTTTTTCACTCGAAATTTGCATTTTGCATTTTGCATTTGAAGCAGAAAAGATTGCATTTTTATGTTTCAAGGCTTGTTCATGCATTCTCTTTCTTGAAAACTCTTTTTCATTTGAAGGATTAGTGTAAAGTATTATTTTCGAGTGTTCTAATAAGTTTCATTTTTGCAAGAGTCTAAAACAACATAAGTTGCACTTCTATTCCTTGAGTAAGAAAATCCCCTAAAACAAATGCGTTAATCTAAAATATATTAGTAAAACTTTTTCTAGGGTTCACCAATATCTTAGGCTAGGGCCTTGGATTAGGTGTGGAGAGGTAAACACTCCAAGGCCAACCAAAACTTAACTAATGTGTATGTGCTAGGGTGTGAAAAATACACTTTGTAATTACTCAATCCGGGAAGCTCCTCTCACATAGGAGTCAAACATGAGGCTGCATAGAGGACGATGATAGAGATATCCACTCCTGATCCCGACAAAGCGTTTGGTAGAGTATGTATTGGGGGTGAATCCTGTAGCATTACTGGCCCGACTTGTGTTAGACCTCTGAGACACTTGGATCCATCCTGGGTATTCTAAGAGTGATTATGGACCTGTTGCATTGGCCTCAGGAGGATCTTCGAGCTTAGTTACCCTACCCATACACTCTCTCGACTCTCGACTGTACTGTTGGGATAAATATATGCACTATTAATTCCCACATTTAATTATCAACTGGGGCTCGTAAGCTTTGAGGTGCATGTGCAGGGAACACAAGATCAAAGCCTAGTCTAGCATAATCTAAAGCCGACAAAAGAATCTTCAAACCCACACTGCAGGAAATTAATACTAAGGAATCATCATTGGGATGTAGGAATAACTTAGTTCTATAAAGTATTAGATCAAAGTCTTTCAGACACTCGGGGTGATATTCGTGTGATTAATATTGATTAGCTTAATTAAGTCTTCTGTCCTTCAATGATTATTTCCTATAGCAGATACACACTTAAATGCAATAAAATAAACAAGCAAATGGAAATGAAATTCTCGATAGAAACTAAACTATGGGAAAGATGAATCACAATGAAAGAAAACTAATAATGATCAATAAGTGAAATTAATTTAAATTAGATCTCAAGAACAATTATTCAAATGGTTACAAGTGTCAACAAAAATAAGAGTGCTCTATAGAAAATGCATGAAAGAAGAATGGACATCTACTTAAGGACAATGTTGGACAATGAGAAATGCACTCTTTTATGTTCACTTGAATTGTGGATTTGACAATTTCTCATAAACAGTAAGAGAAATCAAAGTGTAAGAAGGTGGTGCAATGGTATTAGAACAAGTTCTTGTATATTGTTTTATTGGATTTCCAAGCATAATTTTACAAATGAATGTCAATGAATGGGATGGTAATGAGACACTTCAATATCCAATGATGGAATGAGTAAACAATGTTAAATGAAATTATAGAAACAAAACACTAATACACCAACTGAAGAATCATTCCTAAGTATGTGCTAATATGTATATGCTAACTTGAAACTGAACATGTAGCTCTACAAAAATTGAATGCAAATCAACAAGATAACAACTAAACTAGAAATGAAATTTATACAAAAATAAACACAAGCAATCTGATCTATGAAAGTAAAATAGGGTAGCAGGGTATTACTTAAAATGGGGGGCCCTTCCCATGTTGAGAAACCCTTCTTAAAATACAATAAACTCAAGTGAAGAATATGCACAGTGAATCAACAACAGTCAATTCTCCATTTTGATCAAAAACTCAGTTTTTACATGGCAATTATCTTCTTAAAGCTTCCTCACAAGAACAAACCTCTTACTTAAAAAAAAATCATATAACTAATGGACCTTTCTCACAGCCCTATGAGGCTTACTTATACATGAAAAATCATTGAGGATTGGATGGGACCAAATCCCAATGCTTAGATTTCAAATTTACAATTTTAGATAAAATCCTAAAAAATCTTGGTTTTATTGCAATTTGGGCAACTTCGAGTTAGGGATCCACCCATATCTTCCAAACCAATTCTAATTTTTAAAAATTTCCCATGTTGTACTCACTTTTCCATTATTTAGACAAAACCCATATCTTCGAATTTCTGGATATTATACCATATGCATGGAAATCAAGGCACAAGTTGGCAATTTGAGATTTTTGCTCATTTTTGCAGAATCATTCCCCCTGAGTTGGAGGTCCAGATGTGCGATATGGGTGAATTCTGCCTCACATGTCTGCATTTAAAATTCCCTCTAGAAAAAACCAATGTCCCTGATTTTCCTCTAGAAACTTTCCAAAATTTCAAATTATTTCTAGTACCGGATTGTTGTTGATGCTAGTACCGGATGACCTGGAGCATTCTAGTACTGGATGGTTTCTAGAACATTATAGTACTGGATGTGTTGAATTTCGAGTACCATATGATATGGAGTGTGAGTACCAGATGACATGGAGTGTGGGTACCAGATGACATGGAGTGTGAAAACCGAATGACTTGTAGAACCTTTTGGTACCGAATGACTTGGAGTACCAGATGAGCATAGTATTGGTACCGAACGAACTGAGTAATGGATGACATGGAGTATGGGTACCGGATGGCATGGAGTGTGGGTACCGGATGACTGTGAAAGTGCCGGTTGACTGTAGAACCTTCTGGTACCGGATGACTTGGAGTACCGGATGAGCGCAATATTGGTACCGAACAAGCTAAGTACTTGATGACATGGAGTGTGGGTACTAGATGACATGGAGTATGAGTACCATATGACATGGTGTTGACGGGCGAAATTGTCCGTACGTCAATTGAGAGAGTGGAACCGGTCCGGGGTTGTCTAAATAACCCAAGCCGTTTGGAATGAACCACCCTGACGAGTTTAACGGTTCCATTGGCTGCCCTAAGGTCTTTTAAGAAAACCAAAGAGAAACTAATCTAAACTAACTAAAACAAAATAAAACTAACTAAACTAACTAAAACAAATAAACAAAATAAAACTAACTAAACTAACTAAAACAAATAAACTAACTAAAACTAACTAAACTAATCTATCTAAAACAAACTACTAAATTAAACTAAAATATAACTATTCTAACTATTATATACAATCTACTAATTACTACTATAATAACTCAAATCAACTATCTAATTACCAGCTGTAATATTACTTATTCACAAATGTACACTATAAACAATCTACAGATTTAATTAAAACCTGCAAAACTCATGTATTTTCTGCCCTAAGACAACCAGGAATCTCTTTTTGATTTTTTATATTTTATGAAAAAGAAGTAAAACTTACTGAAATTAAACGATCTAATATATTTATTGAAATTAAACAATCTAATATAAATCTAATTAAACTTATATTTAAACTGAACTACTTAATGACAACAGCAAAGAAAAGATTAACTGACCTGGAAGCGCTCCTAATTTTCCCTGTGTGTGATGACTCTGAAGCTGGTCGGAGGAAGTAAACTCGCACCGGATTGGTCCAAAAGCTTCTCGTAAACGATCGGTTGTGCTGCTCTTCAAGTTGGTTTTCAGGACAAACAAGACAT
>JZKD02S1834787.1:498213-528442 GCA_000966675.3 Picea glauca | reverse complement strand
TTTTCATCGGGGAGGCATGGTTGGGGCGTACTAAAAAAATCCAAATTTTCCCACCCTTTGGAAAAATTTGAAATTCACACACCTAGCAACAGACAAAAGGAAGGCAGGCAAGGAAAGCACTGACGACAGGGCGCTTCAAATAGGAAAAGGTCGCGTCGGTTCTTTTGAGCTCTACAACACTAAAAATGGTAAAAATGATTTTTACCATCGGAAACGTTTTTTATAAAACCCTACTCTGGTGTGCCCGCTGACCAACCACACCAAGGCATACATATTTACTGAGTGCACCAGTTATATTTAAAAAAAAAACATCCCTAGCATGGTGAATGTGTTTTTGGACACGCATGCACATTAGTGCGTTTACTACTACATAACGCACTACCGTACATTTTTTGAAAAAATGCAATGGTGCGAATTTTTTTGTTTAAGCATGACACGATGCGGTATAATAATGGACGTCCCAGTGCGACTAGTTTTACATAGAACATTGCATAAATTTGGAAATTAACCCTAACACGGTGCTCCATATTGGAGCACTAGTGCGCATGATACAATGGAGTGCACCAAAATATATTTTTTGACACTATCCTACATTGGTGCGTAATTTTTTTTTATTTAACCATATAATGGTGCACTCTACTAATAGTGTGTCGGTGCTTCTAGTGTTAAGTTGTGCACGAGATTATTTTTAAAGAATGTTATTACAGTGTGGCTATTGATGTAACACATCGATATTTATTTATTCTTTAAAATTTATCAGAGTATTTATTTGCACATAAAATAATATCTTAATCTTATATTATCTTAAAATAGTATAGTCATCATAATCACAAACAATTGTGAATTAGCAATTAATATAGATTATAAATTGCCAATAATATAGCTTACAAGTTTTCTAGACTGAGTATGTTGTAAACTCAAAGATTTGGTGAATTCCCAACTATATTATATACGGAAAATTATTATATATTAGGATTTTGAGAGACGTTTATGATCATTGACGACAAGATCAAGGTTATGATCATTGATAGTGAGATCAAGGTTATGATCATCAGCAAGATCAAGGTTATGATCATTGACGACAAGATCAAGGTTATGATCATTGGCGAGATCAAGGCTATGATAATTGACGGTGAGATCAAGGTTATGATCATCGGCGAGATAACCATACTTTAGACCCAATTCTTTACAGCTGAAATGACTATACTTTAGACTCAAGTCATTATAGCTGAAATGTCTATACTTTAGACTCAAGTCTTTATAGTTGAAATGCCTATACTTTAGACTCAAGTATTTACAACTGAAATGAAAACAGAAAAATTCACATAAATGCCCAAGAAACAAATCCCTCTCCCTCTCCCTCGCCTCCCAATCCCATAAAACATTGTACAGGTCAACCCTCTACTGCTTCTCTCTCCACTAACATCTCTGCATGATTAATATTATGGCTGGTAATTTTTTTAATTTAACAATTGATTGGTGCGTCTTCATTTAATTAGCGTGCCAAATTATATTTTTTTTCGAAAACCTTACTACGGTGCACCATTATTTGGGAGAAAACGTTTGCACCGGTGCACTTGTTTAAGTTGCGCACTGTTGTATATAAAATTTTAAAAATACCCCTGCAACAACGCGTAATTTTTTAGAGCAACTTTGTGCACCGATGTGTCGTTATTTCCATAGCGCACCGGAGTATAATTTTTTTTAAATAATCCTACTACAATGCATTAGTTTTGTGGGGACTAGTGTGTCTGGTATATAACAAGAACTGGGGCATTATTTATTAATAAATGCACCATTGAAGGAATATGAAATGACTAATTTCTCTTGATAGAAGGTGAAAATTAACCACAAAAATATAACAGTAAAATAATTTCTTTTAAAATTTTTGAAAATAACCACATATCCTATCTTATTTAATGGTACATACAGTTAATTAATAGATCAAATGACTCATTAATACCAACTTGTGTAAGTGTCCATTTCAAAGAGCATGTAAAGTTAAAACGTTCATGTTGTGTAGGCCCTGGCCGAGATGAGTCAATGGTAACGTCTTTGTCAGATTTGATAGAAATGCCAACATTGGCTCATAAAAAATTATAGTTTCTTATTTATAACTAATAAACAACCCTTTAAGTATCAAGGAACATGGATTTGAGTAAGTACATGCCTCTTCAATGGCGGTTGAAGCTAGCATTATTGTAAGATTGTACGAAAAATTTGCTAGTGCTTCGTGAATGAAAATAAAATCGGATCACCTCTCAATGAAAATGAAATTCCCTCTCCCTCTCCCTTTCCCTCGCCTCTCAATCCCATAAAATATTGTACAGGTCAACCCTTTTCTGCTATTGTTTCTCTCTCTGCTAACATCTCTGTATGATTAAGATTATGTCCAGTAAATTTTTTTTATTTAACACTTGTATGGTACGTTAAATAATTAATTGTACCAGTTCATCTTTATTTACTGAGCGCAACGATTTATATTTTTTTCAAAAACCTATCCACAGTGTGGCATTGTTTAGGAGCAACTGTCTGTCCTAGTGCACTTATTTATGTAGTGCACCATCGTATATAAAATTTTAAAAAATAACCCTGCAACTGTGCGCCTCAATGCATCATTATTTATGTAGTGCACCGGATAACATTTTTTTATTTTAAATAACCCTCCTACGGTGCACTATTTTTTATGGCACCGATGCACCTATTTTATAAAATGCACTGGGGTGTTATGTACTTATAAAATGACCGGCGTAAAACATCTTCTAAAACCTCTGCTTGCTTGCCTCCACTAGTATCATCCGCTATAAATAGATTTTTGGGCTATTTTTATAGGGGAGTCTGCAAAAACCTCCGCTAGAGGGTCTTTTCCTTGTAGTGATATTTTGTAAAAAAATTGTTTTGTGGTTTTCTCCCATTTGGGTTTCTATGTTAAATATCAATGTAATGTGGATTGTATAGTTGTATGTTTATCATTAACTACTATAATAAGTAAAGTAATACATTGATAATTATTGTAAGAAAAGAAAAGCAAACTTATATTGATTCACCCCCCTCTCAGTATAAATAGGTGTGCCAAGAATTAGTATCAGATCAAGTTCCTTCAGGAATAGTATAACCACTAAAAGGTGAATCCCTGCAGCACACATGGATAAATAGGAAGTTTTTTTTGGAAACAAAGAGATCCATTATTTAATGGATCCAATTATGCATTATGTAGCATAAGAATGAAAAATGATTTGATGGAATTTGGGTTTGATGTTTGGACTGCAGTTGATCTAGGTGGATATCGGTGGCCACCCACCTATTCCAACTAGCTCACATACAGATGTCATCTAGGCAGTTTCAATTTTCATTTTGGCAGTTTTTTTCTAGCTTTTCGGGTCCTAAACTTCCAGGGTTGTTTTGAGGCCCTAAATATATTTTTTGGGCCTGCCATAGATACACTATAGACAAAGTCAAAGTGTGACAATATAATTTGTAGTCCTCGGATAGATATTTCCAATGGGCTATCATGCCCCTAAAACAAAGATCGTATGCAAAAGTTATGATCTCATGAAGTTGATGTACCAACTTACCCCAATGGGGCCCACACGACTTTTGACGCTTCATCTCCTAGGGTTAGTTTTTTGGATGTCTAGGATTTTGGAATTCATGTTTGATGTACAAAGGCCTTTGGAGCCTATTGAGCACTCAACACACCCTAAAATCCTTATCAAATTTTGTCACTTTTGGGTACCACTTGTTCTCTTTACTGTGTGACTCGATTTCACTTTGGGAAATGGTTTACCTTTGTTTTGTTTTCATGTCTCTTATCACCTAGTCAGGTTTGTTTAAATTGGTGAAAACTCATGTCTAAAAATACCTTGACACCCGAATTAAGAATTGACAATTGAATACTGCACCTAACGCGTTCAGGTTCGGCGTCGAAAAAAATTCAAGCAAGTAAAGGAACTACACAAAAACAACAGTCGTCGAGTGCTAATCCTCATCGGCATCAATAGAAGGAGGATTTGGTTTGCATAATTTATTCGCATAAAGGTGGAAGAGATAGTCGATCCCCTTCGACATTGAGAAAATACAAGAAGGACAGACGTTAACAAAGAACATAAAGAAATCGTTGATAGTCGATGTTCGATGCGCTTTATTGGGATCGGGGAAATCCAGGAAGTTTACAACAATCATTTTGACCACGATAAAATTATCATCGATCACTGATCCCCGATCTTTTTTCGACATCGAGACTTTTTTGAGAGAGCTGATCCGAGAGCACTTGGGTAAGTTTATCGCTGATAAACGATCCTTGACACTTTTCAGAGTTGACAAGGTAGGATTGGGTTTTAGAACGTAAGGATGTGTTCAATTTTTTCAGTTTGTTAACCATAATTTATATACGCATCCAATTTTCTTGCATAGTCTCTAAACTATGCTCTAGTTGCAGGAAATATGTCGTCGAGAAAGCTGACCATCAGATGCTCTCCAAGGGTTCCCAAGCTAAAGGAAACTAAAACAGGTGAATTTTCTTCTCCGGGGACCGCGAGGCAATTGGAGTACGCTCCCAGAGTGGAGCCTATCATCAAAACATCAACAAAGAAAGATTTTTCCCAGCCACTGACCTTCAGTGATACCGAAGCAAGCATCGGATCCAAAGAAATGCTCCCACAGTGGGGGGATCTCTTTAATAGAATTATCTAAGAAGATTACCCAAAATATATCCCACACAACAAACCGGACGTGAGGGCGCTCGATGACTAGGTTTTATCGAACATCTGATGGTCGTATCTACACATGATGGCAAGAAGAACCCCATTTTTCCCCTGCATAGAGTTTCTGAAATGGCTCATCGACCATACATTTGGGAAGAAGTGCTTGATCAACGATGAGAATGGAGGATGCGTCAGAGTTTTCCTCCCAACAAAAGTCCAGAAATACTACAAGCTCAGGGACCGAGACGAGTGGCTCAACACGGACTTTGTGGTGAAGTTATATGAATTCCATGACACCAGTTGGATGATGGCCTCATGGTGGAAGGAGGACACAAAGTTCACTAATCGTAGAAATGGCTGGTATGGAACAATCAACCTGAGGGAGACATACATATATTTGATGGTGCTCATCTACTGGTTATATGGAGAAAAGGACTGCTCCAAGTTTTCAGAAGCATGGATGCCTTTGGCATACATAGTAGCGATCATCGAGAGAAGCTTCAACTAGGGAGAGATGATCTCAAAAAAATTAAGCATCTATGTACAACAGGCTCAGACGCCGAAGGAAGGGGAGGCACCCACTTTCTAAATGGCCTCGTACTTGCTTGATGTCATGTGCGCAAGGAACGTCTTGCGGAAATCCCATTCCACGTCTACTTAAACATACTATGGGAGAACATGCACAAAAAATATTATGCACTCATTTGTGATGAATTCATCACTCGCATTCATTTTATTATTTTTAAGAAGGAATGCCCAAGAATATCTGTGGAAACCAAGAAAATGATAGCAAAGGTAGGACATTGGTATTTAGACAAATGCTCAACCTACATTAGGGTGTTCGAGGCCACCAAAGCACCAGATATCCTACCCTCTCATGTCCTAGAGCATCTCGTTGTGGGAAAAATCTGTTATCAGACCATCCTACAAGGCTATAATGCCACATTGGTCAAATACAAGAAACAAGCTTTCATACCCTACGATTTTCATATAGGGTTCTATCCGGTGAAGGATACTGCTCAAGCCAAACAAAAGGGGCTTAACCAACTGGAATTCATATTCCAAACATGTTGATTCCATAAGAATGATCCTAAAGGCTTGGTCCTCCAACATGCTTCACAAGTATCATCCTACTGGTCGTATGCTCATGATAAGTTTGAGGACGAAATTTCATAGAGTGCACCCAGGACTGGGATGAGGTGGTGTAGAGGATGGCCAACCCAAACATGACTAGGTTCAAGGTCATGAGCATGGATGAATAGGTGGAAATGATAGAACAGTTGTGTCAAGAGGCCCTCAGAGCCATGGAAGAAATCAGAGCATCAAAAACAATAGAGGCATAGAGAAGGGGATTTCTCTTGATAGAAGGGGCACAAAAAATCATTGATCGATTGCAAAATGACCCCAATATGATAGATATAACGAGGATCCCCTCTGATGACCCAGTCAAAAGATGAGGAGAACCAAGTGGACCAGAGCCGATACAGCTTGAGGAAACCACCGGGTCAGAAAACCCTGAAGCTCCACTACCATAGGTCGGATCACCAGGGGAAATTTTTCCTCGGCCCGAGATAGCGAGGACATTAGGGACAATGAGTATAACAAACCCCTTGTTCGATTTAATAACCATCTATAATGATGGGGAGAGTTTGTTGGAAGATTGGATTTTGTCATTGATGTCAACCCTAGTCATTGGTTTTGGTCTCCAAGATTGATGAAGGTATTTGGACATGAAGGACAGTGCACATGTAGATACAACATCCATGGATGGATAGTATACATCATGTTTTTTTTGGTGGTAGGTGGCACGTCACGTGGATCTTCATGGTTTAGGAGAAATGAATTTTTGAAGATGACAAAGTGAATTGAATAAGGAATTACAGGTTGGCCCTGAAGATAATTAAAGAAAAGAATTACAAAATTAGAAAGTGTCAGGTCGATCCTAATGTTAAAAGGGGGTGACATAAAGGGTATAAACACATCTCATTAAACATTCATTTTTCAATACACACAAATTTTTTAATGAACAAGGAGATATAAGTCAAATTTCATAGGAAATATGAAGTAAAGAAGGCCGAATTTCAAGGGAGGATGAAGTCTTTTGGTGATGTGTTCTAAGGTATGTTGTTTACATGTCATCTTACCATTTTCAATATAAATTTATTTCTAGAATGATTCAGATGGTGAAAAATTTATGCTATTGAGAAGACATATCTAGGTACCCATGGTAAAAATTGCATCTCTTTATTCGTTATAATTTTGGAGATACACTATGTGGAAGATAGGGGTTTTGACTAGTCATGAAGCTAGTCATAAATAAGTGTCCCAGGTAAAAAGATCATAACGTCTTCATAGAGAATCCAAATGAAGTGAGAGAAATTGCATTGGAAACAGTACAGGCTTTATTTACCTGTGTACAAATTTATGAATCGTATGTTAAATATTGAGCACGGGGCATGTTGTACAAGTTCTCTCTCTTGAATAAACCAGAATTGAATAAGGTCTACCATTTTCTCTAGAACTCCTTTTCTGGGAGGATTCAAGGAGTGAAACTTGGAGGAGTTTCATAGGACACATTTAGTTATATTATCTACAGGATCAAAGTATTCTAAGAAAAGAATAATTGTAGAAGGTGAATAAGTCTCAGGAAGCATTATCAAGTTCTATGTGATGGTTGGTTGATGGTGATGATTTAATGTAAATTTTATTATCTCTCATATATTATTGGGTGGAAGGAAGGGGAAAGGATGGAGAGGTCAACCCTCTCTTGATATTGGAGGAGTGTATCTTCCTTTTGGATTTTTATCCCTCCCTTTATATTTGGAAGTTGTAGTTACCTTTGGAAGTCATTACTTCCCTTGAACAATAACTACTGGTTATTTCTCATATATTGTGCATGGTGTATTGTGGTGTATTGGTGTAACTCTTATACTATTGTTCATTTCTCATTAATTATAATTGAATATATAATCTGGTTGAAGTATAAGTTGAATTTTTTTCCAAATTTCACTTGATACTGATTCACCCCTCTCTCAGTATCAACAATTGGAATTAGAGCAGGTTTCCTTCAGAACAGTTTAACCACTTAAAGGAAAATCTCCAGCACAAATGGATGACCATGAGAACATTTCAAATGGGATTCAAATATTTGATGGAATAAATTATGCATACTGGAGTGATAGAGTAAAAACTTACCTAACAACTTTGGGAGTAGACATTTGGTACTCAGTTGTAAATGGCTATGTAATCCCAAATAATGCTCCAACCGATCCAAATGAGAAGAAGCTTATCAGTTGTAATTCAAAATCTAGACATGTTATAGTAGGAGATTTGGAACCAACATCTGCTAGCAAAGTGATGGGTTGTAGCACTGGTAAAGAGGTATGGGACAAACTCAAGAGTATCGATGAAGGTGATCCAAAAGTTAAGCAGGTCAAGCTTCAAAGACATAGAGTAGAATTTGAAAATTTGAAGATGGATAAAAATGAAGATATTGCAACCTATTTTCTTAGAGTTGATGAAGTTGTTAATGCTATCATAGGATTAGGTGAAGAACTCAATGAATCCTTGATTTTACAAAAAGTGTTGAGATCACTTCTCTTGAATTATGATGTTAAGGTCTACACCATTGAAGAAACTAGTGACTTGACCAAAATGACAATGGATGAATTACATGGGTCTCTTATGAAATGAGAACAGGTATAGAAAGTGACCAGACAAATAATGAAGTAGCCTTTAAAGCCATAAAGAAGACAAAAGACAAGGATAATGAGCTTGATGAAGAAATATAAAATTTTGTAAGAAGGTTCCATAAGGGAAGTGGAAGATACAAAGGTAAGTCTCCTCTCAAATGCTTTAACTGTGGTAGAATAGGACATATTGTTGAAACCTGCTACTATAAAAAGAGAAGTCTCAACAATAAAAAGATCTTCTACTCCAAGGATGATGACATCTCCTTAGATGAGAGTGATGAAGAAGATAATGATGGAGGAGAATTTCACTTCATAACCCAAGAAACCCAGGATGATGATCACAAGAGTTCTAAAGAAGAAGAAATAATTTCTGAAGAATATTCATATGAATAAACCAACCTTGATTCCTTTTTGGGGATACAAAGACAATGCAGAGAGTGAACGAGAAGATGAGAATCTTGAAAAGTTGAAGCATGTTGAACTAAAAATAGAAATCTTAGAAACACAAACATAATACTAAAAGGTGAATGAGTAGTTGTGAATAAGAGAATTACAAGCTTGAAAAGACCATTGATATCTTGAAGGAACAATTAGAAGATTATGAGAAATGGAAAGCATAATTGGATCACAAAAAAGGGGAGCTACTATTGACAATAGAAAAGTTGAAGAAGTTCAAAAAAAAGCACTGAAAAATTAGATGAGATCCTTAGCAGTCAAAGATATCCAAATGAAAAGATAGGACTAGGATACAAGGACAATTTGAAGACAACAAAACAAGAGAATAAACGTGAAAATGATGAAACCAATACTCCAGAACAAGTTGAGCAACAAGATAGAAGACTAGAATTCAGAATGAATGAGAAATCAAGAAGATCCTCTCCCATCAGGTATGAAATCAATCATTATGAAGGAAACTATAGAAGAATAGATCGTGAACCCAGATGGACCGCACCACAAAGAAGATCACTTACTCCCAGGCATCAACATTTCTTTCTTGGACATTGTTATACTTGTGGAAATTTTTGACACAAGGCAATCAATTGTAGAATCAATGAAAGGAATAACTACGCAAGCTACATGAATGGTGTAAATAGTAGATATGGAAATGTTTGTAGATCTGTCAACATAAATTATAATCCATTTGACCCATTAATGGATAAAAATATTGTATGTTACAAGTGCAATAATCTTGGTCACAAAGCACAAGATTGTAGAGAGATGAAGGAAGATAATCGTATGCTAAATGTCCCTATACCAACTACAACATGGAAAAGGAAAGAAATTCCACACAATGAAAACTGTCAAATAGCATTGGTCACTAAAGAATACAAAGAAGAATATGAATGGTTCATAGACAGTGGGTGCTCATCTCATATGACCAGAGATCAGAAAAAAAATTTCATCTTGAAGAAGAAGGGTGGAAATGTTGCATTTGGAGATGAATCGTCTACAAAAATACTTGGAAAAGGAACTGTAAAGCTTTGAAGTGAAAATGTAAAAGCAGGAAAAGTCCTATTGGTTGAAGATCTGAAGCAAAATCTACTCATTGTCAGCAAAATATGTGATCAAGGATACACTTTTACGTTTGACTCCCTAAAATGTAAAATCAGAGAAAATAACTTAGGAAGATTGGTTGTAGAAAAAGTCCCAAAGAAAAAAAATAAGGATGAATTATTATTGAGTGCCACATGTTCAGAGGGAGAAACCCCAAAAAAGAAGGTGACCTTATGCCATTGAAATCACGGGGAGGAACCCCACCCTTTTCCATTGATGTCAAAGGGGGATAGAAATTGGGATCATGATGATAGGGGGAGAGAGAGTGTTTCCATCAATGACAAAGGGGGATATTGTTGGAAGATTGGTTGTTGTCATTGATGTCAACCCTAGTCATTGGTTTTGGACCCCAAGATTGATGAAGGTATTTGGATATGAAGGACAATGCACATGCAGATACAACACCCATGGATGGATAATATACATCATGTTGTTTTTGGTGGTAGGTAGCACATCACGTGGATCCTCATGGTTGAGGAGAAATGAATTTTTGAAGATGACAAAGTGAATTGAATAAGGAATTACAGGTCGACCCTAAAGATAATTAAAGAAAATAATTACAAAATAAGAAAGTGTCAGGTCGGCCCTAATGTTAAAAGGAAGTGACATAAAGGGTATAAATACATATCATTCAACATTCATTTTTTAATACACACAAGTTTGTTAATGAAAAAAGATATATAAGTCAAATTTCAGAGGAAATGTGAAGTAAAGAAGGCCGAATTTCAAGGGAGGATGAAGTCTTTTGGTGGTGTGTTCTAAGGTATGTTATTTACAGGTCATCTTACCATTTTCTCTATAACTTTCTTTCTAGAACGATTCAGATGGTGAAAATTTTATACTATTGAGAAGACATATCTAGGAACCTGTGGTAAAAATTCCATCTCTTTATTCGCTATAATTTTGGAGATACACTCTGTGGAAGATAGGGTTTTTGACTAGTCCTGAAGCTAGTCATAAACAGGTGTTCCGGGTAAAATAGTCATAACGTCTTCATAGAGAATCCAAATGAAGTGAGACAAATTGAATTGGAAAGAGTACGGGTTGTAGTCTCTTATGTACAAATTTTAGAATCTTATGTTAAATATTGAGCACGGGCATTCTGTACAAGTTTGCTCTCCTGAATAATCCAGAATTGAATAAGGTCTACCATTTTCTCTATAACTCCTTTTCTGGGAGGATTCAAGGAGTGAAACTTGGAGGAGTTTCATAGAATACATTGAGTTATATTATCTACATGATTAGAGTATTCTAAGAAGTGAATAATTTTAGAAGTTGAATAAGTCTCATGAAGCATTATCAGGTTATATGTGATGGTTGGTTGATGGTGATGATTTAATGTAAAGTTTTGTTGTCTCTTATATGTTCTTGGGTGGAAGGAAGGGGCAAGGATGGAGAGGTCAAACCTCTATTGATATTGGAGGATTGTATCTTCCTTTTGGAGGTTTATCCCTCCCTTTATATTTGGAAGTTGTAGCTACCTTTGGAAGTCATTACTTCCCTTGAACAATAACTATTGGTTATTTCTCATATACTGTGCATGGTGTATTATGGTGTATTGGTGTAAATCTTCTGCGATTATTCATTGCTCATTGGATATAATTAATTATATAATTTGGTTGAAGTATAAGTTGAAAAAGTTTCCAAATTGTACTTGATACTGATTCACCCCCCTCTCAGTATCAACAGAGTTCAGGGGTGTCCTTGGTCACTCTGGTGCAAATTATAGAGGAGAAAGAACCTGAGAGAGCATCCACCCCGGGTCTCTATGCTTCAATTCAGAGCCACCCACAGAACAAGCATGAGGTAGAAAGTGCTTTGGACATTGAGTCACTTGACATACCATCAAACCCAATGGACAACTCGAGGGATGAGCTAGGATCAGGAAGATAGGAAGAAGAAATCCCACAATAGGAAATCAACATTTCAACGAATGATTATCAAGTAAGTACCGAACCTGACCCTAATCCCTCAGTTTTGGTCAGTACCTTGCCAGTCGATGAAAAAAAACCATAGGTCGAGCCATCGGAGCACCTGGAAGAGGTTCATGAACCCAACCTTGAATAGATACAAATAGTCGGGAGCCTCAAAAACACTCTAACTTTGGGAGAACAACAAATCCCTGAACTGATTGATGAGGTCACCTATATACAAGCAATTGCCTATGAACGAAAGAGGAAATCCATCATGAATAGAACCACTAAGAAGAGGAGGCTTACATTGGACAGTTCGATCCTCATCACCACAGAAGAGAAATTGATCATCATAGAGCATGCCAAAACATTCGAGCTTATTGACACAGGGATGGCAGTCACAGATGCCTCCCTAGATAGAGAAAGGAAATATGAAGAGGATTTGGTCACTGCGCTAAAGGAGCTGGAACATCTGTGCCATTTGGCGAAATAATATCAGGACTCCACACATGCCATGGTATTTTTGAGAAGTGAATTACAAGATTCCTATAAGAAATTCACAAATGAATGACACCTTTTTATTGCGGGGATAGCCGACTTCCAAGAAGACACTCTTATGGTACGAGAATTCCCACCAAGCAGTGGAAAGAATTGATTACATCAGCGTAATTCAAAAGGGCCGAGACGCTGAAGAACATGACATTCAGGTGTTGATGGACAAAGGCTTAGATTGGATAAGGAAAGCGACCGAATACTGGGTAAAAATGGCCCAACAAACTCAGTAGGAGATTCAAGAGAAATGGGTCAATTGCAAAAGAAGATGGGTCAAGATTAATCGAGAGATGAAATACATCGGTCTCCCAGAATTCGGCTCACCCGAGGACTTTGTCGACTTGCATGACATAGTCAAACAACATGCAGAACAAGACTCAGCGTGGACTGCAGAGATAGAAAAGGTGGCAAACATGGTGCCAGGACAAGTACAATAGTTAATGGAGCACTTGATCAAGGCTCGAACAATATTACAGTGGTTAAGTGTCAAAATAGTCAAGTATCAGGCACAAGTAGTAGAAGTAAAGAATATCCTTTCAGCCCCAATGGACCAACACAGATTCTCGTATGCCAACACATGTGAGGAACCCTTTGTCAAATGGTCAGCATATGAGAAGAGTCATCCACTTCAGGGAAACCATTTGGTGACTCTTAGAAGATAGAGAGATGGAAGCGCCATGTGGCGATGTTTTTTTTTACTTATCTTTCACTTTTAATAGTTATTTTTAGTTAATGATTTGTTATAAATAAGAGGATCGACCTTTTAGAAATGGTCTATGGTTTTTGAAAGACCCTCTTTTTTTGGAATTGTAAAGAACTATTTTGGAACGACCTTAATTGAGAAGTCATGTTTAGGACTGGAGACAAACTTCTCTTTTTCATCAAAGGCATGTGTGATTGGATTTGAGGAGAAACTACTTCCGACTTTGTTTCATGAATGGATGTTGTAGCGAGTAAGAGTTTATGAATCTATTGATAAGTTAGTTTATTCAATATTTTTATAATTCTTGTCTCTAATGGTGGAAAGAAAATCATGGTGTTAATGTGTGATTAGTGATTAGAGCTAAGGAAACTAATTTTATTGCCATCATTTTATTGCATGTATGTTTTCTTTCGATAATTGTATCCCAGTCAATAATTAAATACCATCAAGTTGATGTATTAGTACTAGTATTGTCACAAGTGTAAAAATCTTCGTCTGCATGCTTGAGCATGAGGGTTATCCCAATATCAACCTTCTTCAGTAGTTAAGATTCCCCTTTTTACCAACTGGTTTATACCAGCACACATATTTTTACCAACCCCACCCAGTAGAAGAAAATAAAAAAAGAGAACATTTAAAAAAAATAAGGAACTTTCATAAGAAGATGTCCTGTCAATCACTACTTAAAGCCCATCGATTATTTGGCCAGATCAAAAGATCTGGAGAACCATTCCATTATCAAATGCTGCAGAATCTAATTTGGCCTTGGTGGCAGGTTTGGTTCCTACTGTTGAGTTAAAGGGATTTAGGATGCCTCAAAAGAGCCTCATTGTACTCATCTTATTGCGAATGAGTGCAACTGTCACAATGTCTCTTCTCAGATATAAGCCGCCACCATTCTAGCAAGCTTGTTTCTATCTGCATTTTACAATTTCAACATATTTCTTTATTGAATAGAAGCCAAGTTTTATTGTATCTCTATTATTGTTCATTATATCTCTGTGTTAATAATATAGATTTGTATTCATTTTGTTCTGCTCATAAAATCTGGATCAACTGTTAAGAATGGTTACATGGCTCTAGCAACTCCACCTGTAGATACAACTAGAAAGAAGCTCAGTGACAATAAAACTCTAAGGCCATTGATGCAACTATGAAAGGTCTGGTAGATCTAGTATTTTTCAAATTAATTCATTTTCATTCAACAAAAGATATGTGGGACAAGTTACATAAAATATATGAAGGGAATGACAAGGTCAAGAAGGAAAAATTACAAACCCACATAGGACAATTTTAGACCCTTAAGCTGAATGAAGAAGAGAGAATTGCAACCTATTTTATTAGTGTGGATGATATTTTCAACATTATCAGAGGATTGAGTAAATAAATCGAAGAAACCATCATTGTGCAAAAGTTCTTAGATCACTTCCCCCAATATTTAATCCCAATATATCTGTCATTGAAGAAGTAAAGGACCTAGACAAGATGAAAATGGATGAGTTGCATTGAATCTTCACTGCATATGAAATGATGATAGAACATGATAAGACAAAAAATCTATCAAGGAAGGAAGCAACCTTCAAGGAATCAATGAAGATAAAGACAAAAAGATATCAGAAAGCTCAAGAGAGGGAAAGGAAAATACAAAGGTAAGAGTCCCTTCAAATGCTTTAATTGTGGAGAAGTAGGAAACTTTGGTACTAAATGTCCTTATACAAAGAATATAAATCACAATGAAGAAGAAGATTCTAGTTTCAAAAGTGATGCAGGAGAATCTCCATCAAATCAAAAGAGGCCAAGAGTAGACGCAGAATTCGACACCTCAACATGCCAAAATTTCAAATCGACATTAAACAGAGGCAGGAGCATGTTGTTGAGATATTTTGGAAATATTGTATTTAAAGGCCTTGTTTGTAAAGTTGGGTCACCACCTGAAAATGGTAGAATGTTGTAAATTATTACATGACTATAAGGTGTTACTGATATAGAGTACCAGCTCTTATCTGGTAATAACACACATTTATTATATTAGGACTAAGATGGTAACTGCTAAAACAACGATGGGATAGAATCAGATAGGACGGAGAAGAGCTCGAGAAGCCACTCCTTAGATAGGTTTATGTATTTGTATTGAATGGTATTGTAGAAGTAAGGAGTAAGAAGTGTTAGATGTAGAAGTTAGACATAGAGAGTCAAAAGACAATGAAGAACTTTGTAACCTATGTAAATACTTCATGAATGAATAGAACATACATAGATTGATCCAAATGCTCGGACGATGTTCATTTCGATGTGTATTTGAACGGATGATATGTTCTCTATGTGTTTATTTCACTATGCTTATGTATGTTGTTCATAGTTGAGTATATGAACCAGTGAAGTATTAGATAAGTTTCAATTGTTTCTCTTCTAAGAGTTCAAATGCAAAGAGTGCATATTGTCCTCAAGGTGTGCATCGAAAGAGTCTAGATTTGACTTAGAGAATCTTCGAAGGGATAACGTGAAACTTAGACCAAATGTTGCAAAGATTGCACAGGGTCAAGATTTGACTAACTATCGAGAGATCAGGATTGTGAAGCGCATGGAATGCGTAGTAAGATTTATTTTGAAGAAATATCTAATTATGAACTTTGTCAAAGATTATAGGATCGCAAGGAGTGCGTCGGAGGCCGAAATCATCAGAGGAATCAGGATCAAGAGAGATAGTGATACAAATTTAGCAGAAATGGATAAATTTGTTGAAGTTCATGAATTGATGGTTGATATCCCTTCAGAGGAATTTGGGGTCACTGACAACCGTTAGATCTGGGAGATTTGCACAGAGGTTAGCCTTGGATTTCTTAGGCACTCCGAGTATTCAGAGGTTTGAAATTGTTTTGAGAGCGGGATTGTCGAAGTCCCGAAGCTTCAAAGTGAATCCTAGTCATCGGTATCGAGGAGGATACATGGCAACAGATCTGAGAGTTCATGAGGAAGAGCTTCAGAGGATTTGCGTGGAGAAAGGAGAAAACTTCATGAATTTGCAAAGGAAGAATTAGATATGGACTGTTGGATCCAAAGGAACAGGTGGCAGAGATCTGCATGCTTCGTTGGAAAATCACTTCGGAGAAAAAGAGGGGAGGTGAAGCCAAAATCGCCAAAGTGTGAAGTAGCAAAGTCTACAAGGACCATCGAACTGAGGAGGACACGCGTCAATAGATCGAGGACTTCAGAGAAAAGAGAAAGGATAAGGTGGAGTCATTGACTAGAAGTCGTCCAAAGCACCAAAAAGGTAAGAAGCTAAATCCTAGTCGTCCATTGCGTAGACACGTGGTGCCATCTCTGTCACTTCGGCGATAGAGCACTTTGGGGGAAAAAGAGGGGTGAATTCCCGAAGGTCAAAAGTCCCAAAGTGTCGAAGTCCATTGGAATCATCCATTGGAAAAGGATGTGTGGTGCTTGATCTGCAGCTTCGTGTGGAAATTACTTCGGGGTGAGAAAGGATTTCAAGCGTTCGAAACTCCCGAACGCTGAAGATCCAAAGTAGATCGTAGTCATTGTTTGTTGGAGGAGCATGGGCCGTAGATCTGGTCTGATGTTTTTCACTAGTTAGGAGTTCGATATATTTGGAGTCAGGTGTGTCAAAAACACCTAAAACCTGAAGTCCCGAAGTGCGTGGGGAACGAATATTTAAGCCCACGCTTTTTTACCAGGTTCACGTGGAGGAATCTGCGGGTACTCAGAAAATCTTGAAAATAGTATTTTGCACCCGAGAATTAGGAATTTGACCTATGGAGAGGATAGAAGAGGTTCAACACGAACCTATGAGTTGATTCATCTATTAAAGTCGATTGATCCTAGACCGGGAGGTCATGCAACGCTGGGGGATAGTAGGGGGTCTTCACCAGGTGGCATCAGAGCCTCAATTTTCTTGCAGACAACAGGAAAAGGTGAAAGATTTTTTTTTTGATAGAATCAAGTTGGAGAAAGGAAATCAAAGAAGTGGAATCATGCCACCCAGAAGGCGAAAGGATAGATGTGTAGAGAATCGGGAAATGGAAGAAGAAATGACATGAATTCGAATGAGATTGGACGTCGTGGAAACGACGTAGAGGAGAGCACCATATTTTGGTGACGTCAGTGAAGATGAAAGTGAAGAGGTAGAAGAAGGAGTTATAGAAAGATAACTTGTGGAAGAATGACTGCTAAGAGTTTTTTCAATAATAGGAGCTAGAGCAAAGGTAGAGGTCTCGATGTATGAAGGCAATTTGGAAGTTGAAGAATTGTTAGATTGGGTATGTGTTATGGATACATACTTTGATTATGAATAAATTGATGAAGAAAAGGAAGTGAAGCATGCAATGACCAGGTTGAAAGGTCATGCAATGTTATGGTGGGATGACCTACAATATGATTGCAGATGCAAAGGAAAGCGAAAAATAAAAAGTTGGGACAAGATGGTAGCTAAGTTGAAAGCAACATTTATTCCTAAAGACTATTAGATAAATCTATTCATAAAGTTACAGAACCAGAGACAGAAAAGTTTATCAGTGAAAGAATACACTAAAGAATTCTATAGACTGAATATCAGGGCTAGACAGAAGGGAAATGACAATGAGAAAACAACCAGGTATATAAATGGGTTGAGATACGAGATACAAGAGGAGATCAACATGATATTTGTTGGCACAATCGAGGATGCTTATCAAGTATCCTTGAAATATGAAGAGAAGTTGGCCATAAAACAAATCCAACGAAACAGGGGAGGAATTCCAAGCAGAGGCAAGGGAACTATTAGAGAGAAGTTCCAGAAACCAAAGAAAGAGAATGGAAAGTATCATAATCACCCTGAAAAAGGGGGAATTTCTAAGGAAGGACATCACAGAGGAAGAAACGCTTTTCCTCGAGGAAGAGGAAGAGGCAGAGGAGGTGAATTCAGATGTTATGCATGTGGAAAGACAAGACACGTGTCTTGGGAATGTCCCGAGAAGAAGAAAGGTGTTGGAGGAGGAGAAGCACACATTTCTGAAGCTCAAAAGAATGTAGAAGTATAAGTAGCAGAAAGAGGAAGAACCCTTATGATGAGGAAAGTTATTATAAATCCAAAGAAGGAGGCAGAAGAACCAGTTTAGAGAACGAATTTGCTTAGGACTACTTGCAAAACAAAGGAAAAAGTTTGCAAGATGATTATAGACAGTGGGAGCATTGATAATCTAGTATCCACAGAAATGGTGGAGAAACTGGAGTTGGAGACAACTGCACACCCAAACCTGTAAAAGGTATCATGGTTGCAGAAAGGACATCAAGTAATGGTAAGTCAACAATGCAAAGTTGAATTTAAAATAGGAGGCTATAAAGATGAGATTTGGTGTGATGTAATTCCTATGGATGTTTGTCATATCTTGTTAGAGAGACCATGGAAATTTGATAGAAATTTCATTCATGATGGGAGGAAAAATACTTACACCCTAGAGAAGAATGGTAGAACACACATGTTGTTTCCAATAGAAGACAAGGAACCAAATAAGGAGGCTAGTTCAAGTATACTTCTCATGAGTGGGAATGAACTCTTGAATGAGGTCAAGAAGGAACAAGATATGTAGTTTGTTGTAGTGAGGAAGCCAAGGGTCATCCTTACCAATAATTCTATGGATGATTTACCTGAAGAAATCCAGGAACTGTTAGACAATTTTTCTGACATAGTAGTGGATGCGTTACCTCACTCATTTTCACCCATTAGGAGTATCAGCCATCACATTGACCTTATTCCAAGAGCCAATTTTCCAAACAAAGAATCATATAGGTTTCCACCTCAAGAGAATGAATAGGTCAAGAATCAAGTCCAGAAGTTTTTGGATAAAGGTTTAGTCAGGGAAAGTCTAATCACATGCACAGTACCAACTGTGCTGAGTCCAAAGAAGGATGGAGGATGGAGAATGAAGAAGATAGGACCATGCAGGATCCTCAGGAAATTTGCATCCAATGCTTATGAGATTGATTTGCCAAACAATGTTGGAATATCATTGATATTCAATGTTGCAGACCTGTATCCTTACAAGAGAGATGATGCAGGAGAACTAGATGACCAGAAGGAGATTCAGTGGGAAAAACAGATGCCCACACCATAAAAACCTCAGATGGAGAAACTCTTAGATTAGAGAGTTGGAAAGAACACCAAGAGGAAGATGTATCCTGAATATTTGGTGAAGTGGAAAGATCACCCATTGGAATATTCGAGTTGGGTAACTAAACCTGACATTTTGAAACATGGAAAAACAGTGCAGGAGCTCATGGACATGAGTCCATGAATATTTTAGCTAGAGGAGTATGATGCATGAGAATCGCCATCAAAGAAAAATAGGTTGAGAGTGGAGGTAGAATTCGACACCTCAATGCGCCAAAATTTCAAATCGGCATTAAACAGAGGCAGGAGTGTGTTCTTGAGATATTTTGGAAATATTGTAAAGTCGGTTCACCGCCTGAGAATGGCATAATGTTTTAAATTCTTACACGACTGTAAGATGTTACAGATATAGAGGGTCAACTATTATCTTCTAATAACTCACATTTATTGTAATAGGAATCAGTAGGTAACCGCTAAAACAACGATGGGATAGAATTCAGATAGGACGAAGAAGAGCTCGAGAAGCCACTCCTTAAATAGGTTTTTGTATTTGTATTGAATGGTATTGTAGAAGTAAGGACTAAGAAGTGTTAGATGTATAAGTTAGATATAGAGAGTCAGAAGACAGTGAAGAACTATGTAAAATATGTAAATACTTCATGAATGAATAGAACAGACAAAGATTGATCCAAATGCTCAGACGATATTCATTTCGGTTTGTATTTGAACGAATGATATGTTTTTTGTGTGTTTATTTCACTATGATTATGTATGTTGTTCATAGTTGAGTATATGAACCTGTGAAGTATTAAATAAGTTTCAATTTTTTCTCTTCTGAGAGTTCAGATGTAAAGAGTGCATATTGTCTGCAAGGTGTGCATCGACATAGTCTAGATTTGACTCAGAGAAGCTATAGAGGGATAATGGGAAACTTAGACTGAATGTTGCAAAGAGTGCACAGGTTCAAGATTAGACTAAGTGTCGAGTGATCAGGACTGTGAAGCGCAAGGAGTGTATAGTAATATTTCTTTTGAAGAAATCTCTAAGTCTGAACTTTGTCAAATATTCCAGGATCGCAAGGAGTGCGTCGTGTTGGTTGTAGAGCCTAATTATATTCCTAATTCAAAGGTCTTTTGTTTTCAGCCATGTTTATACCCCATGAACTATTTACACCTCAGAAGTATGTACACTCTTCCACGTGGGGGAGTGCAGAGGGGGGTTACCCCCTCTGTGGAGTCTGGGGGCAAGCAGGCCCCCGAAGGAAAAATTGCCTTGTAAATGTATATTGTAATTTCATTGTAAAGATGGACTGTTCATTATAAGGTCGCAGATCTAATGGTAGAAATTATGTTAGGGTTTTTTTCCCTAGAAGGAAACCCTCTGTTATGAGGGAAATATATTGTGGCTATGCATTATGGCGAATATTGTATTCTGAGATAGGAGACTGTGAGAGAAAGAAGAGGAAGTTACAGTGGGTTTGTTGTAGGTTGTATCCCTTCATTTGTTGGATAATGATAAAGGAAGGACCTAGAAATTTCTCTGGTGGACATATCCCACACTGAGTGAACCACATATATTTGTGTCTCTATTGTATTGTGTATATTTTGTATTTTATTTCCACATTTGTTTTATTTTATTGCATATTTTTCTAACACGTTCGAGGATGAAATCCTTAGAGGAAGAAAGCTCAAGAGATATAGCGATAAATATTTAGCAGAAAGGGAGAAATATGTTGAAGGTCATGAATTGATAGTTGAGATCCCTTCGAAGGAAGTCGAGGTCACTGACAACCGTTAGATCTGGGAGAGTTGCACGGAGGTTATCCTTGGATTCCTTCGGCACTCCAAGTATTCAAAGGTTTGAAAGTGTTTTGAGAGAGGGATTGTCGAAGTCCTAAAGCTACGAAGTGAATACTAGTCATCGACATCGAGGAGGATACATGACAGTAGATCCAATAGTTTGCGAGGAAGAGATTCAGAGGATTTGCATGGAGAAAGGAGAAAACTTTGCAAAGTTTCAAAGGACGATGTAGATCTGGACCATTGGATCCAGAGGAACACGTGGCATAGATCCGCATGCTTCATTGGAAAAGAACTTCGGAGAAAAAAAGGTGAGGTGAAGACAATATCGCTGAAGTGAGAAGTAGCGAAGTCTATAGGGGTTGTCAACCCGAGGAGGACACGCGTCAACAGATCGAAGAATTCAAAGAAAAGAGAAAGTAGAAGGCGGAGCCATTGACCAAAAGTCGTTCAAAGTGCAAAAAATGTAAGAAGCTAAATCCTAGACTTCCATTATGTAGACACGTGGTGCCATCTCTATCACTTCGGCGATAGAGCACTTTGGGGGAAAATGAGGGGTGAAGTCCTGAAGTGTCGAAGTACACCGAAACCATCCATTGGAAAAGGATGTGTGGCGCTTGATTTGTAGCTTCAAGTGGAAAGTACTTTGGGGGGATAAAAGATTTGGAGCATTCAAAACTCCCGAACAACGAATCTCCGAAGGAAATCGCAGTTGTTGGTTGTTGGAGGAGCGTGGGCTGTATATCTGGTCTGAGTGGTTTTTCTAGTTCGGGGTTCGACAGATTTGGAGTCAGGTGTGTCAAGAACACCCGAAGCCCGAAGTCCCGAAGTATGCGGGGAACAAAGATTTAAGCCCATGTTTTTTTACCACGGTCATGTGGAGGACTTTATGAGTACTTAGAAACTCCCAAAAAGGGAATTTCTCACCCAAAAATTAGGACTTTGACCTATGGAGAAGATAGAAGAGGTTCAACATGAACCTGTGAGTTGATTCAGCTCCTGAAGTCGATTGATCCTAGACCGGGAGGTCGTGCAACCCTAGGGGAGAGTAGGGGGTATGCATATAAAAGATAAAAGAAGGGTAAGAATGAAAAGACAAGAAAGTTATACATACAAAACAAGAATCTATATACCAATGAAGACAACAACTCTTTTGATGATAGTGAAAAAGAAACATAAGAGATTCTCTTCATGGATCTAGAAATATAGAATGATGTTTTAGGAAATGGAAATGCAGACTCAACAGAAGAATACAATCCTGAGATTGATGCATAAGTAGATCTTGAAAGAGAGATTATACGTGCTTTGAATGAAATAGAGAGACTGAGGAACAAGAAATGGATACAAAATGAGTAGCTGAAGAAGTGAAGAAAATAAATACTTGGTATAAAATAAAGTTCTATTGAAACTGAAAAATCATCATCTTAAAAAGTCAAGCAGAAGATGCAAAGAGAGTTGAAGAAGTCTTAAGATCCCATCTAAAAGAAAAAGAAGATATATGCAATAGTCTAGAATCTGAAATAGTTTGTCTAAGAAGGAGTTGGAAAGATCACATACCAACATGAAATTTAAAAAGAGCTCTACAACCTTGAATGAAACCCTAAATTGTCAAATATCACCATTTGAAAAGACTGGTCTTGGTTACAGTGAAAAGAACGAAGATGCTAATGAAGAATCCTCAACCTCTTGAAAACATTCAAAGAAGAAAGGACCAAGAGTTATGTTGATATACTCAAAAACTCTATCAAGATTGAAGATAATAGGAAGGAATAATAATATGTTCCATAGAAGACAAATCTTCCTCACAAGGACTGAATTAGGAAGACTCTCCCATTAATATCGAATCACACAATCATGTATCAAAATTATTTCTTTGGATATTTTTATTATTGCAATGGTTTTGGTCATAAAGAAATAGATTGTAGAACAAATATAAGAAGTGGTTACATGAGAGACAACAACAAAGACACCCATGGATTCTCAAGGAGAAATTACAACTCTTTTTCCCCTCTGTTAAACTATAACATTATATGTTATAACTGCAATAATTATGGGCATATAGAAAAATTATGCAAAAGTGATGTAACGTCCCCCATCCCAATCGAGGGACATTACAACATAGAATAACTCATAAATTAAAAATTTCATCTAATAAATCGATTTCCTATAGCTTTCATATATGAATCAAAACCATAAATAACTATTGTCTATTACCATTTATTTAATGCATTTGCAACAATCTAAAATAGACATGAAATGCAAATAAAAACTCATTTCAACAACATATAAATCATTCTCAGTTATAGAGTTAATTCACAACAAATAAAATCATAATACAACACAACAACAAGATAAAACACTTATATTTAAAATAGACGTGCAACCAGCTGCTTGGAACAAACGTTCCACCCAAGCATAGATTCATTATTCCATATCTCAACATCCATTCACCCTCAAGATGAGGCTAGTAATCCACAAAAGACGGTGGTCTACCACTTTCCACTCACAACTCATAAAAATAACAACCCACTGGTATCTTCCTACAACTATCTCAATTTTCCACCTGCTCTCTTCCTCTTGACCTATCCAACCCAAGGAATGTACCCCTTCGCTGATCTTAATTTGTCGAGCATCCCATTCATTTCTTGAGGTCTCTCTGGCACATGTATCTAGCAATCTCTCATATGGTAAGTCAAGGGAATTCACTGCTAGGAAAAACTACCGGCAATAACAACAAACACTTGTTGTTTTAGTGCAACTCACTCTTCCAGCCTGACAACCTTGTTCTTCAATATTCAGCTCCAAAACACTCTAGATATCCTCTGTCGTGCTCTATAATTTACCCTCAATGGTTGCACAAGATCCAAGATCTCTTTCTTTCTCTCTTCTTACTCCTCATGCACAAAACTCAATGTGTCAAAATTGTTGTAGCTACCCATACAAATTTACTCTCCTTTGGCTTACTTGGTTGAATCACACTCTTCCCCGGCTAATTGTACTCAACCCCCATGTGCACAATAACTTTGGGATGTGACCAATAACACCCACCCTCTTACATGTATTCAATGATTGACTTTGGGAACACTCAATCAAAAATTAGAAGGTTTATATACCAATAGAAAATTTAGGAAAATGGGTTGAATTAATATACATGGGTAATTCCCCATTGGGTCTGTCTTGGCCATTATCCTAGACACTGCCCCTTCTTGTGGATTAAGTAATACCCCATATTTTTCCATGTCCCCTTAGTAGTTGGCATCACATTTTATTATTAAAACATAGAAATTCAATTCACCTATTACATCACTTTGGTCATAGCCACACATTATATTTACACAAATATTAATTAAACTGGGGATTATAGTGGGGATGTTACATTCCCCCTCCCCTAAAATTGTGCATTGTCCTTGGTGCACACTATGTTGATATGCATACATACACTAATTTACATAATAATGCTTTCAGAAAATAAAATTATGCACTTTCGCAACTCTAGCAGTAGTTCCAACCATTATCTCATGTTCCTCTCAACTCATTGACCCAAGGAATGCACCATTTGTTTATCAGGGCTAACCCAAGGGATGTACCATTTTCTTATCAGTATTAACCCAAGGAATGAGTCATTATTTTATTAGATTCCTCAACACAGTTGGATAGGACTTTGAGGTGTGGTTTTGTAACTCTAGCTTCTCAAAATGACGTCTTGAATTTTGTTTTCTTCAAAATTATAAAAACTTTGTGGGTATTCTTCCCTCATGTTTTCTTCATGCTCCCATGTAGCATCTTCAGGATCGTATCAGGTCCATTAAACCTTTACCAACCCTATGGCCTTATTCCTAGGAAATTTGACTTTTCGTTCCAGGATACATATTGGTTCCACCTGGAAATCCCCATCGTGATCCACCTGGATCACGTTCCAATCAATTATGTGATTAGGGTCAGACACATATTTATTTAATAATGACACATGAATCACATTATGCAATATCATGGATGTAAAAAATGCTAGCATGTATGCAACTGGCCCTATCTTTTCTAATTTTTCAAAAGTTCCACAATACCTCACTGCCAAGTTTGGGAAACTCCCTAATCATAGAAAACTTATATTGACACATGTTCTCTCACTTTGAAATCTATAAACACTTTGTTCTTTTCTACACAATTTTTTTTCCCATCATGGGTAGCCTTTAAATTTTGATTTATGGTTTCCATCTTCTTTTCCATTTCCTTTAATAGATTTGGCTTGACAACTTCTATGTATGTTGAATTATCCCAATTCACTGGTGTGTTACACTTTATACCATACAAGGCTTCAAATGGACTCATTTTCAATGAGGCCTGGTGTTAGCACAAGAATTTGCAGCTAGAAGAGGCCTGCCTCTCCATAAGCAGCTTAAAAAACCTTTATAGGAAGAACAAAGAAGCTACACTTCTCCTCATCTCCTTCAACAACCAGCATCAAGGTCATAAATCCTTTCACAAGATCATCAACTCTTAAAGAGGCTTTTGAAGAACAGTCCCTACCAAAAGTCTCTATCCTACAGAAGAAGAAAGGTAAGGGCCAAGGCATTGGAAAGTTTGTGTCCCTTTTTGCAAAGATAAACAATTGATGAAACACTACCTTTGCCACCTATACAGGCTTATAAGTGCTTACTGTTCAGAGTTTTGTGTTTTTTACAAAGAATTAATCCCTTCGGCTATAATAAGTGAAAACATTCCGTAGCGCTATGGCGCTACATAATAGTCTACTTTTGATGTTCCACCGATTTGCTACCTACAATGTTGTTGAATCACCTAAAGCTAATGGTGTTGCTACTAATCAAGGTTGCTACCCATTCTTCACATGTCCAAGTGAAGGTTCTATGTATTTTGATGGCACTACCTAAATTTTGACAGAACAAACAGCCGGGTGCTACCTAAATTTGCTATCGAAATTCTGGCAGAAATCGAATTGTGCAGAGTTTTACAAGGACGCTTCTACCAGTTTTGAGTGACTAACTTAAAACTTGGATTTTGAACAATTGAGAAGGTATTTTTGAAAACTAGAGGCGATTTGTGTTCATCACATACCAAATAACAAAAACCTCTCTTACTTTTTCAAAATGTGTTATGGTTAGAGAGATATTTGACATAGAAGTGGTGCTATGGAATGTGTTGTTGAAACTCTGTTTTAAGACTTCTGAACTGGAATTTTTGACCAGTTGACTTCCAGAAGGATTTACAGGTGCACTAAGATGAATTTTCAAAATATGAAGGAGGTTATTGTCAAGAATGGGCCCATGAACATTAACCTCTTTCATTTTTCACACAGGCATAACATATTGGGAGATTCGAGAGAATCTTTGAGCCCTGTGTTTTTCAGTTTTCGTGATTTCCTATTTGCGACATTTTTTTTACGCCTGTTGCGGCCAGCTGGAGATGAATTTAAAGAAACTAAGAGAGGTTTTTATTCATAACAGTTTTATATACAAAAATAGTTCTCATATTTTACACATCTATTATGGTTTGAGAATTAAAAGTGGCGTTTGGAAGCCTAGTTTTCATAATTTCACCTCCTGAAAAGCAGGAAATTAGTTAAAACGTATCATTTTATGTTTGTAGTTGTTTCTATTTTGGGAAAGGGTTTGGAGTTTGAATATGTGAGATGTAAAGGACCTATATGGCTATATATTCATTGTACAAGAGGGTAGGAGGGTTGGATTCATGATCCAAGAGAGGCTTGAGAGAGTAGGAGCAGTTTTAGTTGCTCATTTGTAAGCCTGAGGGCCTGCTTGTTATGAGATTTTCTGCCATTAAAGATTCATGAGAGCTGTTATCAGATTGTCTTATTTTTTTTCATGCTTCTTTGTTATCTTCTTGCTTGAGAATATTACAGGTTTTGAGGATCATAGCTGCCATTGATTGATGGATTCATGAACAACAAAGGATCTGTTGTAGCTTTCCCATTAAATCAATGTTCATTGTTTAAGAAAATATTTATCTATTGTAGAAAGGATCTCTGTTAAATGGGTGTTCTTCCTTTTTTCATATTCACCATGCTTCTACTCATCATTAGATATCTCTTTGTCTGATATAAAGTTTGATTGCCTTTGATCCGTAGGATGTTATGATTCCATGCCCAATGGAATGCCTTTGCAGACTTTTTGTTGCCCTCTCCCTTTATTTCTCATCTTGTTGATCCACCTATTCAAACCATTTTAATCCATTTACATTTCTATGTTACCAAGCTTACTCTCATTTGCAGTCTGGGAGTGACTCTTGGAATGATAACACCTGGTACCCATTATTGTACATAAATTCAACCAAATGGATATAATCCTCCCACTTTAATGGTTGATCCATCACATACATTCTAAGAATGTCCTCATTTATCATGTTATCCCTCTCTGTTTGTCCATATGACTCTAGATGATACGTCGTGCTAAGATTTAGATTTGTCCCAAATCCCTTGAAAGAAAAATTACAAAAATTTGAAGTAAAATTTTTATCTCTATCTAAAACTATTGCCTTAGGCACCCCATGTAGCCTGACAACTTCTTTCATATATATTTCTATAATATTTTCTCCCTTGTGTGTATCTTTACTAGAATAAAATGCATTTTCTTAGTTATTTTATCCACCACCGCCACGATGGAATCATGTTGCTTCATTGTTTGGGAATCTTTGTAATAAAATAAATCGTGACAACTTCCCACTTCCTTTCTAGAATGGGAAATGTCTATAGAAATACTATTGTATGTTTATACTTTGTTTTCACCTTATGGCACTCTAGACATCTGGATATGTAATTAGCCACTTCTTTATTTATTCTCGTCCAAAAGTATTGGCTTCTCACAATTGTAATTGTCTTCTGATATCTCGGGTGCCAAACATATGGAACATTATGCATTTATTTCAACACTACATTTTTCAGCTCACTAGAATTCAGCACATACACTTTTCCTTTGTACATGAAAATTGCATATTCTTTTAGCTCATAAGAATTAAATTTCTGCTGAAAATTTCCTTGTTGTAATGCTTCTTTTGTTTTTAGATAATGCTGATCTGAATTTGTTGCTGCAAAAATATTATCTTTCAAATCATCCATGTACATGATGATGGCTGCAACATGCACTTCATGAGATCTCATGTTAAGTGCATCAACCACTTGATTTTCCTTGTCTTTTATATGCTTAATTTCAAAGTCATATTCGCTAAGAAATTAAAGCCATCTAGTTTGTCTGGCATTTAGTGTTGGTTGTCCAAACAATTTTTTCATACCACAGTGGTATGTCCTTAGCTCAATTTTTTTTCTCATAAGGTAATGCCCCCACATTTTTAATGCATGTACAATTGATGATAATTCCAAGTCATGTGTAGCATAATTTCTCTCATGCTCTTTTAATTTCCTAGACTTGTAGCATACCACATTATCTTTCTGACTAAAGACTCCACAGATCCATTCCTTGCATGCATCAGTGCACAAAAAAAATTATTCTTCTCAATCTACAATCTTCAATATTGGTGCACTTGTCAATATTTCCTTCAATTGTTGAAATCTCTCTTCACACTTGGAAGTCCATTCAAACTTCACTCCCTTCTTTTTCAAAGAAGTTATTGGGATTGGAATGTTTGAGAATCCTTTTATGAATCTTCGGTAATAACCGAAAAAACCCATGAATGATATAAACTCTATCACATTTATTGGTGTTGGATTTCCTCTAATGGCCTTTATCTTCTCAGGATCCATCGCTATCCCTTCTGCTGAAATCATATGCCCCAAGTAGTGAATCTTCTTTTGATAAAAGATGCACTTACTTAGCTTAGCCTACAACTTATTATCTCTTAAAACTTGCAACACCATAATTAAATGTTGTTCATGTTATTCTTCTCACTTAGATTAGATGAGTATATCATCCAGGAACACAATTATAAAGTTATCTAGGTACTCCCTGAACACTCCATTCATTACACACATAAAAACTGTTGGGGCATTTGATAGTCCAAATGGAACTACCGTCAATTCATAATGCCCATATCTTGTCCTGAATGTTTTCTTACAGATGTATTATTTCTTTATCCTCACTTGATGATAACCTGATCTCAAGTCAATCTTGGAAAATATTCTTGCACCTTTCAGCTAATCAAACAAATCATGAATTCTTGGAAAAGGATACTTGTTCTTTATGATGACCCTATTTAGTTGTCACAAGTAAATTCACTACCTTAAGGTTCCATCTTTCTTCTTCACAAAAAGAACTGAGGCTCCCCAAGGTGATATACTTGGGTGGATATATCCCTTCTTTAACAACTCTTCAGGTTGCATCTGCAACTCTTTCAATTCTAGTGTGCCCATTATATAAGGTGTCTTGGACATTGGGAAATCTCTTGGAACTAAATCAATAGAGAAATCAATGTCTCTCTTTGGTGGAAATTCTCGGATTTCCCTAAGAACATCTTCAAAATCCCTCAAGACCAGATGGTCTTCAATGCTTATCAATTTATCTTTGGTTGCCTCTTCCATATGGGCTGCAAAAATATGACATCCCTTCCTAAAACTCTTTTTCAACTGCATAACTGAAATCTCGCTAACATATACAACTTTGGGAATGCCTTGAACCTTGCCTTGCTTCCCTTCTTCATTAAGACATGTGATTGTCTTATTGTAACAATCTAGGACATGATCATGGTGTTTTTCCAACCAACCCATTCCAATTAGACAATCATATGAGCCGAATGGTATGATGTTTACATCTACCTTTTTCTTTAGTCTATTCATGTCTATAGGAAAATATTTAACCTCATTGAGCTTTCTCTTAGCCCCTGTGGCTAACTGAACTAACCAATATTTATTATGCTTACTCCTTTGCAAGTGAATTATTTCAACAATTTTAGCATTTATGTAACTATGGCTTGTTGGAAATACTAAAACAATTGAGAGGGGGGGGGGTGAATCAGTTGTTTATAAGCTTAAACAATTTTATGCCTTTTAAACAATTATTAATATTTCTTCATGTGTCATCTACCAACATACAACATATGGACAATAAGAGTAAAGATCATCGGTCACACATAAAATACACACAGAGACAGATTTTCACGAGGAAACCCATAAAGGGAAAAAACCTCTTCTTCTTCGAAATGATAGGCAGTCTTTTGCATTTTTGTACATCATTTACAATTGAGCACCAACTCAATGTGAGGCTGCTACCTCTGTTTTACAAGCTACAA
>JZKD02S1834787.1:453349-467399 GCA_000966675.3 Picea glauca | reverse complement strand
CTAATGGTTCATATTCCGTCGGGGTTTCGCATATCGCGAAATCCGGGATTTCGTTGTATAGTGAACTTTGCATTATGAAATCCCGATCCCCGAATTGCCGATGAGGTCTCTTGGCTGCCACGTGTCCATACAGATGAACGGTCCAGATCCCTGCTTGATTAACGGTTGCGATCAAATCGCGAAATCGCATATCGTGATTTCGGGGTTTTCAATGTTAATTGATTTGGATATTTGAAACTCTCGATCGCTGATTCTCCGATGGAGCCTCCAGGCTGCCACGTGTCCACACGAATAAACGATCCAGATCTCTGCTTGTTTTTAACGGCTGCTATCAAATCGCGAAATCGCATATCGCGATTTCGGGGTTTTCGTTGTCAAGTGTTCTTTTCACTTTGAACTCGCGATCCCCGATTCTCCAATGAATTTATCTCTCTCGCAGCTTCTACAGATCTGACGGTCCTGGTTCTTTCGGGAAATTAGGATGGGATCCAACGATCACTATCTCTTCTCCTCTCGATTATTACTACGCTGTTATTCAATGCTATTTTCATCACTGCGACCACACGTTCTTGCCATCAATGACAAGTATACGCTGATTTGCTTTCTGATAGCTGAAATTGCCAACACGTATGGTATGGATTATTTTTTGAGATAGATTTTGGCACGGAATTCGATATAGTCTAGTCATTAATTGCAGGAGCAGTGGCATGGAAACTGAGGAAGGGGTGCCTCTTGGGCTTGAAAGTGTTAGACTCATATCGAGGCATGGAGACAGTCATTTTTAGGTAAAATGACGCCACGAACGCAGTGGTGGTGTTAGTTTTCTGATATGAGCAAAGCCTCTATAGCTCCATAATGAAGTATACTTATGCATTTTTCCCAATTATTTTGTGGAGTTAATAAAAAGACCTACCCATTTTAGAGCAGGACCTGGAGACGTAGTCCACCAGGGATGAACTTCGTTATCAAGTTCTTTGTGTTCATTTTGTATGCTTATGTCTCTTTCCTTTTGAGATTTTCCTTCTTTATGGTGTACTTTTGTTTATGCTCATTTTATACAATTCTTTAATAAGTCACCTGACAAAAAGATCCTGGATCATGTTGGTATCAGAGCAGTCATCTTTGACTTGAATTGTTGAGTATGAATGCTTACTAGGGCCAAGCATAAGTAGGGTGAAGGAACTCTTAAGATGTTCAATCTTGAAGTTGGTCGTGCAGCCCAAAGGAAGAATATGGCAGAAGAGGACAAACGTGATGAACATGAGAAAAACTTTCACATGGTCTTTTATCGCATGTCAGAAATGGTCGAACAAATGTATGGAGATTACGAGAAGAGGACGAAGAAGAAAGGGAAGAAAAAGGAAGCACATGCATATGATGATGCTTCGTTAAACCAAGGGGTTGGAGGAGATCCTCCTGAGCCTCCATCTTCTCCTTTGAGTTCTAGTTCTTCTTTCTCTAAGCATTCTCATCACTCTCAACATTCTAGACATAAAGCCTCTTTTAAGAAACCATTATTAAAGCTTGATGTAAATTTTTATTTACCTATGTTTAATGGAGATGTTAATCCTGAAAAAATAGATAATTGGATCCGAAAGGTTGAAGTATATTGTCATGTTCAACATATTGATGAAGAGGAAGTTAAAGTGCAACTGGATTCTCTTTGGTTGGAAGGCACCACTCTCGTATGGTGGGAGAGAAAGCTACAGGACAAAAGTAAGTGTGGTAATCTTCTTTCCTCATGGTCGGAATTTAAAACAGAGATAAGGAAGCAGTTCTATCTATTAGGATATTTACATAAAGCAATGATGGAATGGCAAATTTTGAGGCAGAGTAAAGGTAAAACTGTACAAAGTTTCAGAGAAGAATTTAGGAAGAAATCTCTCGCATTGAATATTCCTTTGGATTCTTATGAAAATTTAATGAAGTATATTGGCGCACTTCATAGTTATATTCATCATACTTTTCTCTTGTTTAACCCCACTAGTATTGACGAAGTTTGTGTGCAATCCACTCACCTTGAGAACAGGGGGAAACATGTTCAAGAAGATCCCACGAATAAACCTTCCAATTTCTCACAAAATAAGGACAAGAAGACTACTACAGTGACGAGAGAAGGAGGAAAACCATATTGCACTCATTGCAAGAAGGGTGGTCATGATGAAGAACACTGTTGGAAACTACATCCAGAAAAGAAACCGAAACATTTCCATGGAAAGGGGAAGACAAAGACCGTTGCTACAGTGCAACAAGATCTTGGTTTTGAATCATGAGATGAAGCAAAGATCACAACGGCTGGAGTACAAGGTAAAGATTATCTTCATGCTAGTTCAAGTTCCAATAATGAATGTCAGATTGATGAACAAAAGAGGAATGAGTTATTTCATATACGAGTTGTATCTAAACATACTAAGATAGATACATTATTTGATCCGGGTTCCCAAGTAAACTTAATATCTGAAGCACTAGTCAAGAAGATGGGTCTTGAAACGAAACCACATCCAAATCCTTATCCTATTAGTGGGTTATGTGATAAAGCAAAACTTAATGCCACCAAACAATGTAGGATCAGATTTGCTATTGCTTCAAAGTTGATTGATGAAGTTGATTTGGATGTTGTACCACTTGATATATGTGGTATAGTGTTGGGGAGTCCTTATCTTTATGATATAAAAGAATTATTCTTTCGTCATGAGAACAAATACCATCTTACTAAAGGGGGAGTGGAACATATTGTTAGAGCTCACATCAAGAGGGTAAATACGACACTTGTAAGTGCAGGGAAAATGAAAAGACTCATAACCACTAATAAGAGATATGTACTCATGGTCATCAAAGAGAAATATGTCAATACATCCAATGCTTTCTAAGGGTGTGATCCATCTCATAAAAAGGAATTAATTGATATTGTTTCTAAGTATGATTATATTTTTCAGGAACCAGATGAATTACCTCCTAAGAGGGGAATCCAACATGAGATACATCTTTAGTAGGATTCTCCTCTTCCTAATGTGGGCATGTACAGGATGTCAGTTGTGGAGATGACAGAGATCAAGAAGCAGGTACATGGCTTATTGGATCAAGGGGTCATCAAGCCTATTTCATCTCCTTCTGGTTCTTCGATCATGATGGTGCCAAAGAAATATGGCACATGGCGAATGTGTGTTGATTACCGGGCCTTAAAAAAAATCACGGTGAAAAATCGATACCCTCTTCCTCACATAGATGATTTACTTGATCAATTGAAGAATTTTGTTTATTTCACTAAGTTGTATTTGCGCAGTGGATACCATCAAATCAGGGTCGCAGAATAGGATGCATAGAAGACTTCCTTTAAAACCAAACATGGATTTTTTGAGTGGTTAGTTAAGTCATTTGGGCTTTGTAATGCTCTGGAAAATTTCATGCATGTGATGAATGATGTATTCAGGCCTTTCCTGGATGACTTTGTGATTGTCTATTTAGACGACATTCTTGTTTTTAGCGGGACTTGGGATGAACATGTAAGGCATGTAAAGAAAGTATTGGATACATTGCAAAGGGAAAATTTGTATGTAAAAATGTCTAAATGTGAATTTGGAAAGACTCCACTTGTATACTTAGGTCATATCGTGGGAGGAGGACAATTGAAAATTGATCCTTCCAAGATTGATGTAATTGTCAATTGGCCTGAGCCAAAAAGTGTAACCGAAATCCAAAGCTCCTTCGATGCAGTCCAGTATTGGAGGAGATTCATTCCCAACTTCTCCTTTATAGTAGATCCTTTGCATGCCTTAACCAGTGTGAAGAACACTTTTCAGTGGGAAGGAAAGCAAAAAAAATCTTTCAACATTTTGAAGGAGAAGATCAATACCACACCAGTATTATCATTGTCAAATCTTTAACAGTCATCGAGATCGAGACAGATTCCAATGGATACACCATGGGTGCAATATTTATGCAATATTGTAAGCCTGTCTGATACCACTATTGTACTTTTAACCAAGTTGTTTTTAACTATCCTACATATGATAAAGAGTTGTATGCATTAGTTCAAAGCGTAAAGAAATGGAAGCACTACTTGTTAGGGAAGGAAACCGTCATACACACAAATCACCATCCCTTACAGTATATTCAAGCACATACCAAACTTCAACACTACAGATGGATAGGTTTTCTACAACAATTTCATTTTGATAATTGAGTACAAGAAGGGTACAAGTAACAAGGTAGTCGATATCCTTTCTAGACCTCCTATTGTTGCTTCCATTATTTTGAAGAATACTTATTTATCCCATGGTAGCTATGTAGAGAAATATTCCATCGATGAAGATATTAAAGAAGTATACGAGAAGCTAACCCATGGTGCACAAGTAGAGAACTATTGTCTACAGGGAAAATTACTCTATCATCTTGGGAAGCTATGTATTCCTACAGGTGAATGAGTCCATGTGATACAAGAAACTCACACTTCTCTTGTGTCTGGGAATGTTCGGGTAGGAAAAACTATTGCTCATTTGTAGAGGTTTTTTTATTGGCCTCAAATGAAGGAAATTGTAACTAGATATGTAAACGAGTGTGTGATGTGTTCTACTTGTAAGCCCACTAATAGAAAATTTGGGCTATACTCAACACTTCATGTTTTGTCCCATCCATGGGAAATCATTTCCATGGATTTTGTAGGGGGTTTACCAATGACCAAAGGGGGTCATGATTATTTGTATTTCATAGTGGATAGGTTCAACAAGATGTGTATCTTGATGCCATGTAAAAAGTAGATCACTGTTGAGAAGACTACTAATATCTTTTTCCAGTATGTTTGGGTTCACTTTGGGTTACCCATGTCCATTGTCTTGGATCGATATACTCGATTCCTTGGGGATTTTTGGACTAGCTTTTGGAGAATGATGGACACAAAATTGAAGAGGAGAACTTATTTTCACCCACAGACCAACGGACAGACAGAGGTGGTAGACAAAACAATGGTACTTTTTCTTCGAGGCTACTACAGCAAGCATCCTAAGTTGTGGGATTAACATATACCCTATGAAAAACATGCCTATAACTGAGATTTAGATTCATCCACTCAGAGTTCACCTTTTGAGATATGTTTCAGGTACCTACCAAAGATTCCTTTGGACTTGATGTATGGGAGAGATGTCGATGTGAATGAAGAATGAATATAGGACAGAGCCCACAAATTCATTCAGAGGATCCAGTAGATACATCAGGAAGTCAGGGAATAGTTGGAGAAGAGTCAAGTACATTATAAAGCTCGGCATGATAAGCACATGGTTTATCAGTAGTTCTAGGTTCGAGACTGGGTATGGATTCACATCAGTAAGGAACGATTGAAGGGTGAAGGAAAGAAACTCAAGCCTATCCAATATGGACCCTTCAGTATCTTGGAGAAAAGAGGCACTAATGATTTTTGTTTAGATATTCCACCTTATATGCATATTTATTCAGTTGTGAACATAGAGAACTTAAAACGTTTTGAGCCTCCCATGATCATGGATCAAGATGAGTAAGTTTCAATACCTTTAGTTGATTATTTTGCACCTAAGTACTTGGATGAGTTATAGGAAGGCATCATCCTGGATAGAAGGAAGAAGAATTCATGCAAGGGCAATGTTGATTATCTTCAAGTAGGCTTAAAGGGCACACATCCAAGTAAGGAAAAGTGGATTAAGAAGGAGAAAGTGAGGGGACTCTTCCCTCACTTACCTATTGATTGATGAAATATTTTTCTGGTCCAAAAAGGTCTTAGTGGGAAGGCGTGATCCAAAAAGAATCCAGAGAAGGCTAAGAACAATTCACAACTCACAGAGGCAACTCAGAACACTCAGAATGGCTTCCAAAAATAGCAAAAGAGAAAAAATTCAAAGCTACCAAAACTCCGTCAAAATGGCATGATCGCGAAGAGCGCATCACAATATTTCTAACAACTCAAACAACTAGTCAAATGGAGTTACGGACCAAAAGATATAAGCAGTCAAAGTTTAGGTCAAACTTGGTCAAAAGTCAAAGGGTTAGGGTGACACATTTCACCACTGCAAGGGTTTCACGTCGCATGTACATACAGCTGAGTTGGCATGGGATGATGTGGCAAGGTCATACAGATTGATGGAAGACACGTGGGAAAATTAGGTGATGACACTTGTCATTTTCATGAACAAATGATATGGTGCCACATGGCCCAGTCATGGGCTACCACGTGGCACCCCTCCAGTGGTTGGTATGTGTATAATTTTTATGACTCCATAGGATTTGAACCCTTTACCTCATCTAGCCCAAAGGCCCCACAACTCTGTGCTAGCCAACCCTCCACTACATAGGCCTTGTTTGTAATATGGCCCGAATGTTATTTAAGTTTGAATGTTTCATATGGAGAAAAGGGTAAGGGCTAGGCCTTCATCCTAACCATTGGTTCCATGTTAATCCATGCGACCATATGTATATACCGCCAGATATTCCAACCACCTGCTATATATATATAACATCTCTTCCATATTATCGACTGAGTTAGCTCCGCCAAACCGTCTACCAGAATCTCCGCCATTTTGGTAGAGGCAGCCATAAATCATTGCAACTACATGATAAAATGGGGAGGCCCATGGGATTTGACCCTGGGACCTCTACCAACCTATGGCCTAATAGAGCATACGCTAATCACTCCACCAACCATTACATTTATTCCTAACTGCCACAATTTTTGTATAAGAAGAGGGCTCGGTTAGTGTTTCGAGAGACGAGACATGTGATACCAAGCGCGTCCATACGTTATGGATTTGGGAATAGTTTTCGAGACATATTTTGGCATGGATTTCGAGACAGTCCAATCATTAATTGCAGGAGCATTGACACAGAAACTAAGGCAGGGGTGTCTCTTGGGCATGAAAGTGTCAGACTCGGATCGAGGCATGGAGATAGTCAGTTTTAGGTAAAACGACGCTAAGAATGCAGTGGTGGTGTTATTTTTCTGATCGGATCGAATCTTATGTATCTTAACTCCAGAATGAGGTATACTTATGTATTTTGCCCAATTCTTTTGTGGAGTTAATAAAAAGACCTACCCATTTGAGAGAAGGACCCAGAGACATAGTTCACTAGGGACGAACTCCATTATCAATTTATTTGCGTTCATATTGTATTCTTATGTCTCTTTCCTTTTGAGTTTTTCCTTCTTTATGGTGTACTTTTGTTTATGCTCATTTTATACAATTCTTTAATAAGTCACCCGACGAAAAGATCCCAGATCATTCATATTCCTTCTTCCATTTGACTATGTCTCAACATTCCCCATGCTAACATGTTGACCTGTGATCTCTTCCTCATGGATGTAATATCCCTGAGCATCTTCTATAACTCCAGTCCTCATATAAGATCCAAATTTTATTTCCTATATCTCTAATTTTGCAAGAAATGTGCATGCAATAATTACTGTTAGAAACATGAATAGAATAAAACATTTCATCCATTAGAATACATGTTATTTATTCATGAATTTATGAAGGGACACATTGTGCAACTTCAATTTTGATTCCCTTGATGCATTCCTCTTTGAAACAAATTTCTAACGGTTGTACCCATGCCTCAATTTGAGTTATGAGTGAAAAGTTACAACATTTACATGTTGCAATTCCCACTCTTTTACTACTATAGAAATCTATTTATTAATTTCTAAGAAATTTTATCGTCAAATTGAAAATTCTATGTTGACATATGTCTTCTACTCCTCAATATATTTCCAATGATTATTCTCTTTCTCAAATCCGAGCTCTGAGCTGAAAGTTATGGTTCGTAAACGTTTAGGTTGTTTTACCCAATTTATCCTTGTATGCTACATGTGTCTTCTTTCACTCTCAGCACATTTTCAGGTACCCATAACCTAATTCTATCTCCATCTCTAGATTTTATGAGTCATAATATTTCCATCGACTGCTCATATACCACAAACAAACTTATGAGAAAGGATTTATGCCCTCTGGAATTAAATTTGTGCCAAAATTTTACCTTTACTATTTTGGTTGTAACTTTCTCATACGAGCTCTGTTTTGCGAACAATTTAGCTCGTTGGATAGCTCTCTTTGAGTTCATTTATTTGATTTATTTGGTATACTTTGTTCTCGTGGGTTTTTATTTGCTAAAAATATTGTTTAGGCCCTAAAAAATGGTCCACAAGTTAATGACTTTCAAAAACCACAAAAATTCACATAAAATTGATTGTTTTACTATTGTAACAACCCTTTGAATCTAATACATCGATTTCAGATCACATGAAATATGAGTCGTGGATATGACCACATCATTCAATCGATGATTGACACTTTCCTTCATTCACGCACAACTCCTTTCCCTAAATGTCGACTCGACTATCTGTCATCAACCCATTTTTATGAAAATCGATTTGCACACAACTCTAAATTGGTTGATCCCATCGTTTCCCGTCGATGATATTCGTTAGAGAATGAAAAATCCTCACTAATTTAGTCCATGCCAAACCATTGGCCCATAGACCTTCATTCATCCCCATCGACTGACAAAAACACTTCCTCAATTCGGTCGACCTGACCGTCGGCCATCAACCCTCTCTATTGGTTGACATGGCATGACACATCATCCTAAGGTGTAAAATTGGATACATGGCATGACACATGGATGATGATGTAGAATGAAACATCATCACCCTCTTCCCTCCATCATTCATTGACCGATTCTCTTGGATGACTCGAATACCTCGTCGAATTCTGTTGACACCTGACCATTGACGATTTCTCTTGCATGTTCAAAAATACTTCGTTGAATGGCCTGATGCCTGACCATCAACCCATTGGCCATCAACGATCTCCATTAGCGATTGAAAATACTTTGTTGGATTCAACCAACACCCAATCGTCGACCATCGATGGTCATAGATGTCTTCTGGTCGAACCAACTCTTCGTCATTTTGGAAAACCCGACCATTGGTGATTTCTCTTGGTGAACTTCAACACTTAGAATTTTTTTTACATTTCTCCAATTGATCTAAACTGTCGATCTTCCAATCGAAACGATCTGAACCATTGATTCGCCAAACTTCACCCAATTTTATCAGTGAACCTCGATCGTCGACCGGATCCATTTCAAAAACCCCCAAAATAAATCTTGGTTTTTAATCATCCCCTACTTCCCAACGATCAAAAACGAATCTCGACCGTCAATTTGATCCATTTTTTAAACAACCAAAAATGAATCTCGGACGTCAATTTACTCAACCTTTCAAACGATCGATACTTTATGAATTTTTAAATTTATCAAAGAGAATATCGGTCATCGATATCGAGATCAAACATGATCTCAGGCATCAATCCACAAAAATTCCTACAACTCTATAGTAGTCATTAAAACATGAAATTCTAGCATTCCAAATCAAATTCGGCTCTACAAGTTTGTATATTGGATCCATTGAACCTATTGAACAAATATGACTTCTTTAAACATGAATTTACTCACAAATTTAGGGAGTTCCACTCTAATTCTTCTCTATTTCCCCCCAAATTTGCATAGGCAAATCTATAACAATGAATTTGACCAATTCAGAACCGTATTGGCCCACACAAGCCCAGTGTTTGAATATGAGGGATTTGATACCATAATGTAACATTCCCCAGCCCAACCGGGGGACATTACAGTGTAGAAAAACTCATAAATTAATTTTTTTCTACTAATAAATGGATTTCATGTAGCTTTCAGCTATGAATTACAACCATAAATAACTATTATCTATTACCATTTATTTGATTCATTTACAACAATCTAAAATAGACATGAAATACAACCAAAATATCCTTTCAACAACATATAAATGATTCTCAGTTACAGACTTAATGCACAACAAATAAACTCATAAGACAACACAACAACAATATAAAACACTTATCTTTAAAATAGATGTGCAACCAGCTTCTTGGGATAGGTGTTCCACCCAACGATAGAATGATTGTTCGAAATATCAACAACCATTCACCCTCGAGATAAGGCTAGTAATCCACAAAAGAGGGTGGTCTCTCACTGTCCACTCACAACTCATAAAACTCACAACCCATTGTTATCTTCCTACAACTATCCCTATTTTCCACCAACTCTCTTCCTATTGACCTGCCCAACCCAAGGAATGTACCCCTTCACTAATCTCAGTCCCTCAAAAATCCCATTCATTTATCAGGGTCTCTCTGGCATGGGTAGATAGGAATATTTCAGCTGGGAACTCAAGGGAATTCATTGCTAGGAAAAACTACCAGCAACAACAACAAAGACTTGTTGTTTTAGTGCAACTCACTCAGGAGTTCACTCTCCAGGCCTCACAACCTGGTTCTTCAATATTCAACTCCAAAACACTCCATTTATGCTTCAACATGCTCTAGAATTCACCCTCCATCATTGCACTAGCTCCAATCTCTTTTTCTTTCTCTCTACGTGCTCCTCATGCACAAAATCTCAATGTGTAAAAATGGTTGTAGTTACCCATACATATTTACTCTCCTTCCCCAAGTTGATTGTACTCAACCCCCATGTGCCCAATAACTTTAAGATGTTACCACTCACACCCACCCTCTTACATGTGTTCAATGATTGGATTTTGGAACACTCAATTGGAAATTAGAAGGTTTATATACCAATAGAAAATTTAGGAAAATGGGATAAATTAATATACATGGGTAATTCCCCCCTCGGACCATTGTTGGCCATTATCCTAGACACTCACTCTCTTGTGGGTTAATTCATCCCCCATCTATATCCATGTCCCCTTAGCAACTGATATCACATTTTATTATTAAAACATGGAAATACAATTTTCATATTACATCACGTTGGTCGTAGCCACACATTATATTTACACAAACATTAATTAAACTAGGGATTATAGTGGAGATGTTACAAGTGATTTCAGAAAAAATCAGAAAGATGAAGCCCCAACAATCATGGAAAGAAATCAAGAACAAAGGGAACATAAGAAAGAAAAAACCTTCTTCATTCAAGATGCACTACGTGCACACAATATTAAGGATAAGTGGTATATTGATAGTGGGTGCTCTAGTCACATGTTAGGAGATAGAAAAAAAATTATCAACCTAAAGAAGAATGAAGGAAGACTTACCTTTGGAGACAATGGCAGTTCACAGATAGTTGGAAAGGGCACTCTCAGTTTTCACAATGGAAACGCTAAGGTTGAAAAGGTTTTGTGTGTTGAAAACTTGAATCATAATCTTCTTAGTGTAAGCCATATGTGTGACCAAGGAAACACTCTTACTTTTGACTCCCAAGAGTGTGAGATTAGAAAAGAGAATCTAGGAAAGCTAGCTGCAAAAGAAATCAAAACCCCCAAAAATCTATACATTCTTTATGAAATTAATGGAGAAAATGTTTCATGGGGAAGATAGATGAAATTTGTGTTGGACAGATTGTCATTGATGTCAACAATCTAATTGATGATATGTTGTTAATGATGAATTACCAAAGTTGAGATTTTCATTGATTTCAAAACATATATATCAGTAAGAAGAAGATGTCAACAGTGTGTAGAGATCGAAAGAGTGAATAGGAGAAGCGAATACTCGAATGAGTTAAGCTCAGAAGGGCTGGCGTCGAGTTCAAAGAAAGGAGCCATCGATAATCTTGATGGATGGTAGAGATTGCTAGAGACAACAGGAAAAAATAGTCGTGGGTCGTTAGATCCAGCATAGATGCAAGAAGGATAAGCACTGAACTCATTCAAACTCCAAAGCTCAGGAGGAGGAGCGACGTGGAACATTAAATCCAAATCTAAAAATGGGGAGTGACGTGGGTCGTCGATCCGATGAGAGTGGAATATCGGATATCGGTAAATTAGGAGTCGGAAGAAGGGAGGTTCTCTAACCTTTGAAATACCGAAACACGAAATTGCGATTAGATCCAGACCATTGGATCAAGGAAAGTTGATGACTGTTGATCTGCTTCAAGAGCCTCAGCAACCATCGGATTAAACCCGATTCCTGTCAACCATCAGATCATCTCAATGTGGAAGGATAGGATAAGTAAGGTAAAGAGGTTTGGATTTTAAAGTGTCGAAACCCCGTTAGTCATCGGATCACTGAGGCCATGGACCGTTGATCTATCTGAAGCATTTTTGGAGTTTCGCAGTCTTCGAGCGAGGCAACTTATATCAGGAGTTCGCGATATGTGAAATCGTAATGCACTCCTCTCGCTTGGCCCCTGGTCACATATAGTGGTCACATAGTCGAAATATGAGGTTAAGGAAGGAGCTAGCGTTGCTAGCCTCCATTTTGGCATTTCAGATACCGAGATTTGGAGGAGTTAAGGAGACTCATGGTAGAATCCCTGAAGTGCGGAAGTGTGAAGCACTTTCTAGATAAGCGCTTGGTCACCAACGATGGTCACGATAAGGGAGGGAGCTAGTGCATCCAAGCTCTATTTCGGCGATCACGACATGGAGTGTCGAGACCCTTCATCACAAGAATTCCGAAATGAGAAATTGTGATAAGATAAGGACCATCGATTTGGAGTACACAACGAGGACTGTTGGATCATGGTTGTGGGTCAGTGAACCACATCAGCAAGGACACATGGCACAGTCAAACACTAACAAGTGTCAAGTTGAATCGACAGATCAGGTACATGTGACTCACGAATCTGAGTGACATGTGGCAGCTACTTGGCCCATGCCAAGTCATCAAGTGACGTCAGCAATTTAAATAAGATCAATACCATCGGATCATCCGAAATAGATCTCAGTCGTCAGATGTCCAAAGAGCCATCAGGGTTCTAGATGGACAGTATAATTCTCTAGATGGAGAAGTGTCGATAACCGTGTGCCATTGGATCTAGTGAAGTTGCAAGGGGGATAAGGGTCGAGAGTCATCTAACCATCGAAATCTTAGGAGAGGTAGAGAGTTGTTGATCTAAGAAAGGATCAAACCGTTGGTCTCTTTCGTGAAATCAACACTCGGGAGTTTTGACATGTTCCACGTCTCGAAGTCCCGATAGCTGAAGTCTCGAAATTTTGACATCCATCCATCTCAACGCCTGATCAAGTCGTGGTTGTCAAATTAAGGAAAGAAAGGATCAGTTTAATGTTTAAAGTAGACCGTTGATTTGTCTCTGCTAAATAGACGTGAACCGTCTGGTCATATTGATGATATCGCAATTGGGAGTTTTGAGAAGTTGGAAGTCATGAAGACTCGAAGGGAAAAGCGCTGAAATTACGACAATCGTCTGTCTCACCAGAAGATCATATCCTAACTATTGACTCAAATAAAGCGCTCAAATCGTGCGTTCGGTCTAGCACCTGCTCCCCATTGTTGGTCATATTCTATAAGTGTTTTAAATGGATATTGATATAGTTGATAAAGCCCGTGGTTCTATATGGCATGGTCATATGAAATGGTTTGAAGGGAGCGCCTCATACAGATTTCATTTGACAGAGAGTTACACCAAAACAATACAGAGAATCGATAAATGATCGAATATGGTTTGTTGGAGAACTAAGAACGCAATAGTAACTTGAGTATGATCTAATGATTTGATCCATGTTTGTGATCAACTCGTCATAAAAATCAACCGATACACTCTCATGATTAAAAGAGAATAAATCATGAAAATATGAATAAAGAATAAAAAGGAAAAATAATATTAATTAAAGTTTAATTATCATTTTAAATGAAAAGGTACAATGGTTCAAATAAGGGACATGATGTTTTAAATTTCACACCCGTTTGAAGAGTATATAAACGAGAAAAAGTGGTGAGAAGAATGTGTCTTTGTAGTCCAGAAAAGAATATCAACAGCTGAAGCAGATTCCAGGAAGAAAAGATAATACCTATGCATTAAGGGTGGTTGGGTGGTGCAAGGGCAGGTTGATGCCTGCAGAGGGAGTTGGTGCTTCCTTGTCATTTGTAGCTGACTAAACAGGGGGTCGTAGCCTCCTACCAGTTGGTGTTGGTAAAATAGGGTGTGGGTGCATCCTGATCAGTTGGTGTTGATCAAAGAGGAAGTACATCTTCCTTCTATGTAACATGTAAAACAAATTTTG
>JZKD02S1834787.1:394196-430478 GCA_000966675.3 Picea glauca | reverse complement strand
GGTGTTGGAAAATCAAGCATTGATGGTTCATCACACATCTCCTAGGTTCAATTGGTATACCTACATATGGATACAGTCGGTTGAGCGATCAACCAACACACTACATCATCCAGTCGAATAGTCTACGTGCATGTTGGTCGGGCAGTCGACCAATAGTCAAAGATAGTCAGACGATGGATCAACCAATCCAACGCTTGTAAGTTGTTGGTTGAAACGCTTGCATCGAGATATGCCTAAATGAAGTTATTTCTAGAATTTGTATATTTTATCTTATATTTACTAAGATACTATGCCAGCATTATGAATATTCACTACATGTTCATATATCGTTGGGTGCCACGTAAGAGGGTAGGTTACTAGAAATTGGTGATCATAACACATCTACCATAGTTATGGGTGCTCACATAATGATGCCCTTAAAAGATGTAATGTGGTTTCTTGTAAATGCACACTCATAATGAAATTATGAAACATGTATGCATTAGTTAAAAACACTAATTTTAATTAGGGATGCATCTCGGTCCTATGGTCTAAAGAGAAAAAAGGGCTTTAATCTCTAACTGAAGCCTCTGAGACTCATAGACCATGAACAACTCCCTAAACCACTACACATGCCTTGTAAAATGGATCTTTAGCAGTATCAATACCACTAGGAGGTTGTGTGCTTTAGGGATGGTTTCAAGGTCTCGACCATGCTCAAGGGAGAAAATAAAATGCGTTCAGCCTCAAAGTGAACATTTTAAGGATCTAGGCCATGAAGAAGAACTCAAACCACTATATAGGCCCTATACTCTCACTTGATCTTGTTTTCTTATGCTTAATTAATGATTGTAAGTTGTTGGTTGAAATGCTTGCATGGAGATGTGCCTAACTTTCATGCTTCCAAATGTGATCATGTTAATTTGCATCAAATTGCGTCAAGAATTTATTTTTCTCTTCAAGACTTTGCTTTTCCACATTCCTCTCATTCGATGTCTCATGTGTTAATGGTTTTATCTTAGTCATTGATTTGATTTAATGGCTTTGACTTCCTTAAAAGTTATTATTGAGCATGTCCGTTAATGAGATCATTGATTAGGACATTTGATGTCTCATGTGTTAATGGTTTTATCTTAGTCATTGATTTGCTTTAAGGGCTTTGACTTCCTTAAAATTATTATGGAGCAAGCCCCTTAATGAGATCATTGATAAGGAGTAACCACGTCATTGCAAATCTAATGACAACACAAGAATACAATGGTGATGTGCATGAAAACAAGTGCATTTACGCTTGAACACCAAATGGGCATGTCTGTATGAATTGAGTTGCAAAGAAGACATGCATATAAGAAAGAAAGCTATGTATCTTGACGAAAGTTTCATCTAGCAACATAATGCAACGTTCCAATGATCTGCATGATTTTGTGCTAGGTTTGATGGGTTCCAAGCTTTGAGAAGGGTGCATACGTGTTTTGCGTATATGTGATGCATAATGGCATGGTGGGGTAGAAGTGAGTTTTCAAAAATTTCTTTGTTGAAATCTTGTTGCATCTAGCAACATGATACCATTCTAAGACTTCATGCAAGGTTGTGTCGAATGATTGAGTGATTTGGTGCCTAGGGCCTCAAAGGCTAAGTATAGAAATATGGTGTGCATGAAGGAAAAATAATGATGGTAGTGATTAAGTGTGATCTCTTATCTTGCTTAAGGTCATTTAGCTCATTTCTTGTCATTTTGCAGGAATTCAGGTGAGTTTCGAGGTGAATTGACGAATTTTACCGTTATAACATCATTAGTGTCACACATTATGATCTCACAGGTGTTAATAGTTGGAATAAAATACCATATAACAAGGATGAGATAGACGTGAAGAAAAACCTCATTTTCGATGAAGCACCACTCCAAACGAGATTTTGACTTTTGCCTTTAAAGGCCTTTTGCATGTAATTTAGATGTTCATTGAAAATGAGTTTTGGATTTTTGGAAGAGGTTACTTGCATGTTTGGGTTCTTATGAGTTCAATGCAACTAATGGAATTGAATTCCGAGGCCTGTGAGTCCACTACACAACTAATGGGGTGCTTAACAACTCGTTACAAAGATATACATGTCCTCTATCTATTTTCAATAGATGATTTAGTGATCCAACACCATAATATAAATTTATAGTGGTGTTATGATGCTCGTAAGGTTGACTGCCTATAGCCCAAGGAAGATCTGAATTAATAGAGAAACCATTCATTTTTAATCTATCAATAATCCATAGGTGTGATGTACTATGAGAGATGGTTAAATTCAGTTGTAGGCCACGAAATATGTTTTCCTCCATGCTCGACAAAGTTTTTTCCAGATTGAGGGTTTTTTTGGCTGCCCAAGCCAAGGATTTGCCTCATGAAGGCTAAGTTGCTAACTTGAGAGAGACAAAAATCCCTCGGAAGTTAGTTCTTGAGGCTTAGGGTATGAGGTGGGTGAAACTATCTATTCCTAGTAAAGGAAAGACAAATTGCCTTTGTTATTTTCAAAATTAAAGTTGAATGAAAATCTCCTAAGCCTCAACCACTTGGTTGGAAGGCCAACAAACTTCCATACATACCCAATGATAGGGTACCTTAGCTTTCTAAAATCGGTGAATTAGCTTAAAAATGTTCCAATCACTCACCTCAAGTGCCAATTTGTCTTCCTAAGTGAGCAATTGAGCTTTCTTGCTTTGGAAGTCAACAAGTTAGATAAGGAAAGCAAGTCACTCACCTAAAATGGAAGGCAACCTCCCAAGGCCAATGACTAGCCTCTTAACTTCTCATGCAAGCAATTTTTCCTTTAGCTTCATTTGATTAGCTTGTATTGAGTTTTAACTCTTCCTTTTGCACAGAAAATGAAGTGTTTCACTTCCTTAAGGATCAATGTTTCTCCATTGATGCCTTATTCTTCTTTCATTTTCTTGAATGCAACTGCTTCTTCATCCTCTTATACTCTTTGTTATTTGGGCCATTGAAGTTGAAATTTTGAAACTGTTGGAGCTAAGTCGAGTTGAAGAAAGTCTAATCCTCTTCTTGGAGTGATGCACATTGCTTCTCAGATTCATAGACAATATTTCCATCTCAGAAATCAATGTACAGGTCAAGTGGTGTTGGACTCCATCATTGCGTTTTGAGCTTGCATGGTTGCCAGATAAGTTTGCAGTCTCGTTTGGGATTATTTTCACCTTGTAGACTAAGTGTACCTCTTCCAAGAGCATGTGCACTAAGACTAGATCTTTCTATAGCTATCCAAAGCTTCCATCTCCCTCCAAACAAGTTTTGCAAGTGCCAGAGGGATTTCAAGCAATGCTCATATTTCTATCCAAGAATTTTCATTGTGTTTATTAATTTTGACCTTTGTCTGAGTGAATGGAAATGATATCTTACTTAAAAAATCAGCTCATATAAATTCACTTAGTTTTCTTACCTTGAATCCTTGTTTTTCATTTTAGTTAGAACTCTATTCATTTGGTTTTCCTAGCTTGAATCCTTGTTTTTTTTAATATTAGTTGGAGGAAATCTCATGCTTCCTTGTGCTTCTTTATTTCTTCTTTTCTTGTTTGCAAGAATCGGTTCGGTTCAAGAATGGCTAAGATTTGGTTGGGGGAAATGATTTATGGAATGCTGGATTGAATGAGCTTATTGCCAAAATAAGGTTGTCAATGAAGAGTTGGCATGATATTACTTGCCTTTATTTTCTTTGTTGCATATTTTGTTTTTTTCTCACCATAGAAAGAAAGGGATTAAGAATCAATCACTAACAAATTTTATTGCAACATAGCAGTTGGAGCAAGTTGAAATGTCCATGGATGAAGATTTTGGAATGCAGTATTTAATTTTATCTGAAATCTGGCCATAATTTATTGGATCTGCATATTTGAGTGGTCAATTATGTATAATCAGATGTCCAAAGATTTTTTATTAAACTAATTTATTTTTGGATTCATAAATACCATTTAAACAACAAAAAATTATGACTTTGTGCAGATTTATGTCTTCTAATTATAGTGAAAATAACCAAATCATAGAACAGTTATACAAAACACATTAAAATTTAATGAGCCATGCAAATTATACATGAAAAAAACAATTTATGCATGGGATTTAATGATTGATCTTTTTATTATTATCAAGAACTAAGTTTAAAGAACTTGAAAGCCCTTTGTAGCCTTCTACACTCATAGTTCTTTCTTATCGATTGAAAGATTGTTTTAGGAATAAATCCCATTTGTTTTTTTTACAAGCTAAGAGTATTTAAGTTTGGCTTACTAAAATCTTTTTAAGGTTTGCATAAAGAGAATGGTTATAATCCTTCTTTAATTCTTTATTGTTTGTGTATTGGTTTAGGCAAAGGTATTGTTATCACATATAGTTGTCAAGGGAAACAGGTCATCCAAGTTCGTATCCTACACAAGAAACATCAAAGTGCAGCATTTAGAGAAGTCCATTTCGGGCTCGAAATGCAAGCTACAGGCGAGATCAGCTTCAGGAGTAGACATTCCTGAGAATATCATATCGACAGTTCATGAGAATCGAGGGTTCGAATTATTGTTAAAGTTGTTTGTCAAAGTGGTCAAAGACAGAAGTGTCGAAAGCCCAAAGTGAATTTGGACCATCCATCGGTGGTGCCACACGTCAGCAGATACATAGCTCCGAGTAAAAGTAGTTGAGGGTAGAGGATGTTTGAGATTTGATTTTCCCAGAGCCCAGAGACCCGAAGGGATCTCAGTCGTCGATCTCTGGAGGCTACACGTCATCAGATCTTCCTCCTGGAAGTATTATTGTTCAACGTCAAAAGTAGTGTCCCCCTCCCCCAAGGCACAGTTTGGCGGATCCTAAAGTTGGCGGGCAGTTGATCTTGGTGGTGGAGCTAAATCTAGCGGGTGCACCCAGATCTCAGATCAGGACTAGATCTACGGTCACAGCTCATTACGGGGACACAACGTGCTCAAGAGATAATTTTGTTGCTCGGTCCCGCAATTGAAACTGTGGTTTGGAAAAAGGCCTATGTGGAAAGAGGTGGTGGATTGCGGGCTCAAAAGCGGTGTAAACCCAAACCACCTTTGAGCGGCCCCGCAATCACGTGTTTATATGGTGTCCTATTCGAGAGCACCATGTGGTCTCCCCCTGGGCATTTAATCTCATTGATTTCCCGATGCAGACATTTAATTAAGGTGAGGGAGGTTGGTGAAACCTCGTCTCACTACTTAAATGGAAAGACATAAGGACTTTCAGCAAGCCGACTCTTCTGCAATTCCCTATTGAAACAAGATTGCGTTTGAGAGAAGCTCATGTCTAAAAGAAGACTACATGTGCAGTCTGCCAGAGAAGACACAGATGTATGACATTGGTCGAGAAGCTTGAGCATGCCTCTGCTGGTAGTGGCAAATTTTTTTGAGTATATAGGAGTCATTTTGATATTTGGTAATGGTTGATGGTTGAGCTAAGCTCTCGTATTGTAATGTTTTAATGAAGCCTTGGTTCTCTGGTTATGTAGCTTGATATGAGACTTCTTGTTTAATGAAAGTCAACTTCTATTTCCATATTACTTGTGTTTGATACTAAATGTTCATGATCGAAGGATTCACATGGATTGTGGTGACTGTGTTGTAATGAATGTTTGATTGCAGTGAAGTTATAGTGTTTTCAGTTTCCTGAAACTTCGAATTCAAGAGGATCTTGTTTTCAGAGTTTTCCCTCCTTAGGCTGCCAGAAGACCTAATGTCCAGAGCATACCTTTACATATTCTCCTCAATTTATTCCTCCTACTCACCCTTACTACAACTTACTAGATGAAGTTGATCGAGACCTCATTTTCTTGTGCATACTGCCTCGATTTTCTGAGTTAAAAAAATATTCTCTCGAGTCTTCCCCATTTGACCTCTTTAAATCCATTAACTGTGACATATAAACTGATGGGTATTGGGCTTACCTCTGTCGCAATCCATAGGTGACTTCTGGTGCTAACATTTCAGGTGTCGTTTTCGGGGAACGAATTGAAGACATTTCCCTGGGATAGACGACAAAGAGCTTATTATTATGAGGGTGCATCAGATATCAGAACCATTGAAGATTGTAGCTTGCACCTGGAAACTCCACTGTTTAAACTCTACTTTTTCAGTTGTGGTTGTCTCTAGCACACCTAAAGCTGACCCAGAGAAGCTTTCTCGAGAAGGTTTTTAGAAGCTGCTTACTCATCTTGAAAGTTCCCTGGGAAAATGATAAGGATTAGAAATGGTCTTTAATGGTGAACAAAGAGCAGATGCATTCAGGTTGCATATCATTCACCTGTGAATCCATGTTTAAAGAATTGATCAGTGACTCCACTAGTCTGAAATGGAAAAAATCATGGCTCGGAGGTTTGCTCCTTTTGATTTTTCCTCCATTCCTAGTTTTCCCAATGTTGTTCCTTCTATGAATGAATGGGGTGATTTTTTGCCCAAATTTAGAGAACGTAAATATGACAAACCTGTCGAGCATCTCCTTGAGTTTCATGAACTCATGCATCAGTGGGGAATACATCATGAGGATGTGTTATTGAATATGTTCATATTCTTGTTAGCAGGAGATGCTCGTGAGTGGTATTTCTCCTTACCCCTTGCTAACTTCTCCTCCCTGGAGAAGTTTCATGCAGCTTTTAATAGGCACTGTCAAAAATTTTATTCCTCTGAGTTTATTTTTCATAACTGTTGTGAGGAATATAAAGACTATGTTCCAGATATGGTTGTTTCTTATGAAAGTTGTGAGGATGAGGGATATACCTTAGAGGAGTTGACGGAGCTGGTAGACTCCCTTTCCGCCAAAGTAGAGAGTTTGAAACTTGAAGATAGCGTTGATGATGGCATAACTATGGATGCATTATTTTCCACCCCTAGTACACCTGTTGTCTCAAATTTAAAAGAAGGAATGGTTGAAGAAAAGAATCAAGAGATAGCTCTTTCCTCTTTGTAAGATAAAATATTTTTGTGCTCACCTACCCTTGAAGAGTATTCAGAAGCAGAAAGCATAGGCTTCCAATCTTCTTATGAAAGAGAAAGATCCTACCAAGAGAAACATGATAGAGAGAAAGATCCATCCATTGATATACATGAAGAGACTTCTTGCGCTCAGCTAGTGTATGTTGTCGGAGCAGAAAAAGGAGAAATGGAGGAGCTAACTGTGCAATTTATCTCTTATCTTGAACCTATAAATGAGGAAATATTACCTAGGATCAGCCAACCCGCATCGACCCTTTACCCACTTGTACACTCTGAGAACATCAAACGATGGGTGAGCAACAAGGAAGTGCAAGAGGTAATTTCTTACCAGTTGAGCTTTCCTTATTATAAATTGTGTGACCCTATGAGGTTGTATATGGCGCTGTGTTTCCCAAAAGAACTGGAGCCTGCAACGTTATTCATATTATCATCATTTAGGGGTATGGTTGGTGTTCCAAATCATGTTCTCGTTCTTCTTTCATACTTACCTTACCTTTTGTGGATCATTTGCAACGAAGAGAAGAATTATATTATTGAGCAATCTAGGTGGCTATGGTGGAAGTTTGATTTCACCTAGCGGTTTGTAAAAGTAAGCTAGTGTAGGTTTGTACATAAATAATATCTCTCTGGAGCAGGTGTGTTTGTTTTATTTTTTAAGTAGATTAGAGTACATGTCGGCCTTCAGTGAAATGTTTTGAGATAGACTCCATAACCCAACAGCTAAGTCACTGGAATTAATTGTTCTTGGAAACTCCCAGGGAGCATGCCATCCCCTGTGGAGCCAAATGTTATCACATATAGTTGTCAAGGGAAGCAGTTTGTCCAATTTCGTGGCCTGCACAAGAAACATCAAAGCGTAGCATTCAGAGCAGTCCATTTTGGGCTCGAAATGCAAGCTACAGGCGAGATCAACATCAGCAGCAGACATTCCTGAGAATATCAGATCGGTGGTTCATGGGAATCGGGGGTTCGAAGTATTGTTAATTTTTTTTGTCAAAGTGGCCAAATCTAGAAGTGTCGAAGGCCTGAAGTGAATCTGGACCATCCATCGGTGGTGCCACGCGTCAGCAGATCCATAGCTCTGAGTAAAAGCAATTGAGGATAGAGGAGGTTTGAGATTTGATTTTCCCAGAGCCCGAAGACCCGAAGGGATCTCAGTCGTATTGTAATGTTTTAATGAAGCCTTGGTTCTTTGGTTATGTAGCTTGTAATGTTTTAATGAAGCCTTGGTTCTTTGGTTATGTAGCTTGATATGAGACTTCTTGTTTAATGAAAGTCAGTTTCTATTTCCATCTTACTTGTGTCTGATACTGAATGTTCATGATCGAAGGATTCACATGGATTGTGATGACTATGTTGTAATGAATGCTTGATTGTAGTGCATTTATAGTGTTTTCAGTTTCCTAAAACTTATAATTCAAGAGGATCTTGTGTTTAGAGTTTTTCCTCCTTAGGTTGCTGGAAGACCTGATGTCCAGATAAGACCTTTACATCTTCTCCTCAATTTCTTCCTCCTACTCACCCTTACTACAACTTACTGGCTAAAGTTGATCAAGACCTCATTTGCTTGTGCATACTGCCCTAGTTTTCTAAGTTAAAACAATATTCTCTCGAGTCTGCCCCATTTGACCTCTTTAAATCCATTAACCGTGACATATAAACTAATGGGTACTGGGCTTACCTCTGTCGCAATCTAGAGGTGACTTCTGGTGCTAACATGTACCCTTAAGTGCTCGAATGTTTGTGGGCATGTGTTTTCTGGGGTATTACTATGCTTTTCAAATTTCTCTCAAATTTCCCACACACTTGGATGAAATCTTGATGTTCACAAACAATTACTTACACTATGTTTGATTTGAGTTTTGGCTTAAGCATTGAATTTTTATTGTAGATTTTTTTTTTTATGGAAAATAATATTATGTTTGTTTATATATTCCAGTAGGAAGTCGTTCTCAAATAAACAATTAAGTCCCTAAGTTATCTTGCTTTTTATTTAAGTATGAATTTTCTTTATCACATAATCATTTTGGATAGTTTAATTGTTTGTCACATGCATGATATATGGCTTGCATTATCATTCAACAATTGAAACACTTCAAAATTTCAATACTTATTATGCAAGCATGTTATTCTAAATGGTGTTGTCTAAATGTTCTATTTTTTGCCTTTTTCGTTGACATCCGATGATACAAATCTTGGTGAAATCACAAGATTCTATTGTTTAAATTGAATTTTGTAATGCATAAATGGATCCAACATCATGAAAAACCCCTAGGGCACTCAAATTGTATAAAATCAGCCACTCAAAACTTCAATTCCAAAAATTTCAAGTCTGATTTTGAGCAAAATTGATCAGAAAATATGCCCGAAAAGCACCAAAAAGTAAAACGTTAAGGCTACACAATTCTAAATTTGTAAGGTAGGTTTGTTTTGAAGAATGAGCTCACCATTTGAAGTTCTCGAAAGATTGGATAGTGGAGAGAATATGAGAAGTAATTTCACTATCTTTGATTGTCATTTAATACTAATCGCTAATGTGTCGCATCCATGGTGAGGGTGCAAGGATAAGAACAGCAGGAGAAAAAGGCATCATAATGAAGAATGAAATGATATTGTTTATAATATTGCATTTCATTGTATATGCTTCATTGAATAGTTTTTAATGAGGTTGAGACATAACTCAAGTGGCACTTGTGTCCCTAAAATTAACATGAAAAATTATTTAAGGCATATGTAAAGCATTCATTTATTGATGATCTCTGGAGGAAGTAACTCGATGAACACTAGTTTCACCTTGTTTTATCCATTTTCGATTATATGGAAATGTCACAAAGAAAATAAAAATGGATCAATTGTAGCTGCAATTTTTTTATTTTTAATAACTTGTACAATTTAACACATTTTCCCATATCTCATACAAGTTTCTTTTGTCCTGTTGAAGTTATGGAAAAGGGTAAGAATGAAACTTTGTCAAACCCATATGAATTTTTCATGGACATAACATTGCTACTAAAAATCACCTCAAAGCCTACCTATTTGTGCCTCTAGCATATGTACAATGATGATGAACCTCCACAAACTGACACCAACAGTCAAATTAACCACAAAAGGGTGCACAAAGATTTTAATGTCAATATCACATGCCTCCACAAGGTGGAAGCCATGGATGAATTTTTTACATGTGGATACATGCTAAAGACCTTGATCTAGAGTGTATATGTAACCAATTGAACATTGAAATCATGGAGTGATGACATAATCAGACAATTCAATGCTACTACCTATCAAGGGATGTATAAATACCCTCCTCCAACAATATCAGTGAACCACAAATGATTGAAGGAATTCAACAAAGGGCATGATGTGCATTAAAATGTGAATGGATTTTTCATTTCAACTAAACCTTTTTGAACCACCACATGCAAGATTTAGTTGATTATAAAATTGCAAGTGGAATTATAAGACCTAACAATGCTCATGAACTACTTGTTTGGGAGGTGAGACACCAAATACATATGGTTAAGATAGATTACAAGTATGCATGAAGTGATTAAGCAAGGAATTATTTTTAATTGGGAAAACCTCATTTCCACTAACCTTTCTCAAGTTATTTGAGAGGTCAAACACCTTCAAATGATGCATACTTGAACTTTACATGGTGTCCTATCGTATGGAGAGTGTGTGTTCTTTCTCAGAATACTTTGGTTTCAATCCCACCTAGCATCCTTCCTTTGCACATGTACATGCTTACTTCCAAGGCTTTTGGGTAACCTAATATGCCCAGGAATACTCCACAATGCGTAAATTTGTTCCAACTCCCTTGTATGAAAGAATCCATGGAAAATAATGTCCATGCTTTTCTTCAATATCCATAGAAGTGTTGAAGAAAATTGATGATTGGTACCTATTAGAGAGAAGATACTACATAAGGATATATGATATGTCCACTACTTCACACACATTTCCCAAGGATGTGAATTTGATTAAGTATCTAGGAAATAACCTTCCATACTATATTGCATGGGTAGAAATGACATGGAAAAAGAGAAAGATGGAGCGTTGGCCAAAGTTGAAGCCAAAAGTTGAAAGTCATAAAATCATTGACTTGGCCAAAAGGAAAAATTGACCTTGGAATTTAAAGCATATAGTCCCTACTCAGAGCCTATCAAAGTACATGACACTCATCAAGTGGTTGAGAAATTATTTGCATCTCAATCCTTAGTATAGAGACAATGTTGAAAGGATATATATAGGATATTTTAAGATTATGTGGAGGTGGAAGCTAGAAGAAGAAAACATGATAAAGTGATAATATATAAAACCCTAATGGATCCAAGGCCATCAAATTGACACTTTGTGTCATTCAACATCATTTACCTTAGTATAGAGACAATGTTGAAAGGATCTATATAGGAGATTTTAAGATTATGTGGAGGTGGAATATAGAAGAAGAAAGCATGCCAAAGTGATAATATATCAACCCCTAATGGATCCAAGGCCATAAACTTGAAACTTTGTGTCATTCAACATCTTTTCATTACAACTACTATGTAGCTAGAGAAAATATCTAAGGTTGAAGAAGAAATCCCAATGGTCAATTTATCTGTAGAGGTGTCGAAAATTGATGACATGAGGGAAATTGAGCTAGTTGATACCCAAATCATAAAATATACTTAATCCCCAAATAGAGTTCAAAATATAGGTAGAGAATAACGAAGGATAATGAAATTGACAGGAATGACGTGGGTCTTATAGTGGAAGTGACAAGAAACTTAGTGGGGTTAAAATAGTGTTTTTTGGAGGATTTTTGCAACTACTACGTAGCTAGAGAAAATATCTAAGGTTGAAGAAGAAATCCCAGTGGTCAACTTATCCGTAGAGGTGTCAAAAATTGATGACATGAGGGAAATTGAGCTAGCTAATACCAAAATCATAAAATATACTTAATCCCCAAATAGAGTTCAAAATATACGTAGAACATAACAAAGGATAAGGAAATTGAAAGGAATGATGTGGGTCTTATAGTGGAAGTGACAAGAAATTTAGTGGGGTTAACATAGTGGTTTTTGGAGGATTTTATGAATCCCAAGCTAGATGTGGAAGATGAATGAAAAATTGACACCTTTGAGTTTGATTTCATGTACCAAGAATTGAAGAGGGTGTTGGTGAAGAGGAAGTGGAATGAGAAGAAGCAAACAAAGGTCCAAATAACTAACAAGCTAATCTCAAATTTGGATATTGCACATCTACTTTCCTTAGGGGAATAAAGGGTTTCCTTTGCACAAATATCTAAAGAAAAGATGAATAAAATGCATAACGACCTCCTAGCCATGAGAAAAGAGAACATTGATCTCAAATAACAACTTGGAAATCAAAGATATCGAGTGAAGGCAAGACATTGCTTATAAGAAAGGCCACCATGCTAGATAGTCGTTTTTTTTAAGTGGACAAATATTTTTCGAATCCCATTAGAATTTTCTCCTTACAAGATTCAATGACACTTTTCAACCACCAAGTCAATGAGAAGATAGTAGAGATTAGATAGAAGAAGTCCCAATTAGTACAATGTCTTTAATGGTAGGATCAATATGCTCTAATTTTGAGCCATATTCATGTACTAAGTTCAATAGAGAATGTCAAATTATGTGAAAAACATGGACTTTGAATATCATAGTGGACAAATTACATAAAATAAATTACTCAGTCTTTTGAATGAAATGTTAAGTGTTTTGAAAAACGTTTAGGTTGCAAGTGGCCTACTTGTGGATCCACTAAACTTCCCCATTGAAGGACCCTCCATCCTCAAGTATCTCAATTAAAGGGTCATAAAAAGCATAAAATCAAGGTCAAACCTCAATGCCAATGAGATCCTTGATGTTAATGAGGCAATCCTAGAAAGATACATAGTGCTCCCAACCAAGAAAGTTGAAAAGTTAAGACATGCATGTGATGAGATAGCCAACAAGGGAATCAGTGTAGAGTTTAGGATGGCTATATTGGAAAATTGGTTTCCATTGATGTCAACCTTAGAAGAATCCCTAAAGCAAAGCCCACAAGCCCCTAAAAGTGATGATGATGTGTCTACTTGAAGAATACGTGAAGAGCCTTGAAGTATCCTTGATATAAATGTATATAACTCCAAATTCATCCCCATATGGCATACATTTTTAGCATGACCCTCACAGGATGAGATAACATGTGGTTGTTTCCACATGCCTACATTGATTTGTACACAAATAGAGCCTTGAAGAAGCCCCTAAAACAAAGAGAAGAAGCCCCTAAAGCCCAATGAGCAAGCCCCTGAATCCAAGATAAGAATCCCCTAAATCCAAGTGAAGACTCCCCTAAATCTAACACAAGAATCCCCTAAAGTAAATTAAAGAAGCCCCTAAGGTTGGACATCCTTAAGGAAGAGGTGTGACCCAAATGTTGTGACCCATGTTCGCACCCCCTCATGTGGAGAAGACTCATATATATAATAGGAGCCTAATTTGGCATTTGGATCACACCAATTTGACCTATCCAAGGAAGAGGAGTGAATTTTATCCTAGAGGAGATAATTTTCAATGGAAGATGAAGTGATGAAGGCAGAAATTCCAACGAAAGATGAAGTCTTGTGATGATTTGTTCTAGGGTTTTCTTTGAAGGTCATATTTGAATTTTCGATATAAATTTTTCTTTATAGCAATTCAGATAGTGGAACTTGGAGGTGTGTCATAAGAGATAGCGAAGAATATTGGGTACAAATTTCGTGTTCTGACTCATTACAGGTTTGGATTTATACTCAATGGAAGTTGAGGTTTTTAAAACTAGGGTTTTCTTCTTCAAAACAAGTCATCTTTCCATTTTTGTTATAACGTTTTTTTGGAGAAGATTAAAGGAGATAAACTTGGATGAATTTCAAAGAATATATCGATGAATATTGGGTACAAGTTTCATATCCTGATTCATTACAGGTACAGATTTATACTTGTTGTAAGTTAGGGTTTGTGACTAATCCAAAAACTAGTCCCAAATAGGTGTTAGAGACAAAATGGTTATATCTGAAGCTTCGTATGTCCAAATTGAATTCAACTTGTTTCATTAGAAGGAGGAAATATCCTAATATCCGAGGTCCAATTTTCAGAATCAGAAATGGAAAATTGAGCTCGTGGCGAATCTTACAAGTTTACAGTTTTGAGCAGTTTTGTATGTAGATTTAAGAAGTTATTTTGGGATTATACTTGAATATTGATTTGATCCTATATCATCATTTAAAATATTCCAAGGGGATTTGTGTCTCCTTCTAGTATGTGTTGGAAAACTCAGGGAGTGGGTGCTTCCTTCAATTTGGTGCTTATAAAATATTAAAACTACTTAAGAAATGTTTCTGTGGTTTTCTCCCAATTGGGTTTCCATGTAAAAATCTATGTGCAATGTGTATGATTAATGGTTAAGTTTTATGTAGTTCTTGAATTTTAAAATTGTTGAAATGACTCTATACCGATTCACCCCCCTTCCTCTCAGTATTCTTGAATATTCTAACAATTGGTATCAAAGTCAGTTCCTTCAGGAATAGTCTAACCACTGGAAAGAAAATCATGGATAAAAAAGGAGAATTTACCAAAAATGGAAACTGTTGTTTGATGGGAAACATTATATTTTTTGGAGCATAAGAATGAGACCATTTTTGCAGACATGGGGGTTTGATGTTTGGCAAGCTGCAGTAAAAGTATACACTGCACCAGCTTCTCCCCCAACATATAATGTTGGGAAAAAGATTAGTGAATACAATTTAAAGGCTATAAATGCCATTCAAAATAGTTTAACAGGTTCACAATTTGTTAAGGTTATGCATTGTAATTCTACAAAGGAAATATGGGACAAGCTCAAGAATGTTTATGAAGGAGATGTTAAATTCAAAGGGGCCAAGCTTTAGACTTAATAAGGACAATTTGAACATATGAGAATTAAGGAAGATGAAGATATTGCATCTTGTTTTCTCTGAGTTGATTAAATTGTGAATACTATAAGAGGACCGGGATAAAATATTGAAAATTAAGTTTTTGTGCCAAAGATATTGAAATATCTCTGAATGAGATTGGACCCTAAAATATCATCTCTAGAAGAAAGACAGGATCTGGATATGTTGAGCATGGATGAATTACATGGAGTACTTATAGCATATGAAATGAGAAAAGAACAAGAAAATCCATCCATAAGGGAAGCAACTTTCAAATCCTCCAAGAAGACAAGAAATAACAAACCAAGGTCAAAACCATGCTCCAACAATAGTTATGATTAAGACAATGAAGAAGAAGCCAAATTTATGAGAAAGATGAAAAGAGGAACCGAAAAGTACAAAAGTAAGCTTCCTTTCAAATTCTTTAACTATGGTAAAGTTGGCCAGTTTTCTTCCAAATGTCCTTATGCAAGGGGTTCAAATAGTGATGAAGAAGAAGTTCCTAATAAATAAAATAAAGATCAAGAAAGAGACGAGGAAATAAATAAAGGAATATTTTTAAAGAATAAAAGCCTCTATTCAAAATATGATAGGTCCTTATCCGATGAAGATGATCATAGTTACAATGACTCAATAGGAGTACTCTTAATCGCATTAAAGACTCAAGAGGAAACTACTAAAAATATTTAAGGAGACTCTAAAGAAGAAGGAGAAGTGAATCTTGAGGCAGAATTGATGAGTGCCTTAAGTGATCTAAGAGTAGAAAGGAAGAAAAAAAAAAATCTCAAACAAGAGTTAAGTAAATTGAAGGAAGGATTTCAAAAACCTAGTAAAAAATTTTAATAAGCCAAGCAAACTATCATAGATATAAGGATTGAGTTGGAAGAAGCCAAAGTGATTAAAGAAACACTCAAGAGACAAATGAAAGAGAAGAAGAAAATAACAGAGAATCTGGAAGCTGAAATAGTGTCGCTAAGAAAGAAACTACAAAGGACATCCAACTAAATTTTGGCAATAACACCAAAATATTGGATGAAGTCATCTGTAATAAAAAACCATTCTATGAAAATTCTATACATGGATACAAAAAAAATAATACTAATGATTTTTCAAGATATATGATGACAGGAAATGAATCAGAGAAAAGACGTTATGCAGACACTATCAAGGGCTCCATCAAGAAAGAAGAATGCAATCCTCTAAAGGATTACATACAAAAACTAGACATCAAGAATAATCAAGAAGAAGATTTTTGTAACACACTCGACCCCTAAATACTCTTTTAAGGGGTGGGGCATCATAATTTCATTTTTCCTTAATTGATCAAACCCTCCTTCCAGGGCCTCTATCATGTTCTTCTCATCCATAGATCTCCAACCACTGTCTCCACACTCAAAACTGAGCTCTATACTTGAAGATACATCCTTCCTAAGTTCTTTGAGGTCTTATTGGTCAAGGTCCACGTGGTCATTCTCATACATTTAATCCTAAGTTCCTCGAAGTCATGGAGCTCCTAGCGCTCCTAAAGCTATGGAGGCGGTCCATCCACCATTAATCTGATGGCATATCTTCCTCCACATTAATGCTTACGCCTAAGGGAAAGGTTCGACGCTTCGCCCCTGTTCGAAATATGCGGTCCAATGACCAAAGTCTCTCAGAATACCTATCTCCTGAAGCCCTGTGAGCTTGCCATGTGGCTTCGGCCTTCGAACCTTTTGGCTTATCCTCGACACTACCCTCAAAACCTCCGGAGTCCTGAAGTCTCGAATTAATTCACCATCCACTTTGGAAAGGAGAGCATGTACCAAAGGCTTACACATGGTGAGGGTGAGGGGTAACACATGTTCTCATCAAAGGATGACACGTGTCACATCCCAATATGCATATAAGTTCTTTGGAAGACACAAATTGAGGGGACACATGGCTCGTCAATTGTGGTTCCATGTCACCCTGGTGACGTAGGCTTGCCATGTCACACCCAACTGATAGCCTTCTAACATCCCTCGGATCTCATGACATAGATCTGTCCACGTATATCCATAGATCTACGTCTCTCGTTGCTTCACAAATCTGGTTTTCTTGGGTTTCATGTTGTAATCCTCTTCTCACCTCTCGATTAGGTCAAAGATGAATTGAATATGGAGTGGATCCAATGGTCATGGGTGGTCCTGAAGCTCCTCCAGATTGATGACTCTCATCGCTTCGCAACTCCGGGGTTCAAAGATTATCAACGCATCATACCTCAAATCCCTCAAATTTCCAACACTCCAGACTATAGGATTTGTCGCCACACGTCCTCTTCCTATCAACAATCAAGATCTATTTCGAAGTTCGCGACTTCGACAGTTTTCACTCCTTCAAAACCCTTGGCCAAATTCCTCCATAGTACGAAGTCTTTGAACCATGAGATTTCTTTCCATGTACCCATTCATCCAATGGTCCTCTTCACTTCGGAAATTCAACATTTGGGATTTTAGAGTGTATCTCATGGCTTCCCTTTTGGACCACATCGGATCTATTGCCACGTGTACCTAGAATCTATGGCCATGGTTTACTCCGTCTTGCATACTTTCGAGGAACACGTCTGTAAATATATGAATACTCGGACTCCATGAAAAACCATGGATTTGTGGACATGTGTCCCTCCACCTTCAACAGTCCATATTAAATCTGTGACTCTGGCATTTAGGAGTTTCGGTGCTAAACCATTCCTATTCTCTCGAAGTAAAACTTCACCAAAGAGCTTAACGTTTCCCTTCCTACATATGATCTAACGGTCGGGAGGGATCCCGAAGGATCCGAAGATTGATGTTCTACGTCACTTCGCAACTTCGGCATTCAGGAGTCTTGGAAGTTGTGAAGTTTTAACATGCTAGAGCTTCGAGTTCCCAGAGCTCCGAATTCAATAAGAGCTAGCTCCTTTCAGACTAGCACAGGGTTCCTAGACCCTGTTCATATGGACCCTCTAAGGAATCTTAGACCGTAAGCTCTACTCTTAGCCGAGATTTGGTTAAGGTCATGGGCATGAGCCTATCATCTCTTAGGCCATTGGTTTGAAGGATTCACCCTCCTAATTCACAGAACTTTAAGTTTTGGAACAGGGTGAGGTAATCTCGTGGAATTAACAAGACTGGGGCAGTCCCTAAAAGTTTTCTCCAAACTCTAGAACTATGAGGTAACTCCCTGGGGAAAACACCTCGATGGTTCTTCCAACTGGCCTAGAGGCCAATATTGTTGCCTTACATCCAATTAAACAAAATAGTTTACTGAAGGACAGTAAACACCATTATCATCTATTTCAAGCAAGGCACAAGTTATCACATTTACAGATAATAAAATCATGCAATTCAATTCTAGTATACAAGGCATAAAAGTACTTATGTATTAGAGTCGATAACCAACTGAATGATTGTGGATGTTCTCCTTTCCACTCATTCATTCTTAGCACTCTAGCCACCCCCATCATAGAATCCTTGCAAGGTTTCTTAGATGCTTCCCCAACATCAAGATCCCATCCTTCCCCTTTTCTTCTACATGTCCACGTCACACGTTCCCCTTTGTGCATGTGTTCTTGTCTAGTGTCTCTCCTTCTCTTTGTAGAGCCTCACGCGGGCACCTATTCCTCCCTCTCTTCTCCTTGTCTCTATTTTCTGAATATCTTTTCCTAGGATGGTCCTCGACCTATCATGTTCCTTCTGTCATAAGGAAACTCGGGTCAACCTGGTCTACCAGACCTTGTGGTACTTCAAGCTAACATTATTTCAGTTAGAAAATGCTTCCATTCATGGGGGTGGCTGATTATCCAACCACCAGTCCTTCCTTCATTAACTGATTCCTCTCCTTAGGATCCAGATGAGGCTTATTATCTCAGGAAAAATGGAATTTGGTTCATTTGAACTAATGAACCCTCTCCACAGTTTCCGCGTTCTTTCCTCTAGTCATATCATGGCCAGTAATTCAAGGATTTACCCCCATAGTCAGTCATTGGAAATATAAACAATACATTCACATTGTTCCCATGCTATAGCATGGTGATCATGATTAATTATTAATTACAAGTTGGGGGAAACAAGGGGTATTACAATCCCCTACCCCTTAAAAGGGAACATTGTCCTCAGTGTTCTTTCTCAGTAACACCTGTCATACCTTTCTCATTCAACTGCTTTAGAAGTCTTGACCCTCCTTCTTGGTCAAGTCCTTTTCAAACCCTTGGCCTTCATCACCTATCTTCGATAATCTTGGACAACAATCATATTAATCACAACTTTCATGAGTAAACATTTTATTGTTGCATAAAATTCAAGAGAATTTCATAACTTAGCACAATACTCATCTGTGTAGTTCGTGGATTCGTATCCACATGGTTTTCTTGTTTTCTTGGCTCACTATTTTTCCTAGACATATTGTGTGCATGATCGCAATCAATAGTTTATGAGAATTATCAAAGTCTCATCTTCCTTGTGGTCACTCACCTTCCAGGCCCAGGCTCAGGCATCCCCTTCTCTGCTATACAATTCCTCGGGAGATCCTATTGGAATACTGAGGGGGGGGGGATGAATCATTATTACCTCTTGTTGATATTAACAATTACTTTTTATATTTTATTGATTACCATAATGAATCAATAATGAATTGTATATCAAATCAATTATATAAATATATTTAACATCAATTACAAGGTTTTATAAAGAATAGTGAAGGACACCAATCCTCTTTAGAGCACCAACTCCAGGAGACACCAATCCCCTTCTTCAGGGCACCAACCCTAGGAAACACCAACTCCCTCGTCTTTAGGGCACCAGCCCTATAGGAAGCTCCAACTCCATTATCTTTTACAATTTGTTAGTAAGGATATGAATCCTTCCATGTTCCTCCCTTCCACCCTCACTGCATAAAAACCAATTGTTCTTCTTCTTGGACTCTGCTTCTGTTTGATCTTCTAATATGGACTGTAGAGACACCTTCTTCCCACAAATCTTTATTGTTTATATACTCTTCCAACTGGTGTGAACTAAGAAACATTGTGTCACTTTTTTGAACCATCTCACCTCTTCATTAACAATAATCTCGTTTGTTTTTATTTATTCAAATATTATCGAGAAGACTTTTCAATTTAATGAAAATTATTTTCATTAATCGATCATAGGTATGGATCGATTTCATTTAACTTAATTTCATGTCTCTGCAAATATTGTAGGAATCAAATTTTGTAGAGCCGCTTCCTTTAATCCATTTACATGTGGCCATATGCGCAAAACCATGGGCCTATTGTCTAAGTGATGTTCCCAGCGTCTTATGTCTTATGTGTTCATAACCCATGAATAGGGGCTAGAACCTAGTTCACTGGATTTCGGCGTTCAACGATTTTTCTTTGAGAATCATCTAATCTTCTGAAGTTTTCAATTTCCCAAAATGGTTATATCTCACATGGGTTGATATGATGGTTGACATGATTCCCAGAACCAAATCAACGATTGAGATGTATGTCTCTCATTTACTTCGAAACTTCATCTTTCACGACTTCTAGTATTAGAAATCATTAAAACTCCCAGAGTATATTTCACCTAAACAGATTGGACAGTCAATATTCATTCTTCCGTTAGTCAAACGATCTTGGCTTGTCCATAGGTTTTGAACAAATCGACGATTATGACTTAATATACAGATGAGTGAATAGTTCTCATTCATTTCAGAGCTTCAAGAATCTGGGTATTTGCTGGTGGCAAAAATTCCCAAAGTACATTCTCCCAGAGTGACGTAGCTACCGATGTCACTTGTGACTTGGCACTGGCTAGGTGGCTACCAAATGTCACTTGTATTTGTGATTTACACGTACCTGAAATGTCGATTTCATATTAACACTTTTCATTATCTGCCTGTGCCACATGTCCTAACTCCCGAAATGTATCTCAGATCAACGGTTGAGAGTGACTTCGTAACTTGACAATTATTCTGATCTAATGACCATCATGTATTGTCCAGATCCGATGGTCCTCATTTAACCTGAAAAAGATTAACTCAATCCAATGGCTATCGATAATTCGGGTATTTAGGATCTCAGGACTTTTTCCTTTCTTATCCTATCCTTCCACTTTACTCGATCCAAAGATCCTGGATTGTCGAGGGGTCCCAACTAGCACTATGTTTAAAACTATCGTCGAGTTTCGCAATGGAAAATACTCGTTGGTAGTGGAACTGATGGTAACCTTAAATCTATTGGTGGGTGACCATCAAAGGTCAGTGTGGATTGTGGAACTATAACTTGCACGTGATTTATCCCGTTGCCCAAACTCCACAATTGAAGTTGTGTGATTTTTGGTGGATCAACCACAGTCATCGATATTTGAATCGATGCGATATGACATTCTAGATTAATTGCGGGATTGGAAATAACATGTAGTTTAATTCTCCCTTCGCGCTCCGCAATCAATCCCTACCCTTGATCTGGCGCTTGCGTATCCAATGGTCCTGATTTTTCCTGCGGGGATTTTTATCCCGATAACGTTTATTCTATGTGCTTTCCCTTCTGAGCTTCATGTGTGTTATCGATTGTTGACATCAATGACAATACATCAATGATAGTATGTCCAACAATCCCCCCTTTGTCATTGAGGGAAACACTCTAACTTCATACTAACTCCCCTTGTGATGATGTGTTTATCTATGAAGTTACTCTCCCCCTTTGAAATCAATGGAAAAGGGTTGCTTTCCCTATGGTAATGCTCCCTTGACCATTCAATTTTTAATGATGTTTTTGAATTACTCTTAATTTCTGTCGGAGATTTTCAAAAGTACTCATGGGCAGAGGTTTTGTGAAAATGTATGCAATCTATTCTTTGGTGTCTATATATACTATTTTAACTATTTTTTGGGTGACCTAGTATCTTAGGAAATGGTATTTAATTGGGATATGTTTGGTTTTCGAATGCATGAGTGGATTTTTAGAGATACTTATGGCACTAGTGTTGTCACAGTTAATAGTAATAGGATCAGTATATTTTATTTGTAGGTCTTCTAGAGTTTGCTTCATCCAAAGAACTTGTGTACAGTAGGATGCAATAATAATGTATTATGCCTCTGTTGTAGAGAGTGATGTGGATGTTTGTTTCTTTCTTGAGCATACTATAACGATTTTTCCTAGGAAAAATGCTCCTCCACTAGTGCTTTTCCTATCATATATGCTACCTGCCCAATCTGTATCAGTATATGTGGTTAGATTGAAGTCTTTATCTTTTGGATACCATAATCCTAGTTTTAGGGTGCCTTAAAGGTATATGAATATTCTTTTTACTTCTTTTAAGAGGGTTTCTTTAGGTGCAGATTGAAATCTCCCCACGAGTCCTACAACTTGCATGATGTCAGGTCTTGTTGTTGTTGAATAGAGAAAACTTCCAACCATAGATCTATACGTCATTTGGTCTACTTTTGGTGAGTCATATTCTAGACTTAGTTTACATCTAGTGACCATTGGAGTACCCATAGGTTTATTTTCTTCCATTTGGAATTTATTTAGCATTTCCTTGATATATTTCATTTGAGAAAAAAATATTCCATTTTTTGTTTGATTACTTGTAAACCTAAGAACAATGATAGTTCTCCCAACATAGACATTTCAAACTCTTCTTTCATTTTGGTTGCAAATTTTATGCTTAGTGTAGTGATATTAATCCCAGATACGATGTCATATACATATGCTAACACAACAATCATGTTTTGATCCTCAATTTTGATACATAAATTGTTGTCAGTAGTCCCTCTCTTGTATCCATGTTTTTGTAGATACTGATCAAGCCTAGAGAACCATGCTCTGGGGCCTTGTTTAAGACCATACAGAGCCTTTTTCAATTTGCACACATAGTCCTGGTTTTTTGATAACATGAAACCTTCTGGTTGCTCAATGTAGACTTCTTCTTCTAGTGTTCCATTAAGGAATGTTGATTTGACATCCATCTGATAGATTTTGAAATTTATGAAGCATGCAAATGCTAGGAACATTTTGATTGCCTCAAGTCTTGCTACTGGAGAGAAAGTTTCTTCAAAATAAATACCTTCTAGTTGGGAATATCCTTTGTAGACTAATCTGGATTTGTTCTTCATAATTTCCCCATTTTCATTTAATTTGTTCTTGAAGATCCACTTAGTTCCTATCACATTCTTATTCTTGGGTCTTGGAACTAGTTCCCAAGTCTGATTCTTCTCTATTTGATATATTTCTTCATTCATTGATTTTATCCAATCTTTACTTTTGATATCTTCTTTAATTGATTTAGGTTCAATTACGGATAGCATTGCTTGTTCTGAGTCAAAATCTAGTTTCCTTCTTGTTTTCACTCTTGCACTTTTATCTCCAATGATATGGCTTTCAGGATGATTCTTTTGAACTCTTTTTTATGGAGCTCTTGGCAAGGGAATTTCTTCATTGTCTTCCTCATCAGTGTGACGTTGATTTTTATGTGTTTCATCCTCATATTCTTGTTGATACTCTACATCATCATCCTCTTGTTGAGAGTTTATATCATCATCTTTTTGTTGAGATTTTTTATCAAAGCCTTAGGATATGCCCTTTATTAGATCATCTATTTTTACATTTGCACTTTCCACTATTTTTAGCAGTCTGAGATTATAACATATGTATGCGTTTTTATTTAATGAGTATCCTAAGAATATTCCTTCATCAAATCTTGGGTCAAACTTTCCTAGGTTATCTTCATTATTCTTTATGTAACATTTACTTCCAAAAATTCTAAAGTATTTTACAGAGGCTGGCCTCCCAAACCATAGTTCATAAGGGGTTTTGTCAYGATTGGGTCTCAACTAATCTYTATTAAGTATGTGAATTGTTGTGTGGATTGCATCTCTCCAAAATTTGTYTGGAAATTTGGCTTCATTTAGCATAGTTCTTGCATCTTCTTGAAYTGTTCTGTTTTTTCCTTTCTACTACTCCATTCTGTTGAGGATTCCTGGGAGATGGAAATTGTCTTTTGATACCATGGTTTTCAAATAATTGAGTGAACTCTTTAGAGGTGAACTCTCCTCCATTGTGTGATCTTAGACACTTAATTTTTAGATCTGTTTCATTTTCTACAAGAGCTTTATATATTTTAAATTTCTCAAAGGCTTCTGATTTTTCTTTTAAAAAGAAAACCTAGGTCAGTCTTATGTAATCATCAACAATCAACATAAAATAATGTTCACCATAATTGCTTTTGGTTCTGGTAGGTCCACATAGATCCGTGTGAATAAGCTCTAATGGTTTAGTTGTGGAACGATCTTTTGTTTTGAACCTAACTCTTGTTTTCTTTCCTATTTGACAATGTTTACAAATAGGATCTGAAGGCTTAATCACTTTTGGCAGGTCCCTAACTGCTTCTTTTTCGTTGTCTTTAATCAAGTTGTCAAAGCTTAAATGTCCCATACTTCTATGCCATAGCCAAATTTCATCAACTTGGCTTAAGAAACATTTTTATTATTCTTCTATATCGAGGATGTACACATTACTAGATGTTCTTGGTGCAACTGCCACTAGCTTTCCAGTGTCCTTTTTTATGATTTCACATTTCTGAGAATCAAAAGTAAGTATGTGACCCTGATCAAAACTCTGACTTACACTTAGAAGATTTGGTTTGAGATTTTCTACCAAAATTACATCTTCTGCTTTGGTTTTATTATTTCCTAAACTAACAGTATCTTTTCCTAGTATCTTGGCTGACATATTATCTCCAAATGTTACTTTTCCTTTTCCTTTCTTATTTAAATTGAGAAATTTACTTTGATCTCTAGTAATGTGTTTGGAACATCCACTTTCTATATACCATTGACACTCTTGATTTCTCGCATATAATGCTACATTTTCACATTGTTTTCTTTTTCCTCCATTTTTTTTATTATGGGGAATATTTCTCTTTTTATCATATTTTGGAAATCTACAATCACTTCTTTTATGACCATAGTTGCTGCATTTTTGGCATTCACTATTGAAATATTGCAAAGGAGAAAATGAGTTATAGTTTTTTTTTTTTCTTTATTACACTTTTTGTTCTGATCTCTTTGGACATTTCTATTATTGTATCATCCATAATCTTTGTAGTGTATTGCCTTATGTCCAAAATTATTGCAAGAGTAGCAATATCCAATAAATCAATATTTAGGGGTATTTCTTATGATGAATTTCTTTTGGTCATCTTTTACTCCAGTTGATTTCTGTTTATGTGTAACAATTTTCAATGGTGTCATCTTTTCCTCATTATCTTCTTTTCTAAATGATTTTTTCAAAGCATCTGCGTAGCTGATTGGTTTTTTGACAGATCCTTGTGATGCAGAAGTTGAGTATTGAGTGTATCCCAAACCAGTCTTGTTGTCTAGTGACCTTTGAATAATGAGAATTGCATTCAAGATCCTTGAACTATTTTCAAATTGTGATCCCTTATTTACTTTCTCAATTTCACTTTTTGGCATCTTAATCTCAGCTTATAGTTTCTCACATACTTGTTTTTTATCATTAAGTTGTTGTAAAATGAATTCTTCAGTTTTATTAGCTTCTAGGATCTGGGACTTCAAATCATTGATGGTCTATTCTGAATCCTTGATGGTTTTGGAAACTTCCCTCTCTCTTGATTTAGTAGCTTATTTAATCTCTAGAATCTCTCTTCTTAGTACCCTGTTTTGTTTTTTAGTTTTTCCTAGTTCTTCAATTACACTAAGGATTTCTTCTTCGAAGTTCCCTTATTCTTCATCTTTTGAATATTTATCATCTTGAGTTTTCATTCCCATAAACAAGAGCTCTGAATTTTCATCTTCACTCATGTCTAAAGAGTTGTTGTCTTCTTTGGAGTAGAAGTTTTTCTTTTTCTTATAAAATTTCTTCTTGTATTGGTTTTTCTAGTTGTGAATTTCGTCATCATTTTCCTCATGCTTGGGATAGGGACATTTGTTAGAAAAGTGTCCAATTCTTCCACAGTTGAAACATTTGAAAGGAAACTTTCCTTTGTATCTTCCAAATCCTTTATGGAGTTTCTTTATAAAGTTGGCCTCTTCTACATATGATATATCTGATAACTTATCATTGGTCTTTTTCTCTTGCCTCATCTTTGTCTTAGATGCTTTAAAGGTTGTTTAATTTTTTGTTGATTTATCATTGCATGTTCTCACTTCATATGATGTAAAAATGCCATGAATTTGATCAACTGTGAGTGTGCTTAGATCATATCTATCTTCAATTGTAGAAATGTTTGCATCATATCTCATAGGTAATGACCTTAATATTTTTTGCACAATAGGTTTATCTGTAATTTCTTCTCCTGCTGCTTTGATTGAGTTAACCACTTCATCTACCCTATGAAAGTACTCAGCAATATTTTCTTCTTCTTTCATTTTCATATTTTCAAACTGAGTTCTATAGGTCTATAGTTTGGCTTCCTTGACTTTGTCATCTCCTTCATATACAACCTCCAACTTGTCCCAGATTTCTTTGGCTAATTTACAATGTATAACCTTCACACATATAGAATTAGTCAACCCTCATAGAATTCCATTAACTTCTCTTGATTTGTCATTACAGGTTTTCTTTCCTGCAACGTCTTTGGGTGGAGTAGTTGGTGCAGTGTAACCATCTACAACAAATTGCCAGATATCAAAACCAAGAGCCAACATGAAGATTTTCATTCTTATTTTCCATAGAGCATAGCCTCCTCCATTGAACAATGGTTCTTTGTTGTTGGACATTCCCTCTTTTTGATCCATATTTAGTATCTACCTTCTAGTTGTTAGCCTTTGTTGAAGGCACCTACTCTGATACCAATTGTTGGAATATTGAGAGGGGGGGGTGAATCAGTATTACATCTTGTTAATATTAACAATTACTTTTTATATTTTATTGATTACCACAATGAATCAACAATGAATTGTATGTAAAATACATTATATAAATATATTTAACATCAATTGCAAGGTTTTATAAAGAATAGTGAAGGACACCAATCCTCTTTAGAGCACCAACTCTAGGAGACACCAATCCCCTTATTTAGAGAACCAACCCTAGGAAGCACCAACTCCCTCATCTTTAGGGAACCAAACCTAGGAAGCTCCATCTCCCTTATATTTTACAATTTTCTTAGTAAAGTTATGAATCATTCCATGCTCCTCCCTTACACCCTCACTGCATAAGAACTAGCAGTTCTTCTTCTTGGACTCTGCTTCTATTTAATCTTCTAATCTGGACTGCATAGACACCTTCTTCTCACCACTCTTTCTCGTTTATATATTGTTCCAACTGGTGTGAACTATGAAACATTGTGTCCCTTTGTTTGGACCATCTCACCTCTTCATTAACAATAATCTCATTTTATTTATTTATTCAAATATTATCAAGAGGACTTTTCAATTTAATGAAAATGCTTTTCATTAATCGATCACAAGTATGAATCGATTTCATTTAACTTAATTTCATGTCTCTGTAAATATTGAAGGAATCAAATTATGTAGAGGCGCTTCATTCAATCCATTTACATGTGACCATCTGCACAACACCATGGGATTATTGTCTAAGCGATTTTCCTAGTGCCTTATGGCTTATGTGTTCATAACCCATGACTAGGGCTAGAACCTAGTTCACTGGATTTTAGAGTTCGTCGACTTTTCTTTGAAAATCATCTAATCTTCCGAAGTTTTCAATTTCTCAAAATGGTTATCTCTCACATGATCCGATGGCTGGCATGATTCCCAGAACCAAATCAACTGTTGATATGGATGGCTCTCATTTACTTTGGAACTTAGGCTTTCGTGACTTCTAGTATTAGAAATCATTAAACCTCCCAGAGTATATTTCACTGAAACAGATCAGATGGTCAATATTCGTTCTTTCGTTAGTCGGACGATCCTGGATTGTCCAGAGGTTTCAAAAAAATCGATGATCATGACTTAATATACAGGTGAGTGAACGGTTCTCGTTCATTTCTGAGCTTCGGGACTTTGGGCATTTTTTGGTGGCAGAAACTCTCGAAGTACATACTCCTGGAGTGACGTAGTTGTGGATGTCACTTGTGACTTCGCACTGGCCGAGTGGCTGCCATGTGTCACTTTGATTCGTGATTTACATGTACCTGAAATGTCGATTTAATCTTAACACTTGTCATTATCTAACTGTGCCATGTGTCCTTGCTGATGTGGTTTGCTGATGTAGATCTCCTTATGTGGAACATTTTCTTCTCCTGGATGTAACGATTGTCCTAACTCCTGAAATGTATCCCAGATCAACGACTGAGAGCAACTTTAGAACTTCCGCCTTTGGGTGAACTCATATGTTCTAAATCCTTTTTTTCCAAAGTGGTCAATGTCAAAGTTGACCGTTATTCTAATCTAATGACCATCATGTATTATCCAGATCTGATGGTCCTCATTTAACTCGAAAAATATTAACTCAATCCAACAACTATCAGGAATTCATGTATTCGAGATCTCATGCCTTTTTCCTTTCTTATCCTATCCTTCCACTTTACTTGATCCAATGATCCTGGATTGTCGAGGGGTCCCAACTAGCACGACGTTTAAAACTATCATTGGGTTCTGTAATGGAAACTACTCGTTGGTAGTGGAACTGATGCCAACCTTAGATCTATTGGCAGGTTACCATCAATGGTCGGTGTGGATTGCGGAACTATAACTTGCGCATGGTTTATCCCATCGCCCAAACTCCCTAATTGAAGTTGTGTGATTATTGGTGGATCAACCGCAGTCATCGATACTTGAATCAATGTGATATGATGGTTTAGACTAGTTGTAGGATTGGAAATAACATGTAGTTTAATTCTCCCTTCACTCTCTGCAATCAATCCCTTCCCTAGATCTGGCGCTTGCGTATCCAATGGTCCTGGTTTTTCTTATGGGGATTTTGATCTCAATCACGTTTCTTCAATGTGTTTTCCCTTATGAGCTCCATGCGCGTCATTGACTGTTGACATCAATGACAGTGTGTCCAAAAGATTCATATTTCCTTGCCAAGGATTTCTTGCACAAGAGTAATTTCAGAGACTTCATTGAGCCTTACAGTCGAGGCATCCCTCAGAATTTCTTTATTGATGCATCCCTCTGGCTTGTGTTGCCACAACACAACATATTCTAGGGGATCATGGCTTACCACATGGTTCTCATGTCTCAAAAGTAGAATCTTTCATGCTTTTCGGCTTGGAATCCTTCATCTGTCCTCCCTAGACAGATATTTTTCATCATCAATTTCAAATTCAGAATTTTCTTGCAAATATGTTACCCATAGATTTCCAGATTCCCCATTTATTTTTAGATTTGTTCCACACAGGAACCAAATTCACAACTATGGGACTTTCCTTCCCATAGAATTTTAGCTCAACATGTAATTGATCTTCCTTATGGGCTTACAAAATTTCCATATCCAAGACCCTTCTCTTCCTGCCACTTCAACATTCCTCAGCCCAACAAATTGTTAGTTCCAATGCACATTATATTTTCATTGCACGCTTGCAGTGATTCAAAAAAAAATTCGGAACCATCCCTACTAACAATCAAATTCATTTGTTGAAAAAGGAAAACACAATTCCTCGTAGTTTTTCTCAGCAGGAAATTTGGTCTTCCTTATGGAATTACAACATTTCCATATCCAAGACTCTTTTCTTCCTTCACTTCCAACTTCAATCAACCAAAGAAATTGTTAGTTTCCTATGCACATATATTTTCATTGCACCTTTACAATGACATCACAATCAGTTCTTAAATTGTGCATGTTAACATTCAAATCACATCTATAAAAACATGAAAGGAAACCTCATTCCTTACCTATGTGCCATTTCAACATACCAAACCTTTCAAAATGTAGTTCAACATTAAGTGAATTTAATCCAAGGGGCCAATATCCATGGCCACACTCACTTATCATGCACCCTTGCATTGATTTCAAGTTTACCATACTTATGACAAGCATCTTGCCATGGGGTGTTGGAGTTCAACCAACCTCTTCACCATGTGGCTTATTCATCCTCATTCACTCTTACAACAGGACTATGCTTCCTATTATAGGATGATCATGATCCCAGATCAACACATATAAAACTAGAAGTTTCTTTTGAATGAACGCAAGCATTCTTCCTTCATTAGTAACTAGGGTGCCAACACTCATGGCCACCCAAATATTCTCTTTTCTTTAACACCTCTACAATTCAAGTAGTTTATTGGAAGGCCCTCCTTCCTCAATGGGAAATCCATTGTATTCCCCTTTTGTGAAAACATGTAGTCCCCTCAATGTATTAAATCAGTGTGTTGTCTATGAGCACTTTTGTTCTGAAAACATGGTAATTCCTCAGGAAATACATCGACAAAATCCGATACTACATGAATGTTTTCTAATCCTTCCACCTCACCCTTTTCATTTATCACTAATATTACATATAACTTACATCCCTTGGGCATCCTGGTTTCTTCTACAATTACTCTACTCTATCCCAAATCATCCATCAAAGTTAACTATTTCGTCTTACAGTTAAGTATTACATCATGCGATTCCAACGAGTCCATGCCTATCACTATGTCATAAGATCCTAATATCATGATGTATAGGTTGGCCTTCATTACAAAATCACCCAATTTAATGCTACAATCCATAACCTTTCCTCCAACTTTATGTTTGGCACCCGATGCCATTTCTACATATTTAAACTCGTCATGCTCGACTGCCTTTACCTTAATTCTCTTCAGCAATGCACTAGAAAAAAATATCTTTGTAGCTCATGGATCTATAAAAATACTAAAATTTTGATCATCGATCATACCTAACATCTCGAGAACAGTGGACTGGTGCTCGGCCTAGAAATTGTTCATCGTTGCATGTATCATGTGGGCCTTGCCCAAATCTCCAACTGTAGTGGGTCCTGATAATCTGGTTTCTTTGGCCTTCTTAATCGATAAATATCACTTGTAATGTGGCTCTCCACATGTCCATTATCCAGTCTTTGGTCCATTTCTCCTGGTCCCCAAAGTAGAATTTGTTGGCCGACCATTCTATGATCCTGGTATGTTCTGTTGAACAAGCCTAAACTGTTGTCGTTGCTTCAGACGACATTGTTTTTGTTGTTATGGTGCTCTATAAGGATTCCTCTACTGAGGAGTCTGTCATCTTGGTGTTGAGAACATAGGTACTATGGGCGTATCTCGATGCCCAAAAGTCTGTATGGATGGTGTCTGATGGTGTTGTGCTCCTGGTGTCGTATGTCCAGTCTGTCCAAAAGGAGTCTTTCCCTGACCCGCACTATTTATCTTTTTCTCAACGATGAGGGCCTTCTAAACTGCATCGTGTAATGTATGAGGAATCAATATCCTCACCTTTGCACAAATGTTGAATTTAAGGCCAAACACAAACTTGTTGACCTTTAACTTCTCCATGTTTAGATGTGGAGTATACCTCAGTAGCTCCATGAACCTGGCCTCATACTCCAGTATCGTACAACTACCCTATCATAAGGTGTTGAACTCATTAAGTTGGAGCTCAATGAATTCATCGGACAGTACCTCTTCCAGAATCATTCCTCAAAAAATTCCCATGACACGTCTTCAACGACCATGTTTAGTTGAGGTAGGAGTGTCTTCCACCAAAGTAAAACACTCCATTTCAGTTGAAATACCGCCATGCAGACTTTCATGTTGGAGGCATAATCATGACGTGTGAAGCACATCGTGATGTTCTCCAACCATGCCTCAACAACTAAGTTGTCTGTGGCACCCCAAAAATCGAGAAAATTTTCTTTCTTGAGTTATGTATGTATACTACTACTACCAGTTGGAGCACATTGTGAACCCTCATTGGGCACAAACACTTTTCCCTCGTCTCAATCCAAGTGGTTGATCAACGCCTCCCACATCCTCTAGAAGTATCTCATCATACCTACCACCTCTCCCACAACAACCTACTCCTACTCAATAGTCTGCTCATCTCCATGAGGGTTAGATCTTTCTGGCATGGGTACTATCAGAGGAGGCACACCTCTTCCTCCTACACCATGATGTCTACTTCCCCTGTGTCCTCTAACCATGATTACCTGCATGAGAAATTTAAAAATTAATTAGTGATACATCTTTAATCATTTAATTTAACATAGTGGAAGGCGTAACAGTTCTCTTTTCATGGGGTTGAACCAAATCTGATACCATATGTAACATCCCTCTGTTATACGACATAAATGTAAGTTACTGCAGTAGGTGATTTTTTTTAATTTTTATTTTTGAAATGTTTGGAACAACAATGAATCAAAATTTTATAAGAAAATCAAATATAACAAGGATAATAGCAAGTAGACAATCTAATTTATCTTCATCATTACTCATTTACAAAAATCGATTACATCATAACGTCAGGCAACAATTGCTAGGTTAAACATGAGTTTATCATTATCTTCACTTCTCATAAAAATATCAACAAAGGTCTACCCGCCAAACCTACTTGCACGGTTAGGACCTTCAAGACACATAATTGATGCTCAAGTCTAGCATTCATCCGATTTATTTTGACCATTTAATGTCTCAGAACTGGAATTTGTTCTGAGGATCAAGAAGGTATCTAATCCCAACAATCCCAGTTTAATTTTTTTTTGTCTACTAGTAAGATTATTAAGCAGGTTTAAAATTCTCATAAATATGCATCAGTTATAAGTATCTAAATTTGTGAGATTAATACATCATCAGACTGGTAGAAATTTTCATGAATACAAGGCTCAAGATACAATTAAGGATAATCATAATAGATCTAAAAATGATTTCTTAATTGGACAACATCATTTATACCTTAGTAGAAGAAAGTAAGAGATTTACATGACTTGTCTAGATTCACAAATAGTATTCAACGTGAATTGATCTTAAAGATTCTATAATGACATTCATTAAAATTTCATAGCTACAATCAATGAGAAATTAATTATATCCTTCATTTTAAAATTTGATATCAGAATATTAAATATCTACTCTTATATAAAATTAATTTGAGGCAACCATCCTCTAAGTGCGGTAACAAATGAAAACACAATAATTCAATTTCCTTTGGAAGGTACGAAAACTCAGCGTCTTCCCTGCAATGGATGAAGTAATAACGTAATTTACTTAATCTCAAATTCTACATTAGAATCGAATCCTCTCCAGAAGTTAGGTTAGTGCCTCCCTATTTATGATCAGAATAAATCTTTTAATAAGAGTATTGTAAGAAGTGTATGTTGATGTGTAGTGAAACTAAGGTCTATTCTTAATTGTTACGTATACAGAATTTCTGTCGGTATTCAAATGACATGTAGTTAATTTAGGTGATTGAATATGAATTATCTAGTCGAAGAGGTGAGTCGACTAAACGTCGAGTTATCCCATGTGGATATAACGGTTCTAGAGAAAGGAAAATCATCGCCAAGAATGGGAATTCATGGAATTTGATATCTATAACATTTTTTTGTTACTTATTAAGGGATATTTCCACAGAATCATAATGATATAAAAACTCAGGTCTTAGAGAAGGTGAGAATGTGATATGGTAACAAACTGATAACAACTCATCATCCTTTAAATATCATACATAGAGAAAAAGGGACTACGCAACCTATCCCAAGAATTTAGACTGAACAATGGATGCCCTTTGTCCATGACTAAGATCCATAATACAATTAAAAAATGTAATTCTAATGCAGACATTAACCCACTCAAAAATCACGCAAGATTTTTCTGACTACAAGGGAGGTAAAAAGCGTATCATTATCCAACGCCATTTCCTTAACCGAATAAGGTGGTACAACACAATCACACTAAAACTATACAACAACATATCTATACTATAGTCAATATATGCAGATCAGAATCCAAATCTTCGTGAGTTGGTAATTTTGTCACTAGGAAAGAAAACTTATCAATCAACTCCTCTCTCTATCGATCCTTCCTTACTTAAGAGGTTGTGTGACTTTATTTTAAGGTGAAAGGACTGACACATTGACTAATGAGTAGGAAGCCAATAATTAGTACTTAATTCCATCCAACGACACTACCCTATTGAAGACTACAATTCGCCAGACAGTGGATCTATCGATCACCCATCGAAATTTAAGTAACGACTAGCTTGTTCATGAACAATCTATATCAACGGATGAGTATTATATATTGTGGTAATTTCTTGGGTTGATTCTCAATTCATTCCATTTACTATTTTTTTCTTAAATTAATTGAGGTTTAATTATTTCAATCTTGCATGCAACAAAATCATAATTCCATTCGAATCCATAAATAATTTAGCATAAGAATACAGGATTATAAAATACATTATCAATTATTCGCATTACACCTCAACCCAGTCTAAGAACGTTCTTGAAGGAATATACAATAACTAAAAGGTAGATCAATACGCATTTCTCATGAACTAAAACTACAAGAATCTCAACCAACATTTACAATATATATATATATATATATATATATATATATATATATATATCAACAAGGATTGATGTCCAAGGAATGATCCATGTTGAGTATCCATTTTAACACCTCTATTACACTATATTATCTTCTATCTAGGTTAATTTTACCTCTGACATGTGCATATGTTGTCTATTTCCTCCACAAACCTACCTTGTGACCTTATCCATATGCATAAAGAGGTAACCCATGTTAAAAACATGATTTGTTTGATTTTTTGATTAATTGGCATTAAATGGTTGATTTTTTATGCTCTTAATTACTTTGATTATTATTAAGCAGCTTCGTGACAAGGCATCACCTCATCCGGTACTCATCTTCAGGATTCATTTGGTACTTCTATTGATCTGATACTGCAACAACCAACTGTTCCATTCTGGTACTCTGCCTGATCTGGTACCAACATTGTAGTGATCTGGTACCAACACTGCGCTGATCCGGTACCACCTCTGCGTTGATCCGGTACCAACTTTTTTCCTATTACGGTACCACTGTTGCGCTTCTCCGGTACCCAGATCTATTACTGTACTAGTCTGGTACTAAACCCATGTCTACAGGATTAACGTTTTGAACGAGTTCACTAGTGGTGGTTCCAAGAAATTAGTTGGATAGAAGTATCCTTGGATCATTTGAAAACCACGATAGACTTCATCACTCATGAACTCTGTGTCATGAGGATGAAGTCCATTCCTTCATATATAATATGATTCACCAATTGTAATAGTTTGTAAACATTTGATAATTATCTTCATACCTTGATTGTAACGGTTGACCTTATTTAAAAGGCATGTTGTATAGAGGATAGATAAGTAGAGAATGAAATACACTATTATGCTGGGAAACGAAATGTTGAACTACTGATTCACTTAATCAATTGAAGGAATATGAATGCTAGTTTGTGAAATTCATGGGTGTGAGTAAATTGTTTAGTCTGTAATTTCTTTAGAGCTACCTTGTTGGTTCGTGATCCAAAAAGATCTTTTAATGACTATGGTTGAGTTTTTAAAGAATGAGTTAATTAACCATTTAGGAATTTGATGAAAGAGAAATAATTAAAGAAGAAATCATGACAAACATAAGGAATATACATATCTAGAAATAATCATAAAGGAACAAAAAACCATAAGCAAAAAAAGTTGATAACGGAGTTCGGCTATCTCGCCTACGTCTCTGGGCCTTTGTCTCAGTGGGTGAGGCTTTCTTATTTCTCTTCAAAGATTCAAAAGTACATCATAAAAGTGCCAAATGGATTACAAATTGACATGGGTGCGTTCTCCTAGATCTCAAGAACCCATCAAAACTAACGACACTGAAAATGAATGAACGAAGCTCCCAAAAATGGCCCGCAAAGTTTGTTTCCCCAAAGGCTCATTCTCATCTCAAGCTCAAAGTATTAAAAAAATTACTTTGAAATGCTCATAATGCCAAATATATGGCTCCAATGGTTCCATAATGTTCAAAAACAACCAGATGGGCTCTTCCTACACCTGGATTGGCCAAAAATTGAAGAAAATACACTCTTGGGTGTTTTCCCGAATAAACTTGCAGTCCTGTGTTCTACAAAATGCACCTACAGACCTCTGAACCCAACTCTGTGTGCTTCCCCATTTAAAAAAACCTGGCACTCACCCATTTCTGAAACTCAGACAATTTTTTCGCACTGTTAAGGTGTTGGAACCCTTTCCCTGGCAGAGGACAAGGTCGTATGGCCCATGTGGTCAGCGTTGGGCTAACTGTCCGCACCCACTGGCTAGACCCCTTCATTTCCGCACTACCTGGTCATATGTTCTTGGCCATGTGGCCACACTCTTATGATCCATGCACCCAAACCGTTAGCGCCCCTGGTCAATTAGCACTTGGTTAAGCGCCATGGTCGACAGGCTATCTCAACCAACCAACGCTAACCCCA